>OX596248.1:13275805-13385937 GCA_951394255.1 Polyploca ridens
AGTGAGTCTTTGGCGGGCGTCGGCGTTGCGTCGCGCACAGCGCGTCGCCGACACAAATAGCACGCGCCTGACGCGCCGTATATTTATTTACACGCTCCCCTACTTTTTATTTTTTTATTCTGCTACAAAGATGCGGCAGACCTGCGCGTCCCTACATCGGCCCTAGCTGATACTTAGGTACTTCTACTATTAAATGTTATTATGACAGTTGTTTTTCCTAGAACACTTGTTGAAACGTAATATATGGACGTCCCCTTTTGTCTCTATCATATTTATCAATTACGTACAAGTGTTTGCATATAAAGTAGATTGTTGGATTGTGAGAAAGTAAAACTGGTTTAAACCAAGTGTATTTATTATCAACGGCCTACGGGGATCTAATTCTAGTTAATTCATTACTTTTCACGTTATACTACTACTAACTACTCTACTACTGGAAAGTTGCACAGTTATTTATGAACTAACAAATCTTGTACTTAACTACTTAATGGGTGTAGCCCAAGCAAATATTTCGGTCGCAGATTTTATATGGTGGTAATATCTCGTCACAGGTGTCGTAATGTTACGACACATGGCGGCTGTGTGAGCTTTAGGTATTTATGTGTAGTATTCGTTTGCACACTAGGGTAGTGGCACCAAAAGATGACCGACCCCCAATAGATGAACGATCGACCGAAAATTAAAGAAATATAATATAATCCCTAAATTTACATGTTTGCAATATTTTTTTCCCCATAAGGCAATATTTTTTCTTCCATATTCCTTAACAACATTGACAATGACAGCCCAGACGCGCTTGCGGTGAATTTTTTATGTGTACGGTACCCGCCAAAAATCGGTTTTATATGGAAACCTTCTAACGGTAAGTCCCTCCAAATTTAAGAACATTGTCAGCGTATAGAAAGAATTAATGTCATATTAGAGCAGTTTTGGTTGGAATAAAATCTTGATATATTCTGCTTTCAATAACTTAATATATATTATTACATTATTTACCGTTTTTTAGAGAATTTTACTGTTCAAGTAATGGATTAAATTTTGTTCACTTGATCCAATAGATGAACGGCGTTCAACTAATGAAAAAAGGTCTAATTGTTATACCCATTAAAATCTTTAAGTTAACGATTAAACACAAAAACAAAAATACTCAAATGAATTTTATTAAATTTATGAACTTTGTTACCAAAAGTTGAACAAATTATTTTACAGTTTTTGATTATGTTAAACCTAACTTTCCTATAGAATCACCATTAAGATCGGTGGTCGAAATTTGAACGGTTCACATTTTATTCGTTCAACCTTTGGGTATATTTGCCTCAAGTTGAACGAATAATATTCACTTAGAATATTATTCGTTCATTTTATGGTTCATTAATCCATTAAATGAACGAACTAATATGGAATCTACTCCTATTCAAATGTTAGTTCAACTTTTGGGTACAAAACGTTCATAATTAGGGCTCAGTGTTCAACTATAGGGGTAAAACCTAAATTATCCTAAATTTTCAATTTTTAAAAAAACATTTGAAGATGTAGGATATAATTACTTTAATCCTTCAAATAATAACGATTGAAGGTATTATTGAAAAAAATAACAAGCGCCTATATCATGAAATGACTGAGTTATAGCTATTTAAAGATGGACAAAACCCTTAAACGTTCATTTATTGGTGCCTCTACCCTATGTGCCCTAAACGTTGTAGAAACTACGTGTGGTCCTTGTGTCTACTCGATACGTAATCACTTGAGTGAACTTATTTCCGTTAACTTTTGCGACTATTTGTAACTAGTGTACACTCTAATAAAAAAAAGTGTCCTATACTCTAATAAACAAATGTGTCGTAATTTCGTGGTGACAATGTTACCAAATATATAATAATGCACACAAAGTGTAGTAGAGACGTAAATATTACTGAACATGATTTTTATTTGTAAGAGACAATCGAAAATCGTAACAGATTCTCAAACTTTTTAACATAGAAATGCGATTTTATGGTTGGTTCCATACCAAAAGTTTTCATGTGATAAGTACTTCCACTGCTACTACAGGTAAATTAAAAATAAAATGAATATTTTATAATTTATATAGTTGCCTAAACTTGTAACATAATAACAAAGCAGCACAAAAAATAGAAAGCAATGTTGAAATTATTACATAAATAGAGGAAATTCTTAATTCAGTCCAAATTTAAGCACGTGGCTCTTCCAAATGTAATCCTATTTTACTCTAACATCACGATTCTTAGTATTGTTCACCCTGCAATGCTATTTGATACGCCATATTGCTGGTTAGCATAGTTGATTGGAAAATAAGAATACCTAACTACTTAAGTTCCTGCAGTAAAACCTAGGTTCAGATAAAAGTAAATTCCATCTCACGGGTGCAATATAAAATACTCGTGAAAAGCACCCATAAAAATTTTGTTAATAATCAGATATATGCAATACTACCTAATAATCATTTTTTTACATCAGCAAATTATTGTCTTGCTAAATTAGACACCTATTTAGGCAATTTATTATGTAGGCAAAATTGTACCCTTGCCTAAATACCTAATCATGCAACAGGGTGTCCATGAACTGTAATGCGGATGAAACCATAGTACGAAAGCTAGGACACTATATTGTTTTTTAGCCGAAAGCACGCTTGGATGCTAACTGGCTCTCAAGTCCTTCTTCCAGAACACTTTAAAAGGTATTTAACCGTCAACTAAAGGTGGCCAATCTACCACTATCTTCCTGCACCAAAAGTATAAAGCTCGTTGTAGGTTTTTTTTACTATTTTTTTTCAAACTAAGCCTTGGCGCATGGCGGTAGCGGCTATCCACATCCACCACTTTCTACCATTGAGGTTTTTTTTTTTGTGTGGTAAGTGATAATGCGGCCGAAGGTGGTTAGCACACAAAGCCTAGATAGGAACTGGCTCTCAAGTGCAGCTATCGGAACACACCGAAAGGTGCTTAGCGACAGATTTTCAACTTGAGGGTGGTAGCCAGCCAGGCGGGTACTACAAAGTACCCTACCACCGTGCTTTGGTTTCCTCACTATGTTTTCCTTCACCGAAAGCTCAAGCCCATTGTAGGATTCGAACCCGGGACATTCGTCTCGGTATCCGACATCACTACCACTGAGCTATCATCGCGTTAAAATATCCACGTCCAAAAACAAAAAATCAACCAAAAATTCAGATTTTCTCCCATTGCATACGCATACGTTAAGGCGCCGATCCCACAAAAAAGAGTTCTAGAGTTCCGCGTTCCGAGTTCTGCATTCCGCGTTGACTGTAAGCTATATGGGGCCTTTGAAAGTAAAAAAAGTGTATGATGTGCGATCAGTAGCGAATATTGCAGAACTCTAGAAATCTAGATTGCTTGTTGTGTGCACAATAGTCAACACGGAATGCAGAACTCGGAACTCGGAAATCTAGAACTCTATCTGCGGGATCGGCGCCTAATAGGTAAATGGTAAGTATTGTGTCAAATAAGGAATGAAATGAAAGTACTTCGTACCGTACGTACGTCACACACAACAAGCTAATAAATAAGTACTTTTACAAGAGACTATCTCATGATGAAGTCGAAATAGGCAGACAAGACACAGAGCTAAATATGGTGAGAGAAAAGTGAAAACATGAATGTAAATGAACGAGCATGGCCGTGCCATACGATGCGTAGACGCATTACTTATACACCGTAACAAATTGTTCTTAAATGCAACGTGTAATGATAAAACAACAAGTACCTACCTAAACAATAAATAATATATAAATATAGATTAGAGTTATTTTCTTCCGTTCTTATAAGTAAATGCGACACGAAACATTGGATTATAAATAATTGAAAACTGTTTTACAAAAAACTTATACCGACTTCAAAGTACACTAAAATGTAATCAAATCCTGACCTGATGACAATGGGACCAAACGGAATTCTAAAATAAGAGAATGATAAAACTAAAAAATATGTTTTTTTTAGCCATTTATTCAATTTAGGCCCCAGAAGGGCACTTATGAAGGTCGGAAGATATATGATGTAAAAATTACCATGCAAACTTCCACCGAAAATTGGTTTGAATGAGATCTAGTAAGTAGTTTTTTTAATACATCAAGGTAAATTGCGGTATACGATTTACGTATACCGCAATTTACCTTTCATTCAATATTTTTGGCGTTTTTTTTTTTCATAGCAAAGTTGAATATTACACGGAACCCTCCGTGTGCGAGTCCGACTCGCCCTTGGCCGGTTTTTTTTTTGTTTTATAGAAATCATTTTCATCGAAATGAAGTGAACATATTTTTAAATACTTTGTTGGTGTCCAGTTCGGTTTCTTTATTATACGTATCCATGCATTTCTAATATATGTATTAACAGGGAATCTAAAATGATGACAAAAAATAAGTTACCATTAAGAAAAAAATTACACGAAGATAATAAATTCGATAAAATAGTGTCTTGCTGGTATGGTGCACACATTTTTATTTAATCAGTTAGTACTGACTACTTACCGACAGATGGTGCATTTTTATTATTTTAAATTCTTCTTGTTTTATGTATCAAGGTATGTAATTTGTCTATGAAATAAATTATAGGAAGCAAAATAAACTTAACCAAGCTATTTGAAGCGAAATTGGTCACAATAATGTGCCCTGATAATGATAAAAAGACGATATTGATAAGAAGTGGTTAGAATGCATATATTCGACAACAGATGTCTCTAGCTGCAATCTGGCAAAAAACGTGATTTTAAATGAAAATAAAATTTTTAGGGACTTACACGTAAAATGTTATGCCATCAAAATGTTTCAGTTTTGATCCTGAATTTTTTTTGCATTCAACAATAGCGCACTTCATTATTAAAGCAAAATAACAACGCACCCGAACGGGATGCCGATTCATTCGAAACTAAGGTTTTTGGTCCCGCCCACTGTGACGTCATGACCTAATTGATGGCGCGTGACCTAATTGCCTTGCGGCATCTCCGCTTCTTTCTTTCCTCCATGGTCAAAAGAATTAAAATGGACTGGAAGGTGTATTGTAAACATCAACTGCGCTCTGCGGGTGGATTTCATTTATTTTAATGATCTGAGCCGTAATCCCAAGCTAAGCAAACTTATGATATGGGAACTAGATAAAGGCTAATTTTATTTCATATTTTAGTAAAACTTAATATACCAATTTTAAAGGTTTAATATAAAGGCTATTCAATATTATCTTAAATTAAGGACTTAAACTTCACAAAAATAAACTAGATATATCGCCCATATTTTGAAAATATTTAAACAATTAACATTTTTCACGAATAATGTTTAATAACATACTCGTATGCAGGTACATACTACTAATTTGACGAGGTATATTTTTATAAGGAATAATAATAATAAGCCAGATATCAAAGACTTCTATATAGAATTTGGAAGAATTTTAGCATTTCCAGTAAATAAAAATGCGTTGACTTTGTAGTACAATTTAATCAATGTTTATTTCAACGAATATAGTAAAAATAATTACTCGCCAAAAGTCTCAACTGTTGAGCTTGACGACGTTTTTCCAAGATATCTTCATCATTGGCTGATTTAAGGATGACCATAATATGACTTATCGGAGCTGCAGATATCTGAAATATGTATACCAACTCTGTAACCACTATAAAATTAGTATCATCATCATATTCTGTCACGAGATGTCCTCTGCTGAACATGGCCTTTGTTCCCCATTGATTTCGACACAGAACAGTCTTGGATTTATAATAAATCTAATAATATATATAAAATGCTTTTGTGGGTACGTAAATACGCAGTTTTCTCAATCACCACCAACCCCAATCAACTTCCCGTTGGGGTGGTAAATACCCCTTGGTCTCCAGGTGGTAGTAAGGGAGTTTGGTCGCGGTGGGTGGAAGGGGTTGGTTGTGGGTGGCGAAAATGTTAAAACACATATTGCTGTCCTTTTCTAACGCATGAGGACTTCTGAAAAGATCTCAGAATTTCTGGAATGGAAAGTTCCAAAATGTGTAAAACGGTTAAAATCGATCTGGAACCTACTAGAAAGTTCAACAAATATCTGGAATGAGCTAGAAAATTCTAGAGTGAATGCAAACTATTATAATCGATATAGCATGTTTTGAGAAAGTTCTACAAATTACTGGCTTCATCTAGAAAATTCCAAAATGTCCAAAACTAATAACAGTTTTATCGAATAGAGTTAGAATGTTCGAGAACGTTCTAGAAAATTCCCGAATGATCTGGAATGTTCCAAAATGAGTGCAATATATTATGATCGATTTAGAATGATCGAGAAAGTTCTAGAAATTTTCCGAAAGATCGGGAAAATTCCAAAATGAGTGCAATTGATTATGATCGATTTAGAATGTTCGAGAAAGTTCTAAAATGAGTGCAATTTAAAATGTTAGAGAAAGTTCCAATTTTTTTTGGATTGATCTGGAAAGTTCCAAAATGTGTACGAGTGTTATTATTGATCTAACTAAAAGAACCAAATCGAAATCGAAAATATAAATCTATAATATCTGTTAAAAATGTATCCTTATATATTTTTTATACCTCTAAATATGCGATATATTTTAAGACGGGGCATCAAAATTTATCATCATTTTTGACTTAATATTCTAAGTCCATCACAAGTCTGATCAAAAAGGAAATTATAATTTAAGTTATTTCAGACCTTTATCTAGGGCCCCAAAAAGCCAAAAACATGATTCGAAGACTTTCATTCGATCATTTATTCGTTTTAAAAATGGTATTTTTTTAGCTTTAATATCATTTTCTACGTAAACGGCTTCAGGTTTCTGTCTTAAATTTGTCTTACAGCAAGAAAATATAGTTTACTAGGGCATAGCAAACCAAAATTTTCCTAGATATTATATAACTCATTTTATAAACGAAATTAGTTTTTAAACTTTTAGTCAGTTACTTTTGGACCATTCTACGTTCAAACGTCACACGCGATATTCAACTTTGTATTCGTCCTCCCTCGAGTTATAATAGCAATGAATAGGCAGCGGTTCTTCAGTACCGCGCAGTGCGCTCAGGAGAAAGGATGTATTCGTTTTTTTGTTTTTTTTTTTTTATTATTTGTTTCAATTTCGACGAGTTGTTTGACATGACAATGTTTGTAAACAAAAGACACTCTGTCCACCAGTTCAATTACTTTTTGACGTAAAAAATGATAGAGAAAAATGAATCTTAATCCTGTATAGTAAGATTCTTTTGTAACATCATACCTTTGATTTTAACAGATAAACCTTATCACAAAGCATTAAAATTGAAACTCGTGGGTATTCTTAAACGTCAAAAACTGATGACCCTGGTTGGCAGAGTTTATGTTTAGTTTCATTTTAGAATACAAAAGGAACAGATCCAGTGGAGTCGCCAACGAAACATAGAATTATAGTTAAATTAGAAGTAGCAGTATGAGAACCTAGATTTGTCTGTAATCATTGTATTTTACAGATATGGATTATGTACTTTTTCACTTAGCGAACGTTCTTGTTTCAATAAGAAATCTAATATATAAAAATAAGTCGGGTTTTCCTTCCTGACGCTATAACTCCAGAACGCACGAACCGATTTCCACGGTTTTGCATTCGTTGGAAAGGTCTCGGGCTCCGTGAGGTTTATAGCAAAGAAAATTCAGGAAAAAACGTGGGTGAAACCGCGGTGGACAGCTATTATATATTTTGATGTGAACATTTGTAATTATTTTATTGATTGTAATATCAGATTGTATTAGAAATTATTTGACGTTATAAACTTCAGTTCTACATTTTTGGCATTATTTTGTAACCTTTTTTATATTCTCTCGTTTCGTTGTATAAAACTAGTAAATTCAAAATCATCATCATCATCATCAGCCTATAATGTCCCACTGCTGAGCACAGGCCTCCTTTCACAAATGAGGTTGTAAGGTAATGGGCAGATACTCCACCACACGTGCCCACTAAGGATCGGTGGAGTTAGGGCTAGTGGCCAACCTACTGTTGAGATTTTCCAAGCCGCCTATGAGGCATCCAACTAGCTTAACGACTATCACAATTAAGTGATAACCGGGACCAACGGCTTTTCGTGCCTTCCGTAGCACGGAAACGCTCGATTTGAAATACCACTAGGCGGTCACCCATCCAGGTACCGACCACGATGGTGGTAGCTTAACTTTGCCGATCGATTAAGAACGGCTAATTATGCTACACCACAAGCGCTTCAAATTCAAAATATTTATCGTAAACTGATTGATTGTTGATATATCAACGCACAGCCCAAGCCGCTGGACGTAGACTATAAATTTTGCACAAAGATACCTTATACGGTATAGGCATCCACTAAGGAAGAGTTTTTGGATATTTTCTTATGGATTGGATTATTTATGGATTGAATGAAAGTTTCGATGAAAGTCAGTCAGTTTAGAAGTTAGAATCTTCAAATTATGTGTTCAGGGTGTTTAGTGTCTCAGCGTTTTTGATAATTCCACCCCCAAAGTGGTGAAAAGGGGCATGAAATTTTGTATTCAAGTTGTTTATTCACAAAATTTTATATTCAAGTAAAAATATCGTACACGTGTATCGTGTTATTACTAAGCCTCTACTGCCGCCCGTCTATTTGTCTGCCTGCCTGTCTACCACAAGCAAATATCTCAGCTGTCAGGATCACATCTTTGTGTGCCGTGCTAGGGTATGTATTTAAGTTAAGGAGGATATTTGCTGTCGTCGTCTCCATGGCCTGTTTTGTGAGCGCGCGTAGATCACGGTGTCCACACCAAAATTTACGCGTACCTTAACAGGTCCCACAGCGATGACTCCGAGACAAAACGGTTATTTGAGCAACTGCAATCGATGACTGACAAAGTACTGAAGCAGTACCTCTCCGCGGAGTTAGTGATTTTAGCTTCAACGCTCACCAAGTTGAGTGGCATGGTTCTCGGTCCACTGACTTTTCGGGGAAGACTGCTCATGACTTTGCTCTGGCCTATGGCTTCTCGCAACTGATTCTTTCTCCTACGAGAATCCCAGATATTGAGAGCTATACTAGCTCCTTACTGGACCTTCTGCTGACTATGCGACTGGACGGCTATGCAGTGACAGTGGATGCGTCACTCGGCTCATGGGACCACTTTCTCGTCCGGACGCAGGTGCCTTGTGCGTGGCCCGATTTGCTCCGGTCACCCGGGTGTCGTCGTGTGTGGCACTATAAGTCAGCAGACTGGGATGATTTGCGTGGATACTACGTATCGTACCCGTGCAGGCAGCTCTTCTTCGCAACAGAAGATCCTGACACCTGTACAGTTGCCGTCGCTGATGCGATACTGGCGGTAATAGAATGTCCTTGAACATCAGTAAAAGCATCAGGATCGTCCTCATCGTCCACTCTCTTGAAGTGAATCCTTGATACATCTAAATCTGCTGGCACTCGTGACTTGAATGCCCAGGTTCCGAAATTCTGTACTAAAACTATTGTTTTCCTAATTACCATTCTGTTCAAAAGAGCCTTTCTTGATTGTTATGTCCCTTCTGTCTGGAAGTCTGCCTTCATTACCAATTTACAAGAAGGGTTCTAAATTAGAAGTAGCCAACTACCGCCCTATCTAAAAATTATGTATAATATCCAAAATACTTGAATATCTTATCTAACATCAAGTTTACGCAGCTTTAAAGAACTCTTTCAACCAAAGCCAACATGGTTTCTTAACAGAATTGACCATAGTCTTCTCTTATCCAAGCTAAAAGGCATAGGCATAAGAGGTGTCGATGGTTTTCATCTTACCTAGAAAATCGGAGACATGCTGTTGTTGTCAATAACTACATATCAAGCTAGGTTCCCATATGTAGTGGCATTCTCCAGGGTTCATTACTGGGGCCTTTGCTATTGATAATATTTGTAAATTAACGAAAACGGTGCATTAAGACTTCTCATGTTCTTTGTTTCTGATGCTGACGCGCTTCTCTCGTCTGCCTAAGTTTGCCACTTATTTATTTACTTATTAAATATAGATTCAGTCTACTTTACCGCCGCACTGGGGCACGCAATTGTTGTCAGTGCGATTAGAATGTAAATATTATGTAATGAATCTAAGCTTGTTTTGAAAAGAGTAATTGCTGAGTTTATTGCCGGCTCTTCTCAGCAAATGCAACCTTCCGAACCGGTATTAGAGTATTACAGTCAGACTTTTCATAAGTGCCTGCGAAGGTCTATTTGCATAAATGATTTTGAATTTTGAATTTTGTGGTGCGTATGAATGTTTCACTCAAGTAAAATGGTTAAAAATATTGTATTGCACTTACGTCTGAAGCCACTTGGAGTATGCATTGCAGGTTTAGAACCCCAGATACAAGGACCTTGTTTCAAGAATCGAAAATATCTAACAGATATTTCTTGAATACCTCTGCTACCTCTTTAAACATAAATATGACTCGTCTATGTACCTTGATCTTGATAAGAAACATCACTCGCATCAGCGCTGCGAAATTGCCGACCTTACTTACCTGTTGAAGATAGTATCTGGAAGTGTCGACTGTCCAGAATTACTATCTAACATATCGTTATATATCCTCTACGCCTAATTGGCGGTATAATAGTCCCGCATGCCTCTACATGTTACAGGCAGAATGCCTTCCTTCTGCGAGCTGTCGACAGGTATAATAGGCCTTGCACATGAGCATGACATTGATTTGTTTGATTCGAGCATTGTTTCAGTAAGGCGCAAACTCAGTCAAATCTTTTTCTTAGGTAAGCTGTTAAGAATAATATCTTCTGTGAATTATTCCTATTTTGTGTTACATTTCTAAATGTTGTCTTTATTTTTTAGTAGGTTATCTTTATTTTTAATCCATTTATCTTTATTAATTTGTTAATCCAAAGCTGTGGGTTTTTGACACTGAAACATTTTAACCAAATTACTCAGTACGAAAAATCCCTGATTCAGTATTAACCACCCATGGGTTTCAGTGGATAACGTCACCATCTTTTTTAAATGTATATATTGTATTACTTAACTTCCCAAGTCCTATCTTTGTCTTTGATTTTCTAACACAGATGTTAAACGTATATTTTAAGAATAAAACTAACCTTTTTGAAGCGAAACTAGCGCGATGATATCAGTTTAAAAAAAAAACCACACTGACCCTCTCTCCCCTATAGTTTTATTATTTTTACTCTTTTTAGTAGAGTTTTTGTAGTAAATGAATATTAAAAAGCGGCTCTTGAGGCTACTTCTTCGGGGATAATGAGCGTGACGCTGGAAAAATATTTATTTTAAAAACTACTCCATTCTTTTTGTGTTATTTTCTTACTCGCGCGTCATCAATCGCGCAAATTTCTATCGGACACTAGGTCGTGCTATCGCGATACAGACAGCAGCGCGTCTTATACATGAGGGGTGGCGGGGTGTGTAGGCGGAGCGAACGTGGGAATTTATTTTTCAGGGTATGGTCTTAACCCGAGCAACGCCGGGATTCGCTGCTAGTAATTTATAATAATATAATAGGTATATTCAAAGGAGCTTGCGGCGCTCAGACTGGAATAAGCTCCCTGCCCGTGGTTTTCCTAATGGAGCACAGAATGGGGTTCGTCAAAAAGGGTGCTCAGAAATTGTTACAGGGTCGACACCGCGCGAGTGTTGTTCTTATGGTTGTTCTCCTCTGGAGTTGCAAGCATGCATAGGCTACGGTGACCGCTTACCATCAGGTGGGTCGTATGCTTGATTGCTGCCTTAGTATTATAAAAAAGGAATAAGCATATTTAAAGATCTCCTGCTTGTTGTATATTCTCAATAAATTGTGGGTATCTATTATAAAACTTGTACGTATACCTACCTACTTATGGAAAAAAAAGTCAGTCTTTGTCTAGCAATCGGTCGTTTCATTACATGGTGGCAGCGGTGCGGAAAATAAAAGTTATTTTGACTGCTAATGGAAAATTACCCTTATATCCCACTTGCTATCCTCTGCGGTTTCACCTGCGTAGCCGTGTTGAAAGGTAACCCTTTTATATGCCCCATATGATAGTACTCCGGGACAATGTAGTTTGCGTAATGCGTTTCCGACACCTTTAATATTGGCCAAATCACCGAAACGGCGCGCGGCGCGCCGTTTTCATTAAACTATGTGTATGGATGGTGTAGAGGATTTCGATAATTTAGCAGTGGAAAAAAATATGCGACAAATCGAACTGACACACTAATTTATTTTCTTTTTGACATATTACAATAGTTTTAAAAACAAAAAAAATACCATAAATTAATCTAACGAAGTAGTTTTCTACACTATGGCTCAGGAAATACTGAACCATCCTGTGCCGTGTATGTGTTTTCGAAATGGGATAAGCCATTTCCAAAATTAGAACTTTTAACAAAGTGTGATTTGCTTTGTAATGGAATAATGGAAGTGTAAAATACGATAATAAAACGTCAAGTGGTGTTCAGTTCACACTGGCCACCCTCGCAGGGCGCGCCGACCGTTGACCTTATAGTAAAATACATTGTTGAATAAAACAGCTAAGGGCAGTCGAGGTGGTTACCCTTTTTAGGGTTTCGCATCCAAAGCACAGGATAAGAAGAATGTCGGAACCCTCTGTGGGTGAGTCAAGACTCGCACTTGGCCGCTGCATTATATTGCTTTTGTTAGTTTCCTAATACTCGAAATGAATCGAATGTTTAAATAAATAAGTATCCTGGGACAGTCCTCACACAGGGCTATGTGATGTGGATCAGATAGCCACAGATATCTGATCCCAAACTAAGCAGAGCTTGCACTCTGGAAACCATATAACTGATATACCTACTACTTTTTGTTTGTAAATACATACTTAATATATATAATTACACCCAGACTCAGGACTTACAGACATGTTCATGCACACAAAAGCATGTCATGTGTGGCGTGTGGGAATCGAACACACGACTTGCGACGCGATAGGTTCCAATTGGTCCGCCAGTTGGTCCGGCAGTTTCGGGTGTAAGCTAAAATAATATGTCGAGTGGGATTTGTGCCTTATACCCCTACGTTCCTCTACTATTTCAATGGGATTCCTGTAATTGCGGTGTACATGAAAAAGGAGCATAAAATAATTATTTTTAATTACGTAGCTGGGATGACATTGTCTAGTTTTTTTTTTTTTGCATTGTCATTAAATATCCCATTTGTAAATATTTCCATTTTAATAAATAATACCCAAAATTTTAATATTTAATACCATGATAATTGATTACAGTAATAATCATGTAATAATATAATATAATCAGCAGTAGTAGTAATAATGAGAAATTTGGAATTTCTGTATTTTACTACATTTAGGCGCCGATTCCACAGAGTTCTAGAGTTCCGAGTTCTGCATTCCATGTTGACTATTTTGCACACAGCAAGCAGTCTACAGTTCTAGAGTTCCGCAATATTCGCTACTGACTTGTTCTTATATGCCTGTGGCTACTGATCGCACATCATATACTTTATTTACTTTCAAAGGCCCCACATAGCTTACAGTCAACGCGGAATACAGAACTCGGAACGCAGAACTATAGAACTCTTCTCTCTGTGGGATCGGCGCCTTAATTAATTAAACAACAAATACTAATAGGTAATAATCAAATTCTAAAATGTTTACATACTAATAAGTATTTTATTATGAGCGCCTACTTTTCATTACATAGCAAAGTAGAGTTACAGAGCGACAAAATTAAGTTGGTATGTATATATAAGATTCTTAGTATAATGCCTGTCGGATTCGCACTGGGTCGGTTTCACACAATTCGCACGATTTACGTAAATAAGTTTGGAACAAAACTCTTTTTGGCGCTTTTCTTTCAGTCAGTCAGCTGTATTATGTCAATGTCAAATTATCATATGCGTTTCCTTTTTTTCTGGACATCCATAAGCATAGATTAAGGATATGCGTCCATAAGTCATGTTTTAGTAAAATGATGGTGTTTGTACTAAAACTTTTCACGTACTTCTTGAGACATCTTGAAAAATCACGATACACGTAATTCATTTCATTTCACTTCACACCACCGATAATAATATGCAATAAAACTCAAAACACGAATTTTATGATAATAAAAATGAAAACGAAACGTCACTCTACAAGTTCCCGACATAAAGTCGATATTATATTTGCATTTTGATCTTTGGAATGATCGGGTTGGATCAGCTCATCCCTAGGCCTATGATAAATAATTTGTTATTAAAATTGACATAACACAGCTGACTGACCTCGTCTTTGTGACTGACAGACAGAAATGATACTGTTAGGGCGGCTAAATTCAAATAAAAAATTATATTATTGCATTTATGGACTCATTTATGAACCTAACCTTATAATTTGATACCAAAAGATAGATTTGCTTCAATGTCCTGTGTCAGTATTTAGAAGCAACTGAAAATTGAAAACTGTTACATAGGTACTGAAAAGATTTAAAAATTTAATGTCTCTTGAAAAAGCGGATAAAGTTGGTGATAAACATGAACGACGCTAAAGTTCCCGATTCCTTGAACGACTGGCAAAATATGGATATATTCTTATTTTCTAATGGACAACTAAATTCGCCTCCCAGGAAGTACCACCTTCGGTCCGAGGAGCTCACCTGGTGGGACGCAACATTGACCTTTTTAGCCAGATCTCAATATGGATCCATGTAACTACTTATTACCTATATCCTTACCACCTTTTTCAAGCTGTCCCAATGGTTCTCGCGAGGGACGCGCGTACTATTATAACAATTGATGTCATTGATATTTTTATAACCGCGAGCCAAGGTATTAAATTAACATCATCATCAACATCATCATCATCATCAGCCTTTTTTAAGTCCACTGCTGGACAAAGGCCTCTCCCAGAGCGAGCCACTCCTTCCGGTTTCTTGCCACCCGCATCCAGCCCATTCCGGCCACTTTTTTGAGGTCGTCAGTCCATCGGTTCGACCATTAAATTAACATAGTAAGATGATTTCATATTAAAAAAAAGGGACTGATACTTACTTTAATATGTACAATGTTAGGAGTCCATAAATCAGATGTAGTTCATCAAACATTCTTACAATTTGGCCTGCCACTGCGGGTAGAAATTAACTAGGACAAATCAGTGAAAACCATCATATAACTACATATGAAAATAATAGAAATCCAGTAACTGTTATTACAGTGTACACTGATAACAGTCTCTGATAATCTAGTAAAATGCCTAGTAAATAAGTTACATAAAAAAATCTACAGAGAAAGTCTTGACTTCTTTGTTTCAGGCATTCAAGAATAGATTTGTACACGACAGATGGTCACAAACTGGAGGGGCCTTTGCAACTACAGCATGGCACAGCCTATGTGGCCGTTGAGGACAAAAATATGTTTATTGACTCTGGATATGATAAATATCTTATCAAAGCTACCAGGTATTATTATGATAGTGTTTGTTTTTTGGTTATTCCAATTTTATAAATTCAAAATACTCCATTATTCCATTTAGCGAAATTGCTATTATAACCTTTGTAGGCACTCTGAATATGTAAATTTTAATGGTTTTTTTTCTGATCCCTAACAAGTAACTGTCTATTAATATGTACTAGTTAACATTTACATAAATAGCTATTGCACATTAAAAGCTAAAATCAATACCTATCATATTTTTGACCCCTAGGATAAAATAAGTCAAGCAAAGCAACGCCAAACCATGTGCTACAAAAAAAATACATAGTTCAAGAAGGTTTTAACAAATTATACTTTTTTATAGGTCATTGGAAAAACGTCAAGCAAAGAAGCCAAACAGTAGAGAAACATTGTTCGCAGGTTTATTATTTATTTACATACATACTTGTATCATTTCGGTGCAGCGCAGATGACAGACAGCACCGCGCCGAACTTTTGAGTCTTTTTTTTTATTAAATGGGCTTGCGTTTAGCCACTGCCTCACCCATAAGGGACGATGACGAAGCCTAAGATGAAACACGCTTACCCAGAAGAAACCTATTCACCCTGACCTTGAAAGTTCCTAGATTGTAAGCGTCAGGAAACACAGACGCCTAAAGCAAGTTCCACTCCCTTGCTGTCCGCATTATAAAAGAGGATGCAAAACGATGTGTCCGTATTTTTGGTATGATATTGGTAACAACGTACGGGTGAAAATATTCCCGACGTCTTGAGTTCTGTGAAGACAGAACCTAGATACTATTCTAAGCAGTAACGCACACGACGCGCAAAAAATCCGGCGTACAACCTTTTGTTTTCACACAGACTTTTTTGTGTGCCGCAGTCTGCGCTGCACCTTCCCAATATAAATTTTCTTTCCAAAAAAATTGCATGCGTAAAGTAACAGATTACCAAAATATTACAGCTGAGAAATTTAAAGAAACAGAAGCTGAGATAACCAAGAATGCAAAGAACGAGGTTCAAAATGATAATGCTGTTGTCGAATCAGTAAGCTAAAATCATATATTTAAGTATAGTTGCCCTTATTTTGATCTACAGTGTGGCCCCACTGAGAGAATGCGTTTCTGACACCTGTTAATATTGGGCTATTCTCGGAAACGGCTAATCCTATTGCGATGGGACTTTCACAGGAAGGTTCAGTATTTTCTTAGCATAGCTTAGTGAAAGTCCAATTATAATCAGATTAGCCGTTTCAGTGATTTGGCCAATCTTAGCAGGTATAACAAATGCATTCGCCGATGTTCGTGACTCACGCATCACAAGGTGCCGACAGAATACCAGTGTTGTGGGTAGCTCCCACAACTTTATACTGAGTCGGGGCCTTTTTTACACCGCGACGCACAGTTTTTTATTATTATTATTGTTGCTACTGTTTTATTTTTCTTTATTATTGTTATTATTTTATGTGTACCTACCTATTATTATTCTGTGCGTTCTGGTGGAAATAAATAAATTTTTCATTTTTTTTCCATTTCATTTAATTTTCATTTAATTTTCATTTTCATTCCCTCGGCGGCCGTGCTTTATGCTATCAGCAAAAGTATCATAAAAATTACAGTCAGCAATAAAAGTAGCTAAACATCCAAATAAAAACACATGCACAATTTAACTATCCATGATGTAGAAGTGCGATATGCAAAATACCTATTTACGTTATCTTTTCATATTCGAAATACCTAATATAGTACAGGTTTGTAGTAAATTGGAATCAGCTACTTATGTTTCTGACTGTATCTATCTATTTTGCAGACAGCTGTGAGCCCATCTGCTGACCAAAACAAGATGTTAGAACCACAAGGGCCACTTGACACTGGAAAGTTAACTCAGAAGGGTAATTCATCAGCACCAATACAAACCGATAAGAGGAAACCATATCCTGCACCACGGCCAGCTGCCTTTCGAAAGAATAGCACATTAAATGCTATTAATACTGATATTTTCGTCAATGCTACTGAGTATGATGTATTATTAACTTTTGCCTCGCACATCAAAGGAAAAGTATCCTTAATCAACAAAAGGGATCATTCCTAGTTAAAAAAAACTAATTAGTCCGTCAATTATCAAAAAATATTGGACACGTATTTTTTGCTTTACCAAAACATAAAAAATTACAAATAAAAAGCGCGAACACAAAGTGAGCGTGACGTCACGTGGAACTTCAACACAGAATATCTTCGTATTTTTTTGTTTGATTGACAAAAGATAAAAATACGTAACTAATATTTTTTGATAATGTAAATGACGGACCAAAGATATTTTTTTCAGGAATCTAGCCTACTTACTCTTTTTTAAATTGGCAAACAAGTATAATGCCCGGCTGATGGTAAGCGGTTACCATCGCCTATAGACAGTTGCAACACCAAGAGTATCACTCGCGCGTTTGCAGCGCTTGCAAAAATCTGACGACATCCAGAAGTTTTGAAAAGGGTTTGCGCCAGCAGAGCTCTGGTGACTTTATTCGCAGGAACACAACAACACCTCAAAGCAATATTATATGGCTGATACCATCGTCTTTAAAGTGGATATACTTCACCAGTTAGACTGCTTCGAATTTTAAACGAGAGAACCCATTACCTATACCCTTAGATTAAGGATTAGGCCTATACCTTAAAATATTCGTTACTCATTAAATAATATTTTTATAGATCACTGGAGAATCGGCCAGCAAAGAGACCCAATATTAATGAAACTTTGTCATCAGGTTTATTTTTTTGTTATTTTACAACTTTTTACATTTCATGATATCAATTCAATTTCCTTAAAACTGTCATACTTAAAAGTAAAGTATTACCAAAATATTGCAGTTGAAAAGACTAAAGACACAGCACCAGAGATAATCATCATGAATGCTACAAATAATGACGTTCAAAAAGATAATGCTGTTGTTGAATCAGTAAGCTACTATCCTATTATATTTAAGTATAGTTAGTATCCTGACCTAGTGTATAATTAAGAGATACCTACAATTTATTTATATGACTATAGATATCTTAAAACTCTTCTCATGACCAGGACAAGCCGTTAAAACCACAAGGACAACTTGACGCTCGAAGGTTGAGTCAAAAGAGTAATTCATCAGCAACAAAAGAATCTGATAAAAGAAAACCATCTCTTGCATCACGGCCACCCGTCTTTCGAAAGACCAGCAACTTAAACCCTATAGATACATCACTATCTAGTAGAAAAACATATTTAAAAAGAAGTAATAGCCCCCCTAAAAGAAACCATAAAGTAGCGGAAAAACCAAATGAAAGACCATCCTTAGAAGGAAATTTGGGTAGTAAAACTGTAACAAAATCAATACACGATAAAATATTGGAAAGTATACCGCAACCAATCGTAGATCCCATAAAACTGGAAAAAGTAGCTGGTAACCCAATAAATGCAGTTCAAGCTATAAGTAGCGTAATAACATCTAACCAAAAAAGTCAAGTAACTGATGTTAACCAAGTAGATATCCTTTTAAATGACAATGATACAATTATTGTATCTGATTTATACAAAAACCCAGTCAGTGAAATGACATCCGCAATCGTCGATACAGAAGGTAATACAGTTAAAAGAGAATCTATTACTCAAGAGCTTATTAAAATTAATGAAGAGAATGAAACATCTGAAGTTATTTATCGGGGATTTGCTGCTAACGAATTCATGAAACATAAATCTATATCGAAAAATCCTAGTAAAATAAAATTTACAGCCGCTCCAACGATTCAGGCATATAGTGTGTCAGACAAACAGGACGATAGCTATTTAGCTATTATAAATAGGGGCGACATTTTAAACTTTCAATTGAAGATTGAAGTAAGGAATGCCGATGGTTCGACCAGCACTGCGCAGAAAACACAGGAAATAAAGGCAAATTTAATGAAACTAGATAAAAGTTCACAGGTACACATTGATAATGACTTATTGCTACAAAGTAAAACTTTATACTCAACATTTACTAGTGAGAACGCTCAATTTATAAACAGTGATGGAAATTCTAAGATTGTGATGGTTCAATGTGGATGCTGTGATCACTACTGCAATAACGTAAAAGAGCACAATGATATGCGATTACAAACCCCGAAATCACCAAAAGGGTAAATCTTAAACGTGCTTGTAATATCTTTAATGAAGAAAATATTAACATTTATTTATTAATGAATTTAAAACTGCAGGTACAAATGCGATGACGACGTACTAAATGAAAAACCAATAATTAAAACGACTTATCCAGACAGATCTAGTATCATACATCCCATAAAGAAAACATATTCTGATATGTCTTTAGAAAGGCTTGAGTACCTTATCGGCACCCAAGATATGAATGTGACGGCAGTAAATTCTACAAATTTGAATACAAATGAAAATAATTCGAGAAAAGATATATTCACAAATCAGCAGGTAGACACAGGTGAACAACAAGCTGAATCGGAATTTAAGATAATCAATCAAAATCATTCAGAATCGGTAGCAGATTCTAAACAAACTGGGTGTGGTGTGATACAAACAGTTCCTACAAAATTTGTGGATAAGTCAATGCAAACAGAATGGAACAATTTATTGGTAAATAGAATCGTAATAGTAATTAGATTATCAAATGAGCGGCCAATTAACATTTCTTGCCGCAGTAAAAATTAAGAAATTTCTGGTGCTGTTTTTTTTTTATTCTACTGCCTAATCCAGGGCTTCCCAAACTTATTTTAACCGTGACGCCTATGGGAAGTTGCCATATTTTTGTAACGCCCTGGTCTTCTTGCCATACATTTACTTACTAGTTTAGTTCTAGCCCAATAACAATTTGTCAGAAAACCTCCAAATAGCATCTAAATTTTTGAAAAAGAAAAAGCACTTGCCCCAGGGTTGGATTTCGTAGTATAATTATACTATTTGTACCATAATTTTGCGATGTGTAGTATGTAGTATCGTAATGCCATTATACTACGCGAAAATACCATAATTTTACCTTTAGGTCGATTGACTACTGTTATTGGTTGAAATATATTAAAAAATATTATTTAATTACGAAATTAAGTTGTAATCGTTGTTGTAGTTGTAGTAAATCGCTCTATTGACTCCTGATACTTTCATGCGATGCTGTGAAAGAAAGTGAATGTACCTAATGTGTATTGAATTTATTCTATCTGACGACATGCTATGTCGTGTCAATGCCAAAGACGAAGTTCCGATTGACGAATTGGCTGAAATACACATCTACTTGCCTTAATTTGGTTGATTTGTACAATCAAAATTTTCTTTCCAAATGCATTTTTATTTAAATTCATAACAAACTGGACGAAAAACGCGAAACGTAGTATTATTTTCGACAAGTAGTATAATTTTATTTTCCATAGACAATAATTTTCTGGGGGTCTGAATCCAACCCTGACTTGCCCCTTCAGCCGCATCACAATGAGCATGGCGCTCACTCGACTCGGTCGCATCGACACAGACAGTCAACCTATTTAGATCGCCTCACGACGCCCCTGGGATAAAATAATAATAATAATCTGTGCGTCGCGAAGTAAAAAAGGCCCCGACTCAGTATAAAGTTGTGGGAGCTACCCACAACAATGGTATTCTGCCGGCACCTTGTGACGTGTGAGTCACGAACATCGGCGAGTAGGCAAGATATAAAAATCAAAAATCAAAGCAAAAAAATATCTGCCAAGATACCATGCTGCCAAGTTTGTAGAAATGTCACGAGATATTTTTTTTACTCTTAGACATTGAATTATTACGCTTAGAAGCGAAGTATCGAACAAAAATCCTCGCGACTCGTAGGCCACTTGACAACCAATGTGTGCGTGAGTACCATATAATTACACTCGCTGACACGCACACAAGCGCACGAGTAATGTTGCAAGCTAAACGATTTTTTTCGGTAAAATTAACCTTCCGATACCAGTGAATGAAATTGGAAGTAAGTATTCATAAAATTAATTAAATAGTTTAAAATGTTCTGCGTCTTAGATAATTTATCATAGACAGGTCTGTTATTTATTTATTACTAGTTTAATGGTTATGTTTCATAGTACTTATGTCGGGTATTTTAACATAGTAAACCAAGACAATGTGCAAAGCTATGAACGATCGTACAATTTGTAGTAGGTATTATTGGTAATGATAGGTTTCATATATGATAGGTTGTATAGAAAAAGAAGATTAAGAAGTATGTAAGTATTTAATTATCATTATCGTATAAAAGACGAGTAGCTATACATTCTTATAATATCTAACTGAATCTATACTAATACAATAAACCGGAAGAGTTATTTGTTTATTTGTTTAAACGGGTCAATATCTGTAAAAAAAACTACCTGTAAAACTACTACTGTGTAAAACTACCAGTCTGATTCGAAATTATTTCACTAATATGAAGCTACATTATCCCGAGTATTATAGGCTACTTATCCCAAGAACGCGGGTGAAACCGCGGGCGACAGCTAGTCAGTTATAATAGCTATAAGTAAAAGAAACAACTTATCGGACTCAATTACTTACTCTATTTCCTACTCTAACAAAATCGGTATCAATTAAGTAAAACAACACAAATTTCGCACACAAACAGCTGGCAACACTTTGCTCGAAATCGGAGTGAAGTATTTTTATTTTTGAATTTTGTTATTTTAGATGAATTACGCAATAAAATTAGTGGCTTATCTGTGGAATATTACAACAGAATTCTAATCTTTCTTCCCTGATGAATTATGACACAATTTTACTGCACAAACCGTCATATTTATTATTTTTCTGAGAGCTCCACTCACTAAATCGCCAGTCAGTACACTGACAGCGCGGCGGTCATTTGGAGCCATTATGGCTCCAATTGAATGGATTATGTTTCGCGCATGTACTTTGTTTCTATGTGTAATAATTCAATGCTCTTAGATTTGTTTGTCATTTTCAGGTTTTTCAACTGGGCATAGATGGTCAAAATCTAAAATACCTAACATTTTAGATGTATTCATCCATGCCTATTTGAAAAATTCATTCTGCATAAACTTATATTATGATATCTGTTTTAACAGATATTTTCATTTTCAGTTGGAGGCGAGATGTCAAGACGACGGTCGCTACACGTTTCACTTGCCGCCGCTCAATGTCATCAAATATTATACAATGTGATTTTGTGAATATACTTTTAACATAATTATTATTCAATTATTGTCTGTTAATAATAATGAAAAAGGTAGACATTGGAATAAAAGCGTAGTGTAGTAGCCGGTCAAGATTTCGGTAGCATAATATGTTATGATCCACATACAACTTACCTAAGATAGAACTTCATTTTACCCAGGTTTTACCTAAGTAGAGTCATGTGGGGCAAGTGGGTTTGAAGCGCCATAAAATCAAAAATGACAAGTTCTATGAAATAAAACGAGGTTTTAATTTGTTAGAGTATTCATGGAGTATTCATTAATCAACAACTTAATCATAGAAATAATATTCATCGCACAATTTCTTTAGAAACATGCAAAAAAAAACAGTCAAAATGCGTTGCGTGAGGCACTGGATAGGGGGATTAGCAATTTTTAGTTATTAACCGTTTTCGCGTTATTTAGGATGCGTACACTTGCCACATGACTCTATAAAATTATCTTACTCTGCACCTAATTGTATTTTTACTCTGTAGCCTAAGTAGGTACTTTTAGCAATAAATCAAAGTAACGAAAGCCTAGTCAGTAGGCAGGTAATTTAATCAAGCAAATGCCTACATAAATATAACACATATGTATAATACAATAATAATGGTGTAGTTATATATCCACTATTGAATATTTGTTGTTGCTCCTGAAATGTTTTGAGTTTCCTCGCGAGTATGTTGAGAGGTTTCTGCGGAATGTAGCGTAGCTGCGTTTCTGTGATGTACTTCAAAGTATGCGCTGGAATTTGTAGCATCACCTGGTACAATATAATAAATCATATTCTAGGTTTTATATCATTTATTGAGTAAAAGCCGTCATTCACGATGCAGATACCTATAGGACGTAGTATTTATATACTCTGAGCTATAGGTAAGCCAACGAGACGAGATAAAAAATGTTAACAAACTATCAATTATTATTTAATGAAATTATGTTGACAGCTGCTTTACCGACCGCTTGTACCACGAATCAGTTCTTCAAAATTAAGCTCATTCAGAGTTGTGGTTGGCCCCCTGGGGTAAAGAAGGGGGCGTGGCTGTTACCGCGCGGCTGAAAATCTAGTTGATCGTGCCTGTGAGTTGATCAGATAAAATAAATATTCTACACATTCCTCACACACGGTTATCTAATCCCAAACTAAGCTGAGCTTGTACTATGGAAACCAGACAACTGATATCAGCGTTGCCAGATTTTTTTCGGGCAAAGCGGGTCCTGAACTCTATGATTATAACCTTACTTGTCTTTTGTCCTGTTTTGACGTCAGATGTCAAAGAAGGACTAAAAAAAGGACATGTAAGATTATAATAATATTTTTTTAAGAGCTTGTGGTCTGTAGTAATGGAATTTCCTAAAATCCTTTCTTATCATATAAAAATCAATTGCTGTTCGTTAAAACTCAAAAACGGCTTGACCGTTTTGAATTATTTCTTTTTTGTTTTGTTCGCTCTAATACAGGGGTGGTTTAAAAAAAAAGAAAGGGTAAACCATAAGAAATTATTATTTAGTTAGATACAAAGATTGTTTTTGTTCACTTTTTTACTTTCCAACGGGGCTCTAAATTTTTGTGTGCCCAAGGGCCCCGCATTGCTTAAGACGGCCCTGGAGACAGACTAGGTGGGTATTCTAGGAAAAGAGGAGCAACGGTGCAACTATCTACCTTCACTTGCCTTCTCTAGTAGCACTAACTAATTGATTTTAAGATAAAATATTAGTATCTAAATCGTTGGTCAAACAAATGTAACCATTACTTACTAACAAAATAAGTGTCAAGTGCCAAAATAATAGACCTTGTACATACTTGAGATGTAATGCCTGCCATGGCTTCAGGATTGACAGCACTGAGATCTGATCCTTCCACTTCTGAAAGCAGCAAACCCAATCGAGACACGTCGCGTGCACTCCAACTAAACGACTTGCCTATCGCCTGTTCAAATAATACAAGCAATATCATTATTAAGCTTATAATCGTAATATTATGTTTCGTTTTTCATGAGCAATGTATCGTTGATAGGAGATACATAAAAGTGCAAGAATCTACGGTAGTATCAGTTATTTGGTGCGTGGACAGTGTATATCGAAATTTATTGGGGCCCTTATATCTGACTGCGGCGTAGCCCAAATAGAGGGAACCTACTAAAGGTTTTTACGATTTTTTTCTTACACATTTTTGGTTTCCCTATAGGCCGGGAGCCCCGTATCTTGATACGGCGGTAGCTACTATAATGGACGATTAAAAATCATGTAGTTAGTTAACCTGAGTCCTAGTCATCATAGCCAAGTAGAAACGCCGCTGCAACGGATCACACGCGCGGATGTGGTAAAATACCTGGATTCAAAATTTTTAATTAATTACCAAAAAAGTACATAAATAACAATGATTTGTGCAGGTTTTCCATTAACTTGAATTTTAGAAAATCTCTTCTTAGGCCTTTATCGAACTAAACCAAAACTTCAAAAAGGTGGTCCGTAGAATACTGGGGTTTCGTAGAAGGGTCACAGAGGTTTCGAGTTCCATCCGAGAGTTAAATAAAATGATCGTAGAAAAGTCATAACTAAAAAAATATGTTTTATTATACTTATAAATTATTATGTTTCCCTATATTTCTTTTTTAAAGTACAGGGTACAATCACTTTTGTTATCATCAAAATGGGGATCCGCCAAATAAATAATGATCAACTCGGGTTCCGTGGTAAAAAAGAATTGGAACCGCTGGTCTAGGGTGTGTTAGAATATCTACTAAGTACTTTATTATAGTTCTAACCTGATGTGTTAACTGCAAATATGTGTTCTCTGGAACTCTTCTCATGAAGGTCATTGGTACACCACACAGCAAATTATTCATCAAATTTAGGTATTTGGGTTCCCTCCACAGACGGTTCAGCGAAATATATTTGCTGGCCACGACACCAACCTTACGAGATAATTGGAAATAATGTTCAAACATTAAATACTGTAAATACCCTACCATAAGTTTGCTACGTGATCGATCCTCGCTAGTGATTACGTTCACAGGTACGGTACGGTGAAACATTTTGCATGAAATAAGTACTGTGATTCCTAAACTGTGCTGCTCGAATCTTTAAAGGTCGTTAGGAATCTCCTAAGTTAGATATAATACGTATTATAATGTGTACCTGATGTCTATCCAAGTCAGCATGTGTTCCTATATACTTAAGAATTCTTTCATCCTTCAAATTGAGTCGTGCTATCTCCTTTCCGTTCAAATACTTGAACAGTGGTCTGTACATCTCCAGGACCTGGTATGGGATGTCTTCCGTACGCTTATTACCTTTCACCACCGTCCAAGTCGCTGCTAGCTTCTCGCGCGTTATTTTCATCATCGCTATTGTACGAGCCTAGAAAAGAATCAACAGCTTCCTTAAACAATCATCTACCTGGTAGCCCTCCACGATCTCGCTTGGCTCGCGGTTAAAAATATACCAATGACTTCAATTGTTATAATAGGATGCGCGTCCCTCGCGAGAACCAACGGGTTGAAACAATAATATTATAACCTTTCTTACTTGTATTTTGTCCTTTTTTGACGTCGGATGTCAAAGAAGGACGTTACACAAGTAAGGATATATATTAATGTTGTAAGAGATGGTTGTGTGTGTGCCCTCTGCCCTGTTCTCAATCACTTAGGGTCGGCACTATATGCCCGCTTCTTCCATTCTGCTCTTCAATCTGTCATACTAGCATTGACTCCTTTCTTACCCATATGTATCACACAATCCAACCATCTCTTTTTCGGCTTTTGCTAACTTTTTTACAAGCTTTTGTAAACGTATAGAGTAACCAAAATTTACACTCTAACTCTCGCATCATAATAATTTTAAATGTGAATATTATGATGTCTGTCTGTTTTCGCAACATAACCCCTGAACCGATCGCGATGAAGCCGATAGCCTATGGACTTAAAAGGGTTTCAAGTTACTTTGTACATACGGGTGAAACCGCGGGGGTCACCTAGTTTATATTAATTGTGCCTAGGTAGTTTTTAATATCAGTTGATGCAGTTTTTTTGAGATTCATGTAAGTTGATGCTGATTTTAAAGGTATATGTTTCGCGATTCTTTGTAGTTTTTTTTTCAAATGAAAGCTTTATTTACAACAAATATGTACAAAATACAATCTATATATAGAAAATTTCCTCAAAGTTTTAGATTATTCATGTTTTTAACCAAACTCTGACTATCTATTACATTTTTGATCACAGTGACTGAATAGTTGATGCTGATGCGGATACTGGTATTGAAAACAATGCTGATAATCCGCTGATGCTGATATTTGCAACAACCCTGGTTCAGTATTACCCAACTTATATGGCGCGTCGTGAGTCTTCGTTCGCACAGAAAAGAAAGTATGGCCCCGAAGATTATCGAAAGAATGCTTAAAACTTACAATCAACCTTAGATCACTACGGTATAAGTGTTCATAATACACTGCAGCTGTTAGTTCCGTCTCACTCGCAAGTCACGCCCCTCCGCACGGGGCGCGCTGTCATGGCGGCAGCTACCGACCATATAGACCATATAGACCACCAAATAGCGTTTCTCGCGCTTTGAAAATGTGTCTTCTGCGCAGGTACATCGGTAAGCCATATTAGTTGGGTACTACTGTACCTACTTATTATCAGCTTACTCACAGACTGCAATACATAAGATGGTGGCAAGCGCAATACATCCTCAAGGTTTCCTTCAAGTATTATGGCGAAGGCATCGACCGCTGTCTGCATGTAGTCTCTAGTTACCTTCAGGTAGCAATGGCCGCTGTGCATCAACTCTGACATCGGCAGGTGCACTGCACTTTTATTTTCGAATAGATCAGCCCTGAATATAAACTTTAGTTTTTATTGAACTTATCCTAATATTATAAATGCGAATGTGAGTTTGTTTGTTACGCTTTCACGCTTCTCAACCGATCATCATGTTTGGCATGCAGCCTATGATATGGAGGACATTATCCCGGGAACGCGGGTAAAACCGCGGGGCACAGTAGTATGACTATGTATAATTACTCATCTGTAAAAAATTCCGCGACCTATTGAAGAAATTTTTTATTTTATACAATTTTAGATTGACTTACAAGTTAGTTATTTCGGGAGCAACCTAATTTTCGGGAAATAGAATCGACTGAGCTCCACTTTATATTACTGAAGTTTTTTTTTTTTTTTTTTAAACTACTAAGTCTCTAAACAAGCATACGGCCCGCCTGATGGTAAGCGGTTACCGTAGCCATATGGACGCTTGCAACACACGAAGCGTCGCTCACGCGTTACCGACCTTTCCCCCTCCCCAATGAGCTCTGGCGACCTTACTCACGCGCAGGAACACAACTTTACACAACATAAAGTTATTTGGCTGCGGTATTCTGTAAGGTGGAGGTACTTCCCCAGTCGAGCTGCTCTATGAGCGAATAAACGCGATGCTCTACCTCTCTTAATTAGATTGTAATATTATCGATTGTTGTTTTTTGTCCAATTTTGGTTGTTCATAAAAGAACACATGAAGGAGATTTGTCAACTAACCTCATTACCTTCCCAGAAGGATAGTGGGCGAAGGGATCCGCGTTTGTTTCTTTGTTAGTAGTGTTAATCGATGATGCTAATTTAGTCCGCGGCATTGATTCATAGTCTACAACAAACGACTGCCTTATTATTACTATCAATATAAATATTATTTAAATAAATACAAACTCCGGTTCGCTAGGTACGTCATTTAAAACAGAAAATACCAAGGCCTGTGTTATAGAACGAGATCAAAACTCTGATCAAGTCTCAAGAATAGATCGTGTTAAGTCGAAAATATACCTTGTATCATTGGAGCAGGAGGCCTACCACAAGCTCTTAAAACAAGGTTAAAATAACCTTATTTGTCTTTTGTCCCGTTTTGACGTCGGATGTCAAAGAAAGACAAAAGTCAAATAAGGTTATTTGAACCTTGTTTTAAGAGCTTGTGGTTCGCCCTCAGGGGCTCTACCGCGTAACTTTAGTGGTAATCGTAACGAACACCATTAATAAATTTCATCCAATCAGGGCCCGCGAATGGTCATCGTCGCGTCGAACCGCGTACGCGTCATTGGATGAAATAATTAATTATTATTATATCATCATCATCATCATCAGCCTATAATGTCCCACTGCTGAGCACAGGCCTCCTTTCACAAATGAAGGTGAAAGGGAATGGGCAATACTCCACCACGCGTGCCCACTGCGGATCGGTGGAGGTAGGCTAGTGGTCAACCTACTGTTGGAATTTTTCAAGCCGCCTAGGAGGCATCCAACTAGCTTAACGACTATCACAATTAAGTGATAACCGGGACCAACGGCTTTACGTGCCTTCCGAAGCACGGAAACGCTCGATATGAAATACCACTAGGCGGTCACCCATCCAGGTACCGACCACGACAGGCATAGCTTAACTTTGCCGATCGATTAAGAACGGCTAATCATGCTACACCACGAGCGCTTCTATTATTATATATTATATTATTATTATATATACAGGGTGTTGTTTTGGTCGGCGACAAGCGACCCAGGAGCGGTAGTACAAAATATATATTCCCCAAAAATGGACTTAATTCCATTAAATACTGTAAATATGTTGAGAAATACCTTATTCAATTTGAAATAAAATTACCGCAAAGTATGGTTACTAGGCACGTGCACAGACTAGAGCTAGGCACAAGCCGCCATCGCCCCACCCCTTTGCTCCCTCGTACTCCCGTTGAGTATTATGTCTACATTTTAGCTTATTACATGATTTTCAATTTTTTTTTATTTTTTATTTTTATTATTAAAAAAATAAAGTATTTTTTTTATATTTTTTTTAGCACCAGTATCATTTGTATTATCGACCCTGAGTCGCTCGTCGCTGACCAAAACAACGACCTGTATAGTGATTATTTTAATCCTCAAGTATTTTTCAAGCCGTTACCGTAGCCGTAGAGGCCTCACTCCTCGTTACCAACCCTCTCGAGCTCCATGCCTTCCCTAAAATATATTCAACACACACTTACCATCCGGGTCTCGACCAAACAGTGACTGGTGGATAATGCCTTGAAAAAACTCCAAGGGATCTGAAAATTTCACAAAATGTATCTCCCTTGTGGCATTATAGCTCCAAATCGGTTAAAAATATTTCAAAGCTTTCACATGTACTGATCTGTCTGTCTGTAATCAAATCTTGTAAGTTAATGCTAATAATGGAACCAGAAGGTGGCCATGGGAACTCTGTAATAAAACGACGCAACAACATCGAGTTTGGGACCGTTAGATTCGTCTTGACAAGGACTCTGGTTCTAGGGTCTACTCAAGAATTTTGTATAATATATAAAGAGTGACTGGTAATTAGTAAACGATACTTAGACACATGATTGTACTCATGATTACTAACATCTTTCCCAAAGAAACATTTTTTAAATTTACTTTGCACATGAGTCCATAATACAGGGTGATTTTGAATTACTTAGCTATTTTAAAGGAGTCGATCATTAATAAAAAATAAAAAATACATGTTTTATTTTTAGATATAATTTTTATAGAAAAAAATAAAGTTATGACGATCCAAAGTTTTCTCAGAATTACTGAAATCGTTGGTCGTACCGCGCGCCAATACGCTACGTCACATGGCTGTCAACAACCGAGAATGTTAGATACTGCGTAGTATACAAAAACACGAACACCATCTAAATTAAATATCCTATACATCACTCTCGGTATTCTTACCCGTTTAAAATTTATAAAATGAAGCCACAAAAATACAGTAACTCACTTTTTTTATTAACTCAATTACAAACATACTCATCGTATCACAATTCGAACATATCCATCGTTGTAACACTTTAAAACTTTAGGGCCAACTTAAGGCTAATTTAAAATCACATTGAACTGAATATTGCAGTTTATTGACAACTTATTATTTGGTTTTAAATAACACACTTCCAGTGATCTGCAACCACAAAACGCACAGTTGGTTGGGATGGCGGGCGCCGCGCGGCATCTTGTGTGAGGCAGAAGCCCTCCGTTGATCAAACTGATAGTGTATTCCAGAGAGTTCCATAATTATTCAATTAAATTTAAAAATATTTTGTATCACCCAGAAACGACTGTTGATCTTCTAAAAGGTTGCCCTAGCAACCAGTAACCAGAGAATACCTGCGTGCGCAACTAAAAATATTTTTTTTCATAATCAGAAATTTTTCAAATAGGTTGACATGAAGTATTAAGCTGACCGCACACCTGAACACGTCGTAGCAATATTTTTTTAATTCTTTGTATGAAATTAAAAGAGAAGGGAAGAGAGGTTTCGTATAAGGACGCTTCCACACGTCAGACAATCGGTAGTCCAATTGTCATTCCGATTTGAGGCCTTTAGAGCGGCTTTGTAAGACGAGTGCTTTGCTAGTAAAGAATTCAAATGAGAAGAACATTTGAATGTCTCTCAGTCCGACTTGAGGCCTTTAGAGCGGCTTTGTAAAACGACTGCTTTGGTAGTAAGGAATTCAAATGAGAACATTTGAATCTCTCTCAGTCCGACTTGAGGCCTTTAGGGCGGTTTTGTAGGACGTGTGCTTTGGTAGTAAGGAATTCAAATGCGAAGAACATTTGAATCTCTCAAATCGAAAGAATTTATTCTCTTATAAAATTGAATCCACCGACTGACATCAGACCTTTTTAGCGAAATAGGCAATTTTAGAGTTTATTTCTAGGATAGGTTTGTTTAAGGGTTATTAACCAAGTCAAACGTTTTATAAAGCTATCCTGTTTTCTGCTTACAATGCTGACATTCAAGTTTTCTTCTCTTTCCGACATAAAGTCGGCCGGCGATTGTATGATGCGTGCGGGCTGCCTAATGTATTGTTAATAATGATTGAAAGATAAGTTTCCTCCTTAGTGAAAATGAAAAATAGAATTTATTTTAGAAGATTTTAATGAATGACAGATTCGATTCAATGACAGTTTTTATTAATCAAAATACTCGAAATGTAAACAACATTATGAAGAGTTTATTCCTGATATTACTTAATTTTGTGAATGGAAAATGGAAAAATAATATGGTGAAATTTTAGTAGGTATTAAACACAATTTCCACCTAGTGCGCGTTACGAAAGAATTCACGTATTTCCGCAGCATATTTCAATGTTCCGGTGACGTCTACCAGCTGAAGTTCAAGGTCATCTACTTGTTAACGTTATCCAGTAATGTGGAGTATTTAGGATATTCTTACGACAAAATTATGAACAAAAAAAAGGTTCTTTTTTTGCACGGATGTGTTCTATTAGTGATTCTGATCCGAGGGAAAAAAAATAGCTAAGAAATTCAAAATCACCCGGTATTTAGTAAGTACCTAACAAGAACAAGAATACACCATCAGCTTTTATTTAATTTAGTTATTTAAGTATCCCTATTTGTTTCTTTGGGAAAATTGTTTGTTATCATGAGTACAATCATGTGTCTATGAATCGTTTACTAATTACCAGTCACCCTATTTAAAAAAGATTATTCAAAAAAAAAACTTTTAGACGATTCGTTTTTTGTTCAATATCTTGTAGGTAGTACGATAAGATTAAAACCTCTTTCTATTTGATTTGGCGTACTGTTAGATGCAAAAGCCACCGTGTCCTCTTTTGTATCTTTAAGTAAACTATAGTGGAAAATCGGCCTCTTCATCGTCGGCTTTGTTGTATCACACACCATCACTGTAAATAACCTATTTTGAATATCATTGGAAAAATCCAATGAACCTGAGTTACAAGTCTTTGAGATAAGTAACTGATTATTGAATAAATTATTTCTTACTACTTCCATTATGAAATATATCATGTACAATAGTAAACAGGATATTGCTGTACGCTGAAACAGTAGCGATGCAAATGTACATAGTTATTAAGTTATATAACATGTTATTATTTTATCCTTCTTTATAATTATAATCAAATATACCACGATATTATAATTATAGGTTATTAATCTACATGGCTTCGCGGACAAGGGTACCTAATAAAAGTTTATAAAATCCCAAGAAAAGTATAACAAAAATAAGGTTAAGATTGAACTATTTTACAGGAAAAACATATTCACCATGAGCTGGCCTATATTGGGCCGAAATTTAAAAACAAAACCTTAACGGCCTTACTCATAAACGCTATTTAACTAAATCTACTGAATAAATGGTCAAATAAATAACGCACCTTGCTGTCATTGTCAAACAATTTGACGTTATTTAGGTCAGCTTATTAGTTAAATAACGTTTTATGAGTAAGGGGGTAATATAATTGCAGTGCGCAACAAAATAATGAACGTGAAAAATAGGACAATGGTATTTCAGCGGATAAGTTTTAAAACAGACCTTTGAAAGCTTTACAAGTTACCTAGGTATTCAAATCAAACTTTAATAGAACTTGACTATTTTTTTCACATTGTGTCCGTTTGTTTGTCCGTATCTTTTCTAGAACTACTTACTTCACTTCTAAAACAAAAATTGTTCTTTAATGAGTTGATTTTCGTTCTCATTTCGTAGAATCATGAAATGTACGAAATTTGATAGTTACCCAAGAACCTTATACGGGTGGATACGACAATACGACATTAAATGAAACCACGTAAAGTACTCATAAATTTTTACTATGGGACCAACTTGGAAATCACAAAAAAAATAGTTATACATTTTTGCCGACAAGAGACATGTACCTTTTGTACGAAAAGCTATATTTTTTTTTTATGTTATTATACCTTTCGGAACGTTTTGGTTTTCAATAATCATTTTTTACTATTTTTGCTGTTTCAGTTGTTCTTATCACTCTAATTGCTTGTCATTATTCTATGGTTACTGAAATGAATATTTTTTTAATTTGTCTGTGTAGTACTAACTGAAGAAAAAGGAAAAATATTCTTACGAGTCTGGCCAAGTTACGTGCCGGCAACTATACTTTACCTTATCCAAAACTCGGCTGATACCTTAGAAAGGATATGCGGCTGATACCCTACTGTGTCATATTTTTGCCAAACGTCACCGTCATCGCTACTTCACCATGGCTACTTCTACCGTAAAGATGCCGTAAAGTCATCGTAAAGTCAAAATCGACAATGACTGGGCAAATTATTCAAAGTTTTAATGGATATACTTATACCATGTTTTAATGTAACAATAAATTGTAATTGTAAAGTTTGAATGTCTTCGTCATCATCCAGTGAGTGCGACTGTGGCGAATCTTGCTACTACGCGTACAGCCCGGACTATGGCAGAAACGCTGACTACGGCCGAACACCATTCTACCCCACCATGGGGCAGCCTCTCGTATACTATACTGAAGCTGTACGTATCAACAATGATCATAACAAAGAGATTAAATCATTAGGTATATTAGTTACTTTGAAATTCTTTTATGGTAGGGACACTGGGTAGAAAACAGTAAAAGAAACACATTCCCGGCATAGCTGAACTATAATATGACTTGAGACTATATAACTTAAGATGCTGGGCAAATTCGAGGTGGTAGCAAAAAGTTGACGGTGGTGACGTGGAAAGCCATAGAAAGTGTATGAGCTTCCAAAGTAATAAGTTTGTAATCTAAAGTGTCCCATGGGACTGAATGAAGCTGACGTCCAGCTTCCGAGTCCGCTTCTTTAGCACCACTTAAATAAATATTCTTTACAGCAACCACCACCGATGAGAAGGCAAAGAAGCAGGGAAAGCAGCAAAAGGAATTCCAATTGCTTTGTTAAAGCTTTTAGGTGGTATACAAAGGTATAGCAATTCAAGAAACACGAAGTAATTCGTACCAATACTCTATTTTAGATATAACGTTCTTAGTCCTGAAAGAGAACAGATTTATTGAATTACAGGAAATGCGTCCGTACGCACGGCTACTCATCAAGCTATACATTTCCAGTATAAGCTGACCTCCCATTGTACAGAAATCCTATACAATGCGAGATCAGCTTATACTGGATATGTATAGCTTGATGTGTAGCCGTGTGTACCTAAGAGTCCAATCCTATTAAAACAGTAATACCTATTTAAACAACGCCGCGGTGAGGGTCGTAGATTCATATCTTATTTACTCTTGTCAAGATTTGACGCCAATCACTTTCCGGTGTCGGACCGGTGCGGTGCATTCCAAAAGCATCCCATACTGTAAAATGAACAAGACCGTTTGACTAATTATGCAATATTATAAAAAAGTGAGTGGGAATTTTGTGAGTTTGTGTGTATGTGGAGGGTAATCTCTGAACCTACTGATCTAATTCAGAAAATTCTCTCACTGTTAGGAAGCTACAACATAAATCAAGGTTAAATAAAAAATAATTTACTGTGGTGTACTGTAATGTAATGTGGATTTTAGGAGTTAGGACCCACCGCCCCACAAAGATGTTCCCAGGACTTCAATCGCAATATGAATGGATTCGCTACGTGGTTGGACGGCAAATACGATGAGTTTCTTAGAGAGGGCTTTCTCAAGAAAAGCATGGTCCACCTCAAATTCAAACAGACGTCTGAATTTGAAGCACATGGAATACCACAAAAGTAAGAGAACAGTCAGTCAACATTATTGATGATTACTTAATAATATCAATTTCTAATGTAATTACGAAAATGTTAAAGAAATGTTGGAATGACGTCATTGTTGCTGTTACTGTGATCTCAACATTGGAATACATTCAAAACTCTCTATTTCTTTATTTATTTGAATTAAAATATTTATTTATTTTATTTACATAATTAAGGGATACTAACAGCTTTGTTAAATACAGTTATCCTTTTTATGAAATAAAAAATATGTTTTAAGCCACTAATAAGTTTCCGCAACTGGAAATTATAGTTCTTATACAAATTTGGCGGACGACCTGTTAATATTTATTATAATAGTTACAATTCGAGTAAAAGTGATAGAATTTCTTATTAAATTGGTTCTAATAAATATGATTAATTCCAGTGAAGAGAGTAAGCTACGTACTACAAAAAAGATTGGAAAAATGAGAAGGTAAAACATGTGTATGATGTACTTTACAATTGATTGATAAATACCTATATTATTAACATTTCTTGTAAATTGTAATAGTCCATGGAAGAAGAAAAGACGTCAAAGAAGTGAAGAGAGTGGAGATACCATCGGAAAGTAAATAATTTGTGTTTTAGGGTTTGTTATCTTGTATCAAAAACAAACCTACAGCAAAACGTTATTTGTTACAGATCAAACAAAAGTTTTGAATACATTCTGCGTCCAAAGGACTTGTGTCCCCCAGCATCAGAAAGCTGCCATGTGTACGTAGCAAAAGATAGAAATACACATTTTGTGAATAGGCTTCTTCTTAATGTTTTACATACCACATTTATTTGACGGGCTAGTTAGTAAGGCCTTTCACGTCGCAGGTCGTGGCTTCGATTCCCACCCAGGACATGCATTTGTGTGCATGACATCTGCATGTTTTTTTTTTTTTTTTTTTTTTTTTTTTATACTACTTAGGTAGCAAACAAGCATACGGCCCGCCTGATGGTAAGCGGTCACCGCAGCCTATGGACGCTTGCATCACCAGGGGTGTTACTCGCGCGTTGCCGACCCTGCAGAAATCTCTTCACACCCTTTTTGAAGAACCCCATGCTGTACTCCATTGGGAAAACCACGGCAGGGAGCTCATTCCACAATCTGAGCGTCCGCGGAAGGAAGCTCCTTTGAGACCGCACAGTTCGAAACAATTTTGGTTCCAATATGTGGGGATGGACTCCCTGTCGATGGCGAGAGTTGCGATGGTAGAATGTAGCCGTGGGCATCATCTTAAACAATTCTTCAGAACACTGTCCATTATACAAGCGGTAGAATACACATAAGGAGGCAAAGTCTCTCCTCAGACTGAGGGGCTCTAGACCGCTTGTGAGCTCAGGATCGTTAACAATTCTAGCAGCACGTCGCTGAACCGAGTCTAAAGGCCCAAGCTGGTATCCAGGTGCCCCCGCCCACAGATGACAGCAGTACTCCATATGAGGCCGGACTTGCGACTTATAAAGTTGCAGTCTTTGGCCCGACGTGAAGTACTGCTTCGCTTTGTTGAGCACTCCAAGCTTTTTGGATGCCAGCTTAACCTTGTCTTCTAAGTGACTACGGAACAAAACATCGCTAGAAATGTCGACGCCAAGGATCCCAATGCTTTTACTGATGTTCAAGGACGTGTTCTGGAATTGTGGAGCTACAGCAAATGGGGTTTTCTTAGCGGTGAACGCGCAGGCTTGTGTCTTAGTGGGGTTGAAATGGACTAGGTTTAGTCGACCCCAATCGGAGACACTAGAAAGTGTACTCTCGATTTCAGACAACAGCCGTTCGCGGCTTTCCTCCACCTCGGAACGAGGGATATTAGCACGGCCCGTGTAATGAGCGTCCCCTGTACTGTCGTCTGCATAACAATGAATACCGTCAATAGACAGCATATCATTGATATGCAGTAAGAACAGTGTTGGGGACAGCACAGAGCCTTGCGGGACGCCGGCATTTATGTCCATGCTATCGGAGCAACTGCCGTCAACGACGGCTCTTATGCATCTGTTGGACAAAAAGCTGGCGACCCATTTGCATAGTCCCTCGGGAAGCCCGTATGCTGGTAACTTCGCTAGGAGACCCCGGTGCCAGACCCGATCGAACGCCTTTGCCACATCTAAGCTCACTGCCAATGCCTCACCTTGACTCTCGATGGCGAGAGACCAACGCTGTGTGAGATACACTAGAAGGTCACCAGCCGAGCGACTGTGGCGGAAGCCATATTGTCGGTCGCTCAACAAATCGTGATCCTCTAGGTATCTCAGGAGTTGCGTGTTGATCACTCGCTCCATGACTTTGGAGAGAAGGGACGTGATGGCGATAGGCCTGTAATTCGTCGGGTCCGATCTATCGCCCTTTTTGGGCACTGGGTGCACGTGGGCAGTCTTCCACGAAGACGGGACTTTCATTTTGGTGAAGGAAAGCGCGAAAAGACGCGTCAGTACAGGACACAATTCAGGAGCACACCGCTTCAACACCACTGCCGGTATACCGTCTGGCCCACTCGACTTATGGACGTCCAGAGAAAGCAATTCCCGCCGGACTTCCCGTTGGGTAATGCTGATCTCCGGCATGGAGATGTCACACCGCGGGATGGTAGGCGGTGTGGCGCCCCCGTCATCCAAAGTCGAGTTCGAGGCAAAGAGAGAGCCCAAAAGATCAGCTTTCTCCTTTGCACTATGGGCCAAGTTTCCGTCCGGCTTACGCAGTGGTGGCAAGGACGACTGGCAAAAGTTTCCTTCAGCAGCTTTAGCAAGAGACCAGAAAGCGCGACTTCCAGATGGAAGGCTAGTCAGCCTCTCACCAAACCTGCCGACGAAATCGAACTTAGCCCTGGCAATCATTCGCTTACTGAACCTCGAGGCAGCGTTAAATTTGCGTTTCGCATCAGAGATGTTAGGATCCTCACTAGTTCGGGCCGTGGTCCAAGCCTCATACAAAGTCTGCTTATTTTGTCTAGCATCTTTGCAGGGCCGATTAAACCACGGTCGTTTCTTCACCCCTGCAGCCACTAACGGGTTTGGGATATAATATATGCTGAGTCTGGGTGTAATTATACCTATATATAATTAACAAAATACCTACGTGTTTTGTGTTGTACCCTACAAACTCTGCTAAATTTGGTACCTATCGGGTAGCCGTAGAAGATGTCCCAGGATATTTATTTATTATTTACTTATTTTAGAAGCCCTACGACCAATTACAATCCTTCCAATGCCACAATTATCAAACCTTCTAACAAATCTCAAAGTTTGACGAATGTTCGCCAAGACAAAAATATTATTATTAAAGAATCACCCGATGTCATAGTCGTTCATGAAGGTTCCAAAATTAGAAAGGGGAAAGAGCAACAGAAGGTTGATGTAAAGCCTATCGATGCAACAAAATTAAGAGATCCTAATGTAATACGAGGATTAAGGCCTATAGATGCTGCGTGTCAATGTCCTGAAGAAAGTATTATGAATACTGATACAGGAACTCAATACGATGCTAAAAATTTATTGCCGGTGGAAACAAAAAGAAAATATTCATCGGAGGTAATGCTCTACTGTAATAGCTTAGAACTAATCGATACTTTATCTACTTGGTTTCCAGTATTTATATTTTGATAAACTAGTTTACGTACAGTAGATTAATCATGTGCTTCATTACTATTTGATGGACAAGACAAACAATCTTCATATTTGAATTATTAATGAGTTGGATAGGAATGTATTTAAATTATTCTTCAATAACAACATAATTTTACAATTTAAGGTACAGACAAAAGAGCCCTGTAAAAAAGACCACGAAGAATATTTCTATGATTCATGTGTATGTTCCAAAGAGAATGTAATGACCGTTGATGCCAATAGTCAATATCAAAAGCAAAACAGTGGCGAATCACAAAATATTCGCACACACAAAACGGTAAATAAACTTTATAAAACAAAATTTAAAACCGTATCGTTACACAACCCATGAGTTTTAAAATGTTTTCAGGAATACCAAAAGGCTGTTACACAAACATGCCCAACAAAAACTGTTAAAGGCACTTGTTGTAATCTTAAAAAGCAAGACTCTCTTACAATAAAACCACAAAAAGTATTCGTAAATGATGTGGTCCAAACATCTGACTGTTCCATACGCCTTGTAAGTATTCAATTCGTAAATTAAATTCACACTTATAAAGAAATAGATTGCGTAACATCTTATACAATAGACACACTAAACAATATATTTGTTATTTTTAGGAGAAAAATACAGTTTGTTATCCGCTGTTTATGAAAATAGTATGTGCCGATAAATTGAACGATGGGTGCAAGGCCTGCGACCTTTCAAATTAAACATTGCAAGTTTGACGAACTTTTATAGAGTCCTCAAATTCTGTGTTGACGTCGTATATTTGTTGTAATAAAATAACTAAAAAATATTAATGAATTTTATTTACAAAAGTTGTAATAATAATAATACTTATTTTATTTATAATATTTTAGTTTGTACAATTGTCATCAAGTTTGATTAGTTTGGTGGTCCGTATGATGTGGCAGGTTGCGTATGCGGCAAGAAACTGGAAGCAGATTGACTCGACTGGCTACTGGCGGCTGCAGATGGGAGTCCGTAGTCTGCTGACAGACTCTGTGCAGACGTTCCTGATGCTCCCGACGAACTCTGTGACGCTGAACTCTGATCAGTGTTAAGAGGAGAAGTATGAACGAACGAGGTAACTTCTACACTCGGTTTCGCATTTTCTAAAGACACCCCCGAAACTAGAGATTGATATCCAGCATTTCTAGCCGATGAGTGCTCGTCATCTTTGATTATATTCTGAACACGGTCAACCACTACCGAATCAAGAGCGTCTCTATGTGTCTGGGCTTGCTCGCTGCTATACTGATTAGAGTCCGCCTGATAGCTAGAAAGGACGGGTGCGTTTTGGGCCAGCGGAGCTTGGAGTGGCACTTGAGCGATATGTTGGGGTTGAGCTTGCGGTTGTTGGTACGAATATCCTTGTTGTATATTCAATTGGTGTTGGGGGTACGCGACAGGTTGATATGCTTGAGGTGGTTGAGGTTGGAATTGGGGTATAGGTTGAGGTTGAAATTGGGGTAACGGTTGAGGCTGGGGTGCTGGCTGAGGTAGAGGAGACGGTTGGGGTGCGGCCGCGTGGAAAAGTTGGATCGGTTCACCCTGAGGTTGAGATAGGACAGGACGTGACACTATATTTGTTTGAGGAATACCATAAGAAGTACTCGGTGGCTGATATGCGATCGGCTGTTGTTGAGGAGGCTGAGGGTAGGCAATGGGTTGAGGATGAGGGATAGGTGGCAGATAAGCGGGTTGAGGCTGTGGTTGATACTGAATAGGTTGTGGCACTGGAACAGGTGCTGGGGCGGTAGCGGGGGCATGCTGCACAAAAGCAGGCCCGAAACTAGGTTGTTGGTACTGGTATCCGAAGTTTGGGATAAACTGTTGGGGAGCAGGTTGTGGTGCAAATTGTGGTATCGGGCGTGGTGGAGGCGGTGGTGGTGGTGCTGGTGCAGAAGGATAGTGGAACGCGGGCGCGTGCGCCGCCGGCCGCGGCAGGTGGTATGGCGCCTCGGCCGCAATTGCTGCCACCAGCGAGAGTATTGTTATCTGTAACAAATATCAAACTTCTGGTTACATGTTATTTTTATAAACAAACAAAAAACATCGGGGTCACTTCATTAGCAAATAAACGAGTTAAATATGAATAGTGTTTGGGACGTGTACACAATTTCACTTTTATCTTGCGTCAACTTACCGCGCTTCTCATATCTGTGCCCGTGTGTTTGACAATATGTGACACATTAGTGTTGGGTCCATGGTTTTATAGCGTCCACCACTACCCAGCTGTGCCTATCGTGCTGAGCCAAGGGGCACGTCGCATCGGTCAATGCGATTGCACAAATCGTACCTACTTATTTGTGTATTGCTGTACGTTTTCAGGAGATACGTAATAATTTACAGTAGCGTGACCTCTTGGTACAGTTATATATTCACTTAGATGGTGTTAGATAGTCAGCTACTTTATTGTTTGATTAAACGAAATTTTATAACATTTATGTAAGCACGTGGTGTGTGTAGAGGTAAAAAATACCAGATATAACGTATCGACTATGGGATAAGTGATAAGGGTTTTCATTCTTTCTGTTCTAAATATTTTTCCCTCCCTATTTACCAGAATCTTAAAAATTTGCATATCTGCTTCATTTATACTTATGTGCAAATCGTAAACAATTGCTTTCAATCATTGACAGAGGGGCATAAAACAGACTATGGCATAGTCTACACCACACAACCCCTGAGTACATTTTCAATCTTTAAACGCCTTTTGAATTATACTATTCGGGAATCCAGAATACAGGTTTCCTCACAATGTTTCATGTTTCCTTCATTGTAAAAATATCGTAGTAAGAGCACTATCTTCTGCATATATTATCGTAGATCTTTGAGTAATTTTAATTTAAGTCCCAATCTCTGTAATGGAAGAAAGAGACTAACTTCCACAACACAGGATTACTTAGTGTGGAAGTTAGAACACGAAACTGTAATTATACCTATTTAATCATGCTGGTCTTTCTAATAAATATCAAATTTCAATTCTAATTTCTATCCCCCTTATTCATAATAAAGTTATCAAACGTTGATTAGCTAACATTCCGAAGTCTTTATCTGACAGGTGACATTTGGTGATCGAAAGAGTGAGACGGGGCACACTATTACACTGATTTAGTTAAAAAGCGATTATAAATAAGGGGGTATGAGTATAGAAGAGGGATCCTATTGAATCAGCAAGCATACAAGTACAATTATATTTTAAAATGAACAGCTTCGTCCATCCGAAGATATATTTTGTATGAGCTCTTATCTTCTATCTAAGTTCTTAGAGTAAAGTGTTACGTATCGCGTTGCTATCCATCCATGATTTAACCCAAAGAGTATTTTTTGATTTATCTCTACAATTCTCTTTTTTGAGAACTAAATCGTTATCCATACCGGAATATGTATTACCAAGTATTACGCATATGATCATAAGTGGATCCTGATTATTATACGTAAAAATTAAGAAAACCATCATCACTATGGTCATAAAAATTTATAGATACCATATTTTATGATTATGTAAGAGCTCTTAGGAGAGTTCACCAAGACCGGCTTTAATCAGTCAGAGATTATGTCGTCAAATTCTATGGCTAATGCCGCCTGTAAAATCCTAAATTGAGCTTGATATTCATAGCACGGTGGTAAGGTACTTGGTACTACTTTGTTTTTTAATCCGCGTACAATAATTTATCATCACTAACCTATGACAGCAACTCAATGTACTTTACAGGGATCATCATTTTCTACCTTGATAGATATCCGATTACCTAATTAATCGATGAAGGATCGATCAAATCGAATAATTAGCACTGGTCATCTAATTGTGTTTATAAACACAGCAATGACCTTCAACTGAGTTCGAATTATGTGTGCTTAGCGGATTTGTCAATGTCGGTAAGCAAAGAGACTTATGAAAGAAAGAAATCAAATAAGATTTACTCTGTGTGGGTGTCGACTGCGGTAGGTAGGTACATAGACGGTAATACGGCAATATATGTAAATATGGTAATTCACAGAATATTTGGCTAAGCATGGCCTGCCCAGATTGAGGTTGAAGATGCAAACAATTAGGTAAGAATGGAAAGCAAGCGTTCAACTGACAATTTACACATTATGTACTTAGTTAGACACAATGCTTTGGATTATAACATTGTATGACGCACACATAACAATAAAATTTACAAAGATGCTGTCTCGGAGGTTTTTGGAACTACTAATCATTCTGATCAATGTATTATTTATGTCCGTACTTTTAATAATTAAGATATTTTACTTTTCCCAGGATAATAATTTATTAAGCAACCTTACAGGCGTGGTTTATAAAAAACTAGCTGTCCCCGCGGTTTCACCCGCGTTCCCGGGATAAAAATGTAGCCTATTTCCTACTCTATACCATAGGCTATTAGCATGCCAAATTTCATGATGATCCGTTGAGAAGTTGAGGCGTAACAAACAATCTCTATTTTGCATTTATAATATTAGTTAGGATGTAGAGACAAACCCATGGTAGAAAAAGTTAGATAATAGTTTTCTAAGTTGACATTTTTAAATTTCTCTGAGGATCATGCACGTGGCCCCGACCGCACCCATTTCTCACGCATTGTGTATGAGGTATGATCTGTCAAATTACTCATACCAAAGGTCATGATTTGAATACAAAAAAAACCATAAAGGAATGTTTTGTAATAGATATTTATCTAAAGTTAGCCAATAGGCATTTTTCCGTAAATCTTTTCTAATCTAGCATCAACTATCAATAACTCTCTAATTTATGTAAGTATTTTAATTTTATACCTAGCGTACAATCGAATGTGTCACCAAATTTTCTTTTTAATTAACGCCTATGTAGTTGTCACTATATTTTCATTCATGTGGTGTACCTTTACATTATAAATTGAATTGTATACTATTTCTTAACTACACCATCCATGCAATGTTTTATCAATAGTAGTTTAATTATTTTTTTGATCAATAAAAGTCATTCGTTCGAGCTAAACCGTTTTCTCAGTTCATTTATTGGAAGCAGATTTACATTAAATTCTATATATTGATAGAAGGCAATATTTATACGGCATAGATTGAAGAATATTCAATTAATTCATTTTAAATGAGACAATGGTGCGATTCTGTTGTAAATCGCACTAAGTTAATTTAAGTCACATCTCATCTCTTTTTTACGAACATGATTGAAAAAGGATAGAACATATTTTAAGTTGTCAAATTAAATTTTGCGTGTATTTAGGCGTAACCGCGATAGATGGCGACTAAAATTATATTGAAAACAAGCATTGGACTAATTTGACAGGACTACATTTCTTACATCCTTTTCTAATGTTCTTTGTTAGAAAGAGACAGCGACATTAAAATTTGTTTAGTTGTGAACAACAGAATTAGGGCCAATGTTCATCTTTATAATGTTCTTCTACTTCCTAGTGGGGTAGTTCCTGACTGGCGGAGGTGGTGGCAGACGGCCCTTCATTCCTTTGAGCTGTTCCACCCGTTGCTTTCTCTTCTCCACTATGCGTATATGTGTGCGTTTCATCTCCAGTATCTCTTTCATTTCTTCTTTATCTTCATCCTGGAAAAAGATATATCCTTATCTTATGGGATGTAGCTCAAGAACGCAATCCTTCGCAGATCACCTTTCCACTATAATTTTGACTAATTTCCCAGGCTAGGATATTATTATTTCATTTACTTCTAATATTACATAACAATTGCTTTCTTATCATTTGTTTCACTATATGTAACCTTACCTTCTGATTAATCCTCAGCACCAAAGCCCGTTTCCCATTCGCCATCGGTTGGCTATAAGCTAACAACTGCTTGAGCCTCTGTGCCGGTGGGACTCCTCTCTCGACGACCAACACTATGCGCGCCCACTGTCTCTGCCACTCGTTCCTCGTCTCAGCTATCTTCTGGTAAGTGTTACCCATCATGGCGATAAGCATGTTCACTAGCAAAATCGCCACTATTATCATGTAGATAACGAACAGGAGCTGTAAGGATAGATTTCAGTTTTTAATTGATTGTTAAAACCCCAAAGCTATATGAAGCATGTAGTAGTATTTGGAACCGGTGTAGAGTCATTTTGTTAACGTTCAAAAGTGCCTTATCAGGGCCTAAATTGAATAAATTACTTTTTGAATTTAGGTCTTTAAGTTAGATTTGAAGTGGAAGACATATTATTGCCCAACTTTGCCTTGTTTAAGAGGTGTTTGTTTATCATGCATCTATTTCTATAGTCAAGAAATTGTTAATCCTTTTGCAACAGTAAAACAACGGTTGGTACCTAATATGTAATGAAGTCTACAAACGTCGGCAAATAACATTGTTTATTTACTTTACCTGTGACATACAAAACCCCAAAATTGTGGCGATTTTCACATTTGTCAATTTCGATACCGTGAACATAACACTGTTTACACAGCAAATATCATAGGGCCTTTAATTCACGTTACAAAATGTATGTGAAAATGCAATATCACACACCTTGGCTTCTATCTCATGGTCAGTGCGGTCGAAGGCGCCGTAGTAGTCCGAGAATGAGGTCAGGGACATGAGGAACATCGCCATGATGCTCTCCATGGGAGAAGGCATGGGGTTCGACACGGAGTCATCGACACCTTCGGGGGTATTAGGGTTGTCGAATGATAGGAATATTACGTAGTATGCTGGAAAGTAAATAATTAGAAGCTGTTTATGATTAAATTGAATATGATGATGGTTACCTCACTGAAGGAACATGCTTCTTGCTTGACTTGAATGCAAATTATTTGTAAATAATTATAAAAATAAGATTAAATTAGCAGAAAATTTAAGAGCAAACTGCGGTTTCACATAAGCTGGTTGAGAAATAAACACATCTTTGCGGTTACTAGCACGCATTCGCGTTTAAATAGTAATTATCGTAACAAAAAAGTTTATCTTCTTACGGCAAGTAAAAACATGAAATATGTATAACAAACCTTGAGAGAACCCCATGACAAAGACGAGGTAAATACAAACGAAGCGAAGTAAGTCACCCATCACCATCCTGTATATCATCACTACGAAGGGCCCGACCGTCTTGAAGCCCCTGGTGAAGATAACTTTTAGGAGCAAGATTCCATATAAGCAGAGACTTTTAAAGGTTTTAGTGAAAATATACATACCGGCAAAAGAATAAGAAATATGGTGCAGTTGTCAGCATGATAATAACGGCGAGATGGTCCTCTTCTTCATCAAGACATCCCAGCCTTAAGGTTGGTAATACTAACATCAGCAAGCATGAAAACAGGAACATTACCCTAGGCAAAACGTGCTTTAGATTAGAGACTTCTAATACGCAATATTTCTGGCTTGATTATAAAGAACAGTTGGGTATACCTAGAAGGAACGGTGCTCAAATTCTCAATGAACATCTTGATGCCAAGAAACCTGGCTTCACGCAGAGCGGCGCCGACATACGCTAATGCTCCTACCCAAAGCAATAGTTCTGCTGATATCCTCAACTAAACAACAAAATAATCTATTCAAAATTCAAATATAAAAGTCGCAAAATTTTACTGTGTTAACAAATTGTATAAAGTTTTATTAATGTTAGTACTTATTATTATGTAGCAAATGTATTGTATTGTTGTGTATTGTACTATTTTGTTAAGTCTAATAAATGTATCTTTCTTTCTTTCTATTTTTTCATCTTTTCTACACTATATTAAAATTGGAGATAACCTTCGCTTGCCAGGAATCAAAATTCATCAATCTGCATTCTTCAGTTAGATCTTCCCACCAATCCTCCATGTCTGTTTCTTTTGGTGCTTCCGTTGCTGAAATATAATAACATTATTATTTTGACCAAATGGGTCATCTATACCAAATCAGAGCACATCTTAGAACTCATTTCCTTACGTTTATCCTTATCTTTAGGATGACTTTTGAAGCGCGCACATTGTGGTCCTCCTGTTTTCGTTCCATTAACCAGCTCTACAGCTCCAGGATCAATTTCTACCCCATTCATAGGTATAGTACAGTTTTCTGCAAATTCAATATTGTAAACTGACACGATTTCTTTAATTATCCCGTAGATAGACTGTCTTAGTACTCTTGAATGAAATCGACAGCTCAAGAGTTCTTTACCATTACGTTTGAAGTATTAGTTAACTTACCAACATCAGTAACCAGTTCTGTATCATTAACAACAGGCCCAACAGTAGAATTAACAGCTGTAGCATTAACAGGTCTTTCTGGTGGACCGGGTCTCAACGTGAAACATACAAGTGACACGAGGAAGTAGCACGAGAACAGTATGAACTGACGGTAGAACCGAAACTTTACGAACGTGTTCCATTTAGTCTTGAGGAGGTCTATTAGCATTCCTTCTAGTAGTTCCAAATGTTCGTCCTTTTCCTAATAAAATCAATTGACGATTGTTTTTTTATGAATTTTGATACATTAAAGAAGTTAATAACACTGAATTATCATTAATTTGTCGCAAATACTCACTCCGAATACTACGAGATTGAGTGCCGAATCCTTACTGATCAACCCCGTTTCAGTATCAATAGTGTCAACCTGACCAAGTGGGTACGCTGCACATGTGGTGGCGCCTATCTGCCAGTATATCTCCCTCTCAATATTCAGGATGTGGAAAAACAGTTCTGTGCGCGCCAGTTTAGCTGCCAGGGTTAGTGGTGTCAGGTTCTGGACGTTGCGAATGTTCAGTGATGCACCAACTTCATACGCCATGTCGAATGTACTCTGTAAATAATTTTAAAAAGGCAGGTATTCTTGTATCGGCATATTGGTAGACCAGCAGGGCTATTTTAAAACGCTCAGATTCGATATCGGAAACGGATTCAAAAACTATCGAGGCGATTATCCGCAATTGCTATTTTAATTTGCGAATTCGAATATTTTTGATGTTTCTTTACGGAAATATCAATTAGATTCATCGAAAAGTTTTCGGAAATTGAAATAGCAATTGCTGAAATTCGCCTCTGAAATTTTTGAATCCGTTTCCGATATAGTATCCGACGTTTTAAAATAGCCCTGCAGGTTCGAAGTATGAAGATATACTAAATAGAATAATAACCATTTTCTTATTTATAAGAGAAGCATCTGCTGCCGAACTAACATTGAATTTTCTGTATTTAGAAAAGCAGGGCAAAATTCCCTCAAGAGTTAATATATTGTTAGTCTATGCAAATGCCATTTCTACATGGCAATTTTTAATACAAAATAAAATTAATTTAATATAAAATATTGATTAGGATTATAACCAGTTATTAGCTATAATTAATTAAAAACATATGTTGTATTATGTATGTCAATGGTAATATTATGTATACTTAATAGCATAAGCGTTCGATTTTGATATCAGAGTAGTTAATCATTCCAAAATCTATGAAGCTAGAAACAATAGGTGAGTACCTAAACAGTACCTAGCAGAAAAAATTAACTGCAGATTTTAGAAATTGCATCACCCTAGGTTGGTTCGTTGCAGTTAGTGGCTAAACCTAGGTGTATCCTATTAATACACGGCTAAAACTAGGTGTAGACTACAATTAGATATAGCCAATCCTTGGTGTCTAAAATTAGGTGTGGAATCGCGATGACGGCCGATATGAAAATCAATAGCATTCATTTGGTTTAGTGACGTCCCATGTATTGTGCTATAAAATGTGATCCATCTCTTTGGTATGAATGGTATGGTCAGTTTTTTGCCGTAACAGATATCTAAGTAAGCATACATTTAAAGCTTAATATTAAAATACTAACAATCTTATCATAAATGATGAGCATGTGAAGCACCGTATTGCCATTAGTATCCTGCTTGTCAGGGTCGGCTCCGCGTGCGAGAATCAACCTGTAGCACTCCTCCTGACCCAAGCACGCCGCAAAACTCAGAGGATATTCCCCCCAATACACGTATCTGATAGAAATTTTCGTTTACATATCACCAAGAATTTGGTACCCATATTAAAGGAAGCACTAAATTATCCCTACTCTAGATACAAAGATTGGTAGTCATAACATAAGAAATGTAATTAAAATTCACTTAATCGTATCTTCCCGAGATTGTCTTCAGTAACAATGTAAAAGGAATCTCCTTCAAAGTCTTACCCATTATAATTTGTATCTGGCTGTACATTAACAAACTCATGGTCGAAAGAGTCTGTTCGAGACGCTTTCTGGTCCTCAGGACACATAAAGTTGCCGAAGCATCGCTCGTGGTAATCAGCTCCGGCATCCAGAAGAAACTTTACCATCGTCGGGTCCTCGTTTACAATCGTCATGTGGAGAACACTTTCACCTACATAGAATATTAATTCATATTTTTTTTTAAAAGCTAATTAATCTATTTTTATGTTAATCTCATGTATTATTTTGAATCAAAGCGTATTAGCATCATTATCGTCTGCTTTCAACATTCCCTTAAATTGGGTACATATTTCGGATTTTGGAAGTCATAAATCAAAATATGTTACCGGAACTAAGCATACCATTAATTATATCTACCTAAAGCTGCATTAATATTTCACCAAAAATTTGCATACTCATGTGGGGAGCAAAGTACATCATCAAATAGCTTCCGTGCACCAGCTACAAAGGAAGTATCCACTTAATCAGTGCCGGTTAACTTTTCAGCATGCCCTTATCTAACTTTCTATCAAATTAAGTGTGATCATATCTATTTTCCAGGTCAAGGGTGCTGTAGCGCAATATTTTACCGTAATATTCGTCGCTCATGTAAATATCGTTGATTAGCTTCGGGTAAAACCGCAGGAGTCTTTTGGCAAGGTCTGCTAATAATGACGTTGCATTAAGAAGACAAAGGTGAAGAATAGTCTCGCCAACTGCACCGCGCTCCTGAGTGACACAATGCAATACAAATTTAAATACAAATAGACCTGGCAGACTACAAAGTAAACATAAAGACGTGTCTATAACACAAAATATGTTTTCTTAAGTCTAGTGCAGATAGAAGAATGGAATTTGAATGACCACCAAATAAACCAAATAAAAATAAATACACAAATGCATTGAAAGAAACAGTAAGTTACACATAAATTATCAGGATTTGGGTTGCAGTAGAACCTAGATATAGCAAATACCACATACTGTGACTATACTATAATTTACTAGATTAATGAATTACATACCTGAATCTTATTAGGGCTCAACTATTCACTAAATGTTGTATATCATTAGCGAGTCTAGTTCAATAGATCACAAATTAGATACTCATAATTACCTTTCTAGTTTCACTACTTCATAAAACTTTTACCTTCAAGTCCCAGCAGAGTTCTCTGTAACCTGAAGGATTAGCATCGTACTCCTCCTGGCTTACTGCAGGCCAGTCTTTATCTACGTCAAACTCTTCATCGGGGTTCTCCATACCTCTTAGTGGGGGTAACTATTAAACCGTGAAATATTTATTTAGGCACAGAATAAATTAAATTCTGATAAATTGAACTACACGGTCCACAAATCTACTTATTTTAACCCGTTGTTTCTCGCGAGGGACGCGCGTCCTATTATAACAATTGATGTCATTGTTATATTTTGAACCGTGAGCCAAGCGATTAAGTTTGCCTTTGTATGATATGGATTTTTTTAGGCTTGATGCTTCTACAATCTCTGATCTCACAGTGATAATGTATACTTTACCAGCTTATGCCTCGCTCGTTCCTTATTCCTCAACAACACCAGATGTGATATAGGTATGTACCGGCCTTTCCCCTTGTTGTACAGGAATGGCTCCACTTTAGTCTTTATTGCGTGATCAATCTCCGCGTATTGTTTATTTTGAAGAGCTCTCTTCATCATATCCACGAGTAGACCACCACCTTATGTGACATGTTTAAAATATAAACTGTTTTTATCTTATCACTAGCTGTCCCCTGGATTAAACGTAATCTATGTCCTAGTCCATACTATAAGCTACCTGCGTGCCAAATTTCATCGCGATCGGTTCAGCGGTTTAGGCTTGAAACCGTAACAAACAAACACATTCACATTCGCATTTATAATACTAGTTGCCCCCTGCGGTTTCATCGGTTTCATTTCAAGAATATATAGCTTTCCCGGGATAAAAAGTACTATATGTTAATCTCGTCAACGGGCCAGTATTCTCATGCATTTTTTTTACAATGTTATAGCTGCCTATTAGTCATTTATATCGCAGCAACATAATACGTATTATTGCAAGACTTGCAATATTTCTAAATAGAGTCATAGTAGTGCGACCCAGTCGAACATACTCTACCTATTACTGTAAAAAATCCCGGCAAAAATTCCAGCTATAGATGCAATATCCCCATTCACGAGAACTTTAACAAAGGCATGGAAAAATTTATCTGACTTCACATAATTAAGTCTGCCATACGGCACACACAATCTATTCCTACGCATTTCCGCATCTGATGACTTCCTTTACAAATAAATATTATTCATAGATAATGGAAAATTACAAAATGGATTACCTTTTACGTCGATGAGTTTATAAAGCTTCTGTTCGGATGTTCCAGCTTGCTTCTTGACTCCACTGGTAACATTACTTTCTGTATTACCCATATTGCTATTAGATAGTCAATTATGATCGAAAGTTTAACATAAGCACTCTGAATCGGTAGTTTTTCTATCAGGCTGAGTTTGTGTTCAGTTATCGATACAACAGAAGCTGTTGCTAGGTTTCTGAAGCAATGATTGCTTAGTGGGTGGTGGAATTTTGACGAAGTATGGATACAAATACTACAGTGAGATAGAGATGTCAGTGATGAAAATAGTTCAGTTCCCTTCATGTCTTTGTGTGCTCAGCTCACTACCTTCGGTTAGGTCATCATAAGGTTTTGAGACATGCTCGAATAAAAGTATAAACATATTCCATAGTAAAAAAAAATACGGAAAGTATTTTGCTAATCCTAACTCATATCATAAATGCGAATGTGAGTTTGTTTGTTACGCTTTCACGCCTTAACTACTAAACTGAAAACGCTGCAATTTGGCACACAGATAGCCTATGGTATGAAGAAGGACATAGGATAGTTTTTATCTCGGGAACGTGGGTGAAGCCGCGCGGGAGATTATATACCTAAGTATATTACCATATTTTTCACGTTGGCTCTATAAATAAAACTCGAAAAATTAATGTCAATCGCTTTAATGTCAATTTTATTCAATGCTTGATACACATTAAAATGAAGATTAAATAAATAAGAAGAAACCTAGTGCTCAAAGCAGAACATAAAAACCATTAAAAAAATACTTCAATGATCTTTTGAAAGTAATGTTTACAATATCTAATAGATCTTTAATTAAATTTACCGATATAATAACAAAGATGGATAATTTAGTAACGTCACAGGTAACGTGCATATTGAATTAGTTGAAGTTGTCCTTTGAATGAGTTCGGAAGATAAGATACACTATTTCCACCAAACTGAGAATGGAAGCACTGAAGAAAAGACCCACGATGCCGCCTACCGACACTGAAATAAAAAAAATATGGTATGTAAAGAATGTAAACACTATAATGGTTGATAAGAGGAGGAATGTTCATACCAACTAAGTCCAAATGGCTACGCAACAGTTGTCTCTGGTATCGAAGTGTGGGCAGCGAAGACATTCTGACGTCAACCAACGCACCTTTCCCAGCTAAGTCGGGATCCCATCGTCTATGATAAATAGTACTGTTGACTTTATATGAAAAACCTCTTCCTGAGTGGATCCCTGTATATAAGGTGGGCTAAAAAGGAAGCTCGAGCAATATTGCAAATGGAATTAATTTTTCGAATTCGAGCGGCCTTTTTAGCCCCAAGGAAACTGTGTGCAAATTTCATTTTCTTGACCCTGCAGTCACTTTCTTCTCTTAATTTGGGATCAGATGTGTGTCAAGAATGACCCAGGATATTTACTATTATTTATTTTATATCAAAGCGTCCCACGTATATGGCAAACGGAGGGATGCATGCGTCCCACGTTTTTAGGTACTTCATACTTTTTAGTCCGTTTTAAAAATGTGGTATATTTTTTTCAACGGCCTACCTATCCATTAAAAAAAAATATACCTCATTTTGTTTGTCTTGTGTTTCACAACAATCTCACCATGGCGAGTATGATTATGTGGCATAGTATTATGCCCACAAAGCCTAGAATGATCCTTCCCGAGATTCAAAGGCATTAAAGTCATCCAATTGCAAAGATCCCGCCTGAAGGATATGACCAAATTTCCAGAGCAGGTACCTCTATACATTTAGCTTATAATAGAGGGGGAAATTATACATGCTAAGTAATGATGGTGAATGCTGACTTACTCGAATACATGTATAGTCGTAAGTTCACTCTCCACGCAAGAGGGCAGACAATCATGCTCCTTATAATTTTTCTCAACACCAAGTTTGCTTTTTTGTGCTGAAAGACAAAATATAACTAGGTACCTAAGTAGGTAGTGCCTAAAACATTAGTTGCCCATTACTGTATTTCATGTTGTAAACAAGCTTACCTTCATAGCAATCCAAACATCGTAGTCCTGAATAGTTACAATATTTTTCCTCATCTGTAACAAAAATTTCTAATCATTTTACTAAATTGAATGAATTATTAAATAAATATCTTGGGACATTCCTCACACACGGTCATCTGATCCCAAACTAAGCAGAGCTTGTACTATGGAAACCAGATAACTGATATAATAACTGATATTGAAATATTCTTTATAGTATACACAGATATCAAGATAAATAATAACAAAACAGATAGTTACAAGCGGCCTTATCGATTAAGCGATCTCTTCTATATAATGTTCTAAGGTATTATGTGACGTGCTGGTTTCATGAAAATGGAACATATTGTAAATTTTTCGAGACACTTACATATTTTGTCTCGTACAGGATGAACGCAGCCGCAATGATCAAACAAATGTGCTGTATTGTCGGCCAAACGACATGCTCCATACGAATATACCTGAAATTTTGTATTTGTAACTCCGGTAAATGAAATGAAATGAAATATTTATTCGTAGGGATACTTTCTTACAATTTAGAATCGGTCTGAATATATCCCGCCTTATTATCAGGCATGCAAATACACATAATTCTTATTAATAAAAATATATCCTTAACTAAAATTTCACAAATAATTATTTACTATCGACATTATATTTATATTAAATGACAATACAAAAATTAAAAATTAAATGTCAATTACACATACCTATATATTAAAAATGCTGAAGTTAGGCCTATACCTATTCCTAAATTCATCCATAAAATTTCAAATATTCACATTAAATCATAAATTCGAAATAAAAGACAGTACAGAAATAAAGAAAAGAAAATGTCAATAGTACATAATAATAATTTAGTGATTAAAAAAATCCTGAATTGTATAGAAACATTTTTCAATAAGCCATCTAAGGGAGTAGCAGTGACATCTCACGTTACTTACTGAGTAATTATGAAAAGGTTCATCAAGGACCTCGTCCAAGTACCTACAACCCCTGTCACTGATGTCCTGAAACCTTAGAGACTCATCGTTCTCTATTTCCACTATAGAGAACAGCAGTTCGATACGATTCTTCTGAAATGTAAGGACTTTCTTCTTGAAGCTTAAATCAAGATCGTTTGTTGATAACTCTTCATTACTATGTATTGATATCTGCAGGAAAAAAAATATTTACCAGAAAAACAGATGGTATATTAGAATAGCTAACAACCTCCTAAGTTCGAATTAAAGTAATTAACTGGGGGCTAAAAAGGAAGCTAAAGGAATATTGCTAAAGACAATCATTTTTCAATTCGTCTTATGCAATTCATCAAATAATATTGGAATTACGTAGCAACTGCAGAGAATATTCAACAGAGGTAGAGCGTAGCGTTTATTTACTCAAAGAGCAGCTCGACTGGGGAAGTAATTCAACGTGCCTCAACTTTACAGAATACTGCAGCCAAATAACTTTTTGTTGTGTAAAGTTGTGTTCCTACGCGTAAGCTCGCCAGAGCTTATAGGAGAGGGGGAAAGGTCGGTAACGCGTGAACGATGCTTCGTGTGTTGCAAGCGTCCATGGTTGCGGTAACCGCTTACCATCAGGCAGGCCGTATGCTTGATTACCGATTGAGTCATATAAATAAAAAAAAACGGTTAGGAATATTGTGTAGTGTGTGTGTGTGTATTGTGAAGTGTATTCCGAACCGGTGGTAAATTCACTGTATGTACCAATTTAACGTTCATAAGTGCCTTACTAGGGCCTAAACTGAATAAATGACTTTTTGATTTTGATTTTGATTTTGCTTTAGTTTCCTTTTCGCCTCCTAAACGCCTGTCTAAAGACGTCTTACTGCCGTACTCAGAGACGTTAATTAGAATTTAATTACAGATTAAGGTGTATTTCCATCTTTGTTTATTGAATGGCTATAGAAAGGGAAGGGGGAAGGTCTAGAAATAACGAATCATTACACTTAATTCACATCTCTCAGTACGGAAATTAAAGGCATTCGTAGCCATGTACATTGAGCTTTCAGTTAAAGATAAACGTCGTGAGGAAACCAAAGTACGGTGGTAGTGTACAGGCCTTTGGTTCCGTACGTGCCTTGCTGAATACCGCTGTAAGCTGCTGAAAATCTGTCGCCAAGCATCTACCAGGGTGTCTCTATCACCTGCACTTTAGGGCCAGTTCCCTTTGAAGCATTGTGTGTTTACCAATTTTCAAATTAAAATAAAGTATAGTAAGAATACATATGCTTACTTCAGCATTACTTAAAAGCCGGAAGCTCAACACACCAGGGCCGACGGTACTATTCACAGTAAACATAGGCAGTTCCAAATTCCTGTAAGTACGAATATACAGTGCGTTTATCGGTAATTAGACGTTCATATCACAAATACAAACAAACGATGATCTTATCTTTTATCCCCGAATGATATATTATCTAATATGGCTCACTCGTGTTGTAAAGTGTTGAAGGAGTAACATGGTCCGTGCTCTGAATCCACCGCAAGGAAGACACTGCAGCATGAGAACTCTTTGTTGTTGTAACTGCAGTCTGATATAATCTCGTTGCAGTTTTTGTGTATCTGGTGAAGTTATTAACTTTGTTAAGTTATGTTTTTTGTGATTATCACAGTTGGTATGTACTATATTATTATCCCATACTAATCAGAGCTTGTACTATGGAAACCAGATAACCTATTACACATACTTTTTGTTTGTAAATACATACATAAAATACATAATTACACCCATACTCAGGACTTGCCATGTTCATGCACACAAATGCATGTCCTGTGTGCACACAAATGTATGAATAAATAGGGTGTTGTTTTTTATGTGTGAAATAATTGTGCCTACAACTATTTTTTTGCATACCACTTGGTGAAAACAGCACGAATTCATTTGATTTGAGATCATGTAGATACCACAATTAGAGCGAAATATGTTTTTTATTCATGAATTCAATTGCACTTTATAGTTTGCTATCGCATGAATGTAATGGATATTCAACTGTCAACTTTATAATAATAAGCGTAAACAATTCGATATTTAATCAGTCGAGATTACGTAGGTATGTAAACTAAAAACGATTATAGTTTTCAATACTTTACAGGTCTTCTTTGTGGAAGAAATCATTTCGTTGATGAAAACTATTCTAAAAACATCATCAAGTATGGAGTTTCATAAGGTAAGGTTTCATTTCGGTAATATACAAGATGTCGAGTGGTTAGGTGATCCAAATAATAGCATGGTCACGGGAAAAACTGATAAGAGAATCCCGTATTTATATCTTTAATTGAATATATTTTACGAAATAATTGTTGGGAGGCTACAAAGGAAGCTAAAGCAATATTGCTAACGGAATTTTGTTTTACAAATTCTCGACAGATCCTACGTAAAACCTATTATACGTAAGACTATTTTTAGGTAAAAAAAACACTCATTATATTATTATAAAATTCAATTCATTAAAAGATTCTGAATTGATGAATTGCATAAGATCTAAGCTACTGTAAATTCAATAAAAAAAAAAACCAGTAGCAATATTGCTTTAGCTTCCTTTTTAGAGGGCCAGGCAATTACACAGGCTATGAATATTGCTATTTTACCGCCGTAATGTTATTGCAGACTTCGAAAACAATTTATTGTAAAAAAAAAACATGTTAACATGGTATAACCTTACATCCTTACATCATCAATGATGGTCTTCCAAGACAAGTCGCAAGGGACCTGCTTCCCACACGTCTCAGTCGGCGGTCTATTACATGATGGTTTTAATAACAGCAAGTTCGTTAGGAATCTTTGGTAGCCGTAGTCCAGGGGCTCCATTAATTTTGCTAACAAAAAATATATGTACTTGATTAAGTATACTGATTTTGGGTATTAGATGCAGCGCAGATAACAGATTATCCATGCCTTTTTAGTCTGTGAAAATAGAACCTATAAATTTCTAAGCAGTAACGCACACTACACGCAAAAAGTCCGGCACACACGCACAACCCTTTTTGCCACACAGACTTTGAGTGTGCCGTAGACTCCTTTGCACAAAAGTCTGTCGTCTGTGCTGTACCGTAAAAGATGAACCAATTTAATTTTGTTAGCATCATTTGGAGGACTAGAAATATTATATAATTATAATATAGTTATAATAACAGCGAAAGTTTGAGAGAATGGGTGTTTGTTACTCTTTCACGCAAAACCTACTTAACGGATTTGGACGAAACTTAGCACGTATTTGTTAGCATATAGGATACTTTTTATCTCGGGAAAATATAAGATCCTTCGGGTGAAGTCACGGCGCAGAAATTCCAAATTTCCAAAATCTTGTCGAAAACGGCTTCGGCCACATAATTTACTACCAAGATATTGTGGTCAAATAGATAAATAAAAGGTATTAGCAGCACATTACGATATTTCTCAGCAAATTTCTTCTGCACTGAAGTAACGATGAATTCCTCGCAGACAGTAACAGCTGGGAATGTGGTTGTCCACTCCAAATAGCGGGTGTTAGTGGAGAAACCTACTTCAGTATGTAGCTGCTCCTCTGACACTAACAGCAGATAGAGGGAGCCAGCTGAAGCTATTAGTATTAATAACCAGAATAACCTGAAATGTTTCGAGAAAGAACAATTTTTTGTGTTGCAGCTAGGTTGGTAAAAAGATACTGAAGCACCATTCAGACATAAGTTGTGATTAAGACATCATTATACAGTTCAATAGTATGTGATAAACGCTTCTCAAGTATTTAAGACGTCCAACATCGTGGACCCTTTGAAATTCTTCTCACAAAAAAATTGAGGAATGGCTAAGAAAATCTCGTACATAATTATGAAAAAAGGAAAAACAATGTGTATTAGTGTACACAAGTTATTAGAGAAATTCACAGAATTGCATCCAAATATCCAAATAACTATGTTTAACTTACCTCGCCAGATAATTGTTATTTTCTTTAAATATGTGGTTCAGTCCATGAATACCGCTGTTTTTACCGAAAAACAAGAATCTTTTACGAAATACGACACCAACACGCTTCATTGTTGCAGGAATAAAGGCTTTATTTAAACAATGATAGCTTATTTAATTTTAGCTAATAACGATAATGACTTCAATTACTTTGAAAGCTCCAATTAAAATAATAAGTTCCAATTTCAATTTTTAGTTAAACCATATAGGTAATAATATACCTACCACGTGTATCTCTTTTTTTTCATGCGGGTAAGCTATCGAGGAAATTGGTCAAAATTCAAAATCATTTATTCAAATAGACCATCGCACGCAGGCACTTATGAGAAGTCTTACTCTAAATACCGGTTCGGAAGGTTGCATTTGCTGAGAAGAGCCGGCAATAAACTCAGCAACTACTCTTTTCAAAACAAGCTTAGATTCATTACATAAGATTTACATTCTAATCGCGTGCCCCTATTCGATGGGGGTAAGCGCATCACTTCAGAACAAGTGGACTAATTTGGCATATTTTTTTTATGTTCGTAATTATCTGAATAAGGTATTTACGGGAAGAAAACCTGGTAGCTGCCCGGTAAATTGGGAAATTCGGGAAAATGCCTGCTTATTCAATATAATTTGGACAGGACGTCTGTCGGGTCAGCTTGTATAACTATAGGTAATCAACTACTTTCAAATCAAGTACAATATATTTCAGAATCATCTTAACTATCCAAACAACATTATTTATTTACGTTATATTTGCATTAGCTTCCACCACGTGGTTTTACCTGTCCAGAACATGTTCTGTGTGCCAAATTTCATCCAAATCCCGATATATACAATTGTATATATCGAGACTGCCGAGAAAACTTCGTAAACGCGATGCAGGATGTCGTGGCGCCACGCCATCTATCTATCTATCGGCGTGTGAACTTCTTTATTCAGGTGGTCGCTACAGAATTAATTATTCTGTGCTACAGACTTAAAGGTTATAATAAAGGGAATAATAAAGAAACACGAAAATACTATTAAATAATATTCTAATAATAATAGTTATAAACAGCCAATTGTAGGTAGGTATATGTACAAATCAATTCTTATACGTTGTGTGTAGAAGACACAACTTTTTTTAATTTGTTGAGTATTACAAATGAAAACACTTATTTCTAAACTAGTTATGTATGTGCTAAAAATAGACACACCACTTTTGATATGAGGGTGTCTCCTTGTACGGCAAGCAGCGTTGCCAGACGTCCCGATTTTGGCGGGACGTCCCGATTTTTAGCCCAAAATTAAATGTCCCGCGCGGGACAGGCTCAGTCCCGCTTTTCGAGGAATACTCGACAGTGAAATCATTGTTGGACGTAGAAGTGGGAAATTATAAAGACACTGTAGCGAACCACTACATAACGAAGTTCACACGCCGATAGATAGATGGCGTGCCGACACATTATCCTGCATCGTGCATACATCGCGCATACAAGCCCACTACATCCTGCATCGCGCTTGCAAAGATTTCTCGGCGATCTGCATATATACAACTGTCCGACAAGTACAGTTGGACCGCGGTCCCCAGGCACGATGTCCCAGCCTGGCGGAAGATCCTCCCTTTTCAATGGAGGTGTCATCCACCTTGCACCTCCATATTGGTGACCCCGACGTGATGGAATGGGAATAATTTCCAACCCTTACAATCACTGAACATGCAGTAGCATCCTTCTGAGCAGCTTCCAAGCTCATCACTCCCCACCGGCAAGCAGTCACACAGCAAGCCAGCTTCGCCTTAACCAGTTCCAACGCAGCCGATTCACCGTGCTTCCTGGTCCTGCAAGGCTCATCACAGCGACAGCACTCATCGCCCGCACAGTCCACCGCAGCACACGTCCGGTTCTCTTCGGCTGGCTCACCCTCTCCGGCGTGGCAGTCTCTGCACCACGTGGACTCCCATGGCTCAACCCATCGCAGCAACCCCGCTCAGTCTCGACTCACCGCAGACTTCCGAGCAGCACTGGCACTTGCAAGCTTAACGCAATGACGCAACTATAGATCGACCTCTGGTCTAGGAAGGGAGTGATGTAGCGAACCACTACATAACGAAGTTCACACGCCGATAGATAGATGGCGTGCCGACACATTATCCTGCATCGTGCATACATCGCGCATACAAGCCCACTACATCCTGCATCGCGCTTGCAAAGATTTCTCGGCGATCTGCATATATACAACTGTCCGACAAGTACAGTTGGACCGCGGTCCCCAGGCACGATGTCCCAGCCTGGCGGAAGATCCTCCCTTTTCAATGGAGGTGTCATCCACCTTGCACCTCCATAACACCACTACACAGAAATGGCACCAGCTTTCCTGTGACGCGTCTTAAACACCACCTCAGTGGTGTTTAAGGAGAGCGCACCATAGTGCGCTAAATATCACTAACATACAAAAATCAAACTTTTAAGTGAATACAATCAAAAGATACGGGCGTATATGCCGCATATTTTACAAGGGAATCAAAACCTATAGGGTACTTCCCGTTGACCTAGAATCATACAATTTGCAAGAAGAAATTCCATGTAGCACAAGTAAAGGAAGAAATCCGTAAAGCGTTATGTTGTCATAACACAAAAAATAAATGGTTTTTGCCATTAGGTATATTACAGCATACCTATTGAAAAAAAGGGGAATAATCTTCGAGAATCGATTCCCGTGATGAATGAACTATTTACATAACTACAAGTTTCTACGGAACCCTCGGTCCGACTCGCACTTTGCCGTTTTTTTAGAATGTCCCGCTTTCGGCGATAGATTCCCGCTTTTTTTACTCAAGATGTTACAAAATCCCGCTTTGCCCGAAAATAAATCTGGCAACGCTGACGGCAAGTCAAAAGTTGCGACTAAGGTAGGCCCGAGATAGAAGGGAAAAAGGGCCGCTCGAGCAATATTGCAAATGGAATTAATTTTTCGAATTCTCGGCAGATCCTACATAATTCCAACATTATTTGGTAAAATAGTCACTAAGTAATTATAAACAATTAAATTCGTTAAAAGATTGGGAATTGATGAATTGCATAAAATAAGCTGTAAATTCGGAAAAATTAATTCCGTCAGCAATATTGCTCAAGCTTCCTTTTTAGCCCCTAAGGTAATTAAATACTTATAATTATCAGGAATTCAATCTCTTTGCTTTTAAACCTAGTGCCAATTATCTTTTAATTACTTAACTTATAATTAATTTCTTTGCTCCATTTAAAATATCGTTTAAAACACTTGCAAATCTCTTACAATATATCCCGAATTATTTCTTTTACAGTCATTTTTTTTCAAACCTAAAACTTTGACTATGGAGACCGGTAACAGATATGCTTCATACAGTTTCACTGTTTGTCCTGCGTGGGAATCGAATGCTTGATATCCGATTCCAGCACCAATCAGGCCGTCAATATTAATTTCGGGCTTATAGAATCCTATAGATTGATGGTTGACCTAAATAATAATCTATACGTAAAAATATACAGCCAATAAATAGAAAATCTTGTTCTTATTCATCCAAACAACCTCCGGATCCAACTCATGACAGTAGAAGTTTTTGCATCGTCGTCGTCGGCCAATGGATCCGCGTCGGCTATCGGATCCGCGTATGCCTCCGATACATTCGCTACTGGTGCTATATATTTCAGTGCTCGATCCAGCTTGAACCCATTCCTCAGGTCTCGGAGTAGCTCGATTAGACGTACGGGTTGATGGCGCTGATGCTCAGTTACTGACAAAGATAACATAAAATTTACTTATTTAATAGTTCTGTGATGTAGGGGTGCACACAGAAGAATTTTTAAGGTTTTAGTAACACCTATATTATTTAACACCCACACATTGCAGTATAACAATACCAATCCTAGCCACTACTGCTACTACCAACTATAACTAACTAACTACACAGACATCAGATGAGACGCAGGCTCCCGATTCTCACGCTTTGGAAATCGCTTTCATAGTAGACATTTGGCAAAAATCATGGCGCTCTTCTGCCAAAATGATTTTTAAGACATCCGACATGTTTGAAGTCGAAAGCCCGAGAATCGGGGGCCAGCACAGAATAGGTATGCCCGAGAAGTTTTTTAATACGCGGCACACATTAGGCGAATCAAAGGTGCCTCGACGCGAGCGCACGTGAGAATACGCGAGACTTAGTCAGTCTCGCGTATTCTCACGTGCGCTTTTATGTGCAAGAGTTTATCGACAGCGGAACCATGTGCCTGCAACTTCACCCGAAGTGCCAAACAAAGTATTCGCGAATTTTTGTCTACACACATCGATCATCGCACGATGAGGGCGGCCCAGGCATGAATAGAATATGTATTACTCATTGAAGGGCGTTTGTATTTAACTGAATTTTTTATTAATTACAAATTGATAATGATTGCACGGAAGTCTGCAGTAGCAGATAATACGGAAACGGTCAAGAATTATAAAAATACACCTACTTCGAACATTAACATTACAAACATCATAAAATTTACTTTAACTTAATTACGTATTTAAATGGATGCTGAGCCTGACATTAAAACATTTTCTGGTACCCGCGGGGGCTAAAAAGGAAGCTAAAGCAATATTGCTAACAGAATTCATATTTTTGAATTCTCGGCAGATCCTACGTAATTCCTCCATAAACTCATTATATGCAATTCAATACATTGAAACATTCGGAATCGATGAATTGCATAAGATCTGCTGTGAATTCGAAAAAATTAATTCGATGCGATACCCTTGGCTGGTGTTGCAAGCGTCCATAGGCTACGGTAACTGCTTACCATCAGGCGGGCCGTATGCTTGTTTTCCACCTTAGTGGTATAAAAAAATGCTTCCTTTTTAGGGGGCGGTCTCCTACCATTTCAACGGCTTTGAATTGAATTTTTGAAGCCATGAAATTATAAGAAAATAGCAGGAAACCATTGGGTGTCTATAAAAGCCACAGGTCTTTAGACTGTCAGAAAAAAACAAAGTACAGTATGAGGCACGAGTCGTGAGCACAGATTGGCAATAGTGGGGGCAAGCTGGCGCATGGATACTTTTGGCCAAATCACAGTAGCCAAATGACGCGCAAGAATCCAATAGACGACGAGCATCGACTGACGAACCAATCGTGTGCAGCTCGGTGCTCCCCCCTGCTTCATTCCACCAAACAGACCGAAAAATTTAATACTGTGCAGGTGTCAATTTGTGCTCATGACTCGTGACTCATACTGTAAGTACATTTATGACATAAACAGAAGGATGGCCATTATGCTACAGTTTTCTTATGTTATGTAAGGAAATATAATGAAAGGCTAACTCCTCGCTGGCCATGCTCATATGAGTGCCAGCGATACATAGTTGCAACCCACGCGTTGAAGACACTGCGTTTGAATCTTACGTGTAATTTTATTTATTACTTTGTCACAAAATGATTATGTATTACTAATATGTACCTACATGATTTCAATGATAACCTAGTTGATTGATAACTGTGAACTGAAAATATTTAAATACGTGAGTAATTTGGAGGGATCGACCATTTTATGTGATTGCAAATAGGTACTGCAAAGAAGTAATGAACATGAATTATTGTGTCTGATTTGCTTGGCAAGTTATTCAATAAAGTGTCTCCGGTCGTTTATTGTTAGATATTATCTTGGATATCATATATAGGAGTGAGTGTTTTTAATGTTTAGTGCACATTATGTCCAGGTTATTTACTCATCGTAGAAGTAAGTATAAAATTTGTATTATCATTGTTAAGCCTACGGAAATGTCATTTGATTTTAGTAGAGTAGTTACTAGCTGCCCGACGCGACTTCGTTCGCGTGGTGCTACCCTACCCTGTGGTGCTACCCTACCCTACCCTACCCTACTCTATCTAAACCATCCAGGGAGTTAATTCTACTGAACAAAATGATCCGCCATTTATTGAATTCATTTGTTACAAAACATGAGATAAATAAATAACCGCTCGACCGATTTTGTGCAAACTTCACATAAACCATCTACTAAATAGTCCGAACAAAGCATAAACATTTGGTTTGGATAGGTGAGCCCGTTCTTGAGTTATAAAATTACAACGAAAAGTGGCATTGATTTTTATATAGTAGTTATAGGACGACGACGAGCAATATAAACACAGTTCTCTCTTCCTATTATACCCTAACGACTGCATTTGAAAGTCATACTTTGGCCATAATACCCATTATTCCGTTCGTCGGCCATAGGGCCGTATGAAGTTCGAAACTACTTGAATTTACCCCCGATTCGAAAGTCAAGCTTGAACTAAGAAGAACTGGTAACAATCTTAGCATGGTTACATATTTAAATATTCTCTGACTCATATTGGCTATTTTTCTTAAAATATTTAACGATAATGAAAGCACAGAGTAAACAAGTAATTACCTCCTAATAATAGAATTAGTATTATTAGCTCAAATATCAAACAAGGATAGGTACTTACGACAGTATGGATTCTTTTCATTAGTAACCGTCAAGTAAGGTCCTTTTGCTCGATGCTGTTTGCCACCTCCTATTGCTTTGATGCCCATTTCAGCACAAGATGCTGCGTCACAAGCCGCTTTAAGACTTGCATTTACCCTTATAGAATTAGAAAGATACTGTCTTAACATGGTAAAAGGTTTTTACTTTGCTCTTATAATTATTGTTTTAACACGTCTTATGTTGGAGTGGATTATAAGACAATTTGGCGCAATACATAATCGTGCAATTATGATAGAATTGATAAATCATTAGTGTCAATGTTAACAAATCAATTAAGAGTCTAATGCTTCTCCTATATTCATTCTACAAAAAAATGGTAAAACAATTCAATAATGTGCTGATAGTTATAATAATTACCCATCGTACGTGAGGTTCCATTGGTATGCCCTGAAAGAGCAGTTATTGTTTATCAAACTCTCGGTAAACAAAAGATAAGCGCGCCCATGGTTGCATATCGCCTGCTGCAATTCTGTAAACGGACATTTGCATTATAACAATAGAATATACTCAATAGCTAGGTATATCTACGTTATGAGTACTTACTAGTTGGCGAAAAGGGTAAAGAATTGAGAAATGACATTAAAAAATTACTGCCGTTTGCACATCCAGGTTGCTGCATGCCACCATTTGGGTAGAAATCAGCGTGACCTAAAAAGATAATAGATCGGAATACAAATATCTGAGTAAGGCAATTACTATCTTTATAACAGTCCAGATATTTACCAGAAGGCTCTGGAAAACCAAATCCAATTCTCGACATAAGTCGACCGTTAGTGTGAATAATGTCGACAAAATCAGCGTCTGTTGCATCTAGGCGCACAGTGTCGTCTGGCGTTCTGAAGCAGGGTTGGGCTGGATCCAGACCTACATGAACAGTTAATGAAGATGATGCCACTAAATAAGATCTTTAAAAGCGAATTGCTTATGCCAAGGCAGATAGAAAAGAGTTAACCAAATCGAACACTGGATAGGATATTTTGTCTATTTTCAAAAAATAATGAATTACTGTCTTTCTGGGCCGTAAGTTACTTCTCAACATAAAAGCAGCACCACAGACTACCTAGTTCATGTAACATGACAAAGTCAAAGCCATTTATTCAGGCATGAAATGGGCACTTCAAGGTCGAAGTCTTACCAGTTATTCTACCAACTCTTCCAATGTGGATTGACACGTATGATGCAATATGAGCTCCTAAGCTATGTCCCACGAAATGGAAATCTTTGACTTTCGCTCCAGTCTCTTCCATGAGCCTCCGAAGAAACCTGTGATAAACAAAGAAGAAGATTGCATCAAATGATCACTTCTTCTTTTATATTAAGGCTCTCATTCTGTCTTCACTGAAACATATGTAAAATCTGCTTTATGGCTTACCCAGTAACATCAGACCCAACTGTCCTGGTATTTGCAACGGCTTTTAAGTACTTCCACGTGTTTCCACCTCCACTCCAGTCCACTGCTATCACATTAACATCACCCTGTAATCATAAAGGAAATTTGTAATCAATTTCTCATGTACTGACTACTTATATCATTACAAATGTTTCTTACCCATGCGAGGAATGCACTAGTCATATCTCTGACCCAGGATGCATTGCTGTGACTCATAAACCCATGTATAATCATCACAGTCTTCCTATGAGGTTTGAAGTCCACCCAATCTAATCCAAACTGTGGCCCGTGGTCTACCTGCAAAGATCATGTGTTAAGTTTATCGAATTAAGGTTTTATTATTGTAGGTTTAATCCATTGCTCGTTACCTGAACTCTTTGAGGATGTCGTCGCGAAGAAAAGAAGAAATGAGTATTCACATCATCAGAGGAATCAGGCTTCATATTGAAAAAGCGAAACACCTGACGCATTATGGAGCCCGGTCCGTAACATTCCACCATTGCTGGGATTGGCAAACTCGTTGGCATATCCTGTATTATACAAAAATATTTGTTAACTTGAAATCAATACGCACATGTTCATTAACTTTTTACGACAATGTGTCTTTAACTCTTAGTAAAATACACTTGTGCAAATCTAGTAGGTACCTATTAATCACTAACGAACTGTTACTTGGAAATCTTTTTTACGTGAAGCTAGAATGTTTAACATTATTTACCTCCAAAGCAGCAACGTAATCAGCATCATCTTCAGTTGTCGGTGGTAAAATCGTATCTTTCATCTTAAGGAACTCCTTTAGATCATCAGGACTGATGTGATTTTCCACTGTGTATAAATTAATGATATTTAAACTTATTATTGAGAATAGAAGAGGAAAGATGTTTGGACATCGTTTGCATGGCAATATCTTATGATACATTATTGCAAAAAATTACGAAGAAGGGGAAAAAAATCAGCTAAGTATATGTACCAAATAAAAACAAAGTGTGGAATCTTAAAAAGGTACAAAAGGTCCTACATTTCAGAGTGGCGTGGAAGAAGCTACAACTAAAAGAGTATTTTTTTTAAATTAATTAGAATCATAACCCACTTCAACATCATTAGCACAGCAAGTAATAGTGTACCAAGTAATCATTACTATTATTGACTTAGCCCTGTATTAGTAGTACGCGTCCTTGGTCACATTACCCAATTCAGATAACACTCAGCCATACATAGGTATTATAATAATAGTTATTATCATCCGATTTTGGTTCTATCAAGCACAATGACGGAGTTCATAATTTTGCTAGTTTTTATCTTTCCACTTCCGCTACTTTCTGCTAATATCATCGTATACAACACAGCGTTTTGCCCATCACTTTAAACAATATATCGGAGCAGTCAAATTGGAAGTCTACTGATATAGTGACACTCGCATCTAACTAGTAGGCTAGTGTACAAAAGTGGAAGACCGCCGAAATCACTGATCGTATGTTTTGATTTTGCGTTTACTGCAGTTTCATTAGCCTGCACTTGCAAGGCAAATCCTCAAATCTATCCTTATTTCAATGCACCAGAGATACCCTATATAAAACCCATGAATTAAATTGAATAACCCAAAAGCAACAGAGTTATTAAAGACCTTATTTATGTAGACTAACAAGCAGTAGTGATACTTAGCTGATTCGAAATACGATGCTAAAGAAGTTGCCTATATTTACGTCTCATGTCTCATACATGAGGTCCCTGACTTGACCTAGATACTCAAAATTCAAGAGCAGGGAAGAATATACAAATGATTTGGGTGGGCCCGTCAACCTCATGGCATAAACGTTCGTTTTCGTCCTTGGCTCCAATTTTATTGCATCAGGGTTACTAAGACAACGAATCAACGTATCCTGACCTCGACTACGTAAGTTTTCGTGAAACAGTTCATTGTATACAATAAGCGCAGTCTATCGCGGAGTGGCGTACAGCACGCCAGCGGGAGTTAGGCACGCGATGCCTACTACCTGCCTGCTTGAGTGAGCTTTACACTAACCCAGGCTCGGCTCAAACGTGTGAACTCCCTATTTATCAACGCCCTGTAGCACAATTTTAATTCCCGTTATCCATGAAGCAATAATCCCTTCATGCCGTTATCCTTTTTGAGCGATGGCCTAATCTATTTCATCTCACAGCTCTTTAGTGCTTAGGTAAAATTTGCTATTCCATTTATTTGAAACGTTTACAAGTATCAATAAAGCAAGGTACCGTGGAAACATACAACGTAGTTAAACCGCATTGACTTAGTATTAGTAATGAATGTATAGTTTTTTAGATACCTTGCGGTCGGAACATTTTCTGACAATGTAAGTACAAGTCATCAATAGTACAACTAAGGCACGCCACGTCATCTACAACAAGATTTTTATTTTGGTCAAGGCTTGCTCAAGGCTGTGTCAGACAAACGGGGCTATTCAGAGCTGCTTGGATGCACACTCGATTTAGCTGAGGAACATATTGGGTGTAGTCTGGCTTCTATAGACTTCTATTCGGAATGATGCAGTCGCGTACTCGACCATGGCTGTGGAAATCTGTGCAAAGGTAAGACACAGGGCCCAATGTGGACATCAAGACTTTGTAAATCGATGATATTATCTCAGTGGCAGTGACGTCGAAAATCGTGACGAAAGTCGCGGGTTCGAATCCTACAATAAGCTTGAGGTTTTTGTCAGAAAACATAGCTGGGTCACAATAAATAATAGTACAAGTAGCTGGGTATCCTTTGGTGCCCGTCTGATGTGTTCTGCCATAGAACTATTATCCCTCTGGCATAGAACTATTATCTATTCTGTGCAGGGCCGTCTTAAACCTATTGGAGGCCCTGGGCATGTAATGGGGCCCCTTATGATTCTGTCAATAGGTATGATTCTTAGGTAAAAAAAAATCTAATTGGTTCGTCAGTTAGATTATCAAAAAATATTGGACACGTATTTTTTGCTTCACCAAATCATCAAAAAATTAAAAAGATAAAGCTAGTCAATGTTCGGCTCGTGACGCACTGTAGAGTAAAAATACACGATACCTTCGACAAAAGAAAAAAAACATGTGTAATATTTTTTGAAAATTAAAATATGGACTAAATAGTTTTTTTTTAGTCATCTAGCCCATTCTAGATTTATCTAACTGTTTTATTTCTTCACAATCATATTCAATGGATACGTAATTACATAGAATTAGGGGGCCCCCATCGATTTCGGGGCCCTGGGCACTTGCCCAGAGTGCCCAGTGGGAAAGAGGGGCCTGATTCTGTGCCTCTGACGCGATAAGTGAGCCGAGAGTGTAATAAATCAATGCACACGCGTGTCATACGACGTTTTTCAACACACTTGCGAGCAAAATAATTGGACTGTTTTACAAAAACCTTAAACCGACTTCAAAGTACACTAAGAAGTAATCAAATCCTGATCTGATGACAATGGAACCAAACGGGAAGTGTACCCTTTCAATCAAAAAAAGAATTTTCCAAATCGGTTAATAAATGACGGAGTTAAGAGGTAACAAACATAAAAAAATAAAATATAACCGAATTGAGAATCTCCTACTTTTTTTGAAGTCGATTAAAAACAGACTTGTATTTTGCAATAAATGTCTACGAGCGAGTGTGTTGAAAAAATATTTTAATTTTCTTTGCAAAAGAGGCCGATACCGTGCCGAAACGGATGACCGCAATTTTAAAGTAGGTCCACAATCTTATTGGGGTATCATATGAAAGGGCTCCGTTTGTACATTACAAAACAGGTTTTTATTTTCTTTTATATTGCGTAGTTTTTGACTCATTAATGAAAAATTACAAAAATAAATAATTACTTATCTCCGAAGTTTGCACTGCGAAAAATCAGAAATAATTACAGTTGATAAACATTGATGTAAATATTACAGGAAATAGAACGTAGTTTATAACTATCACAGATTTTTAGAAGTCATCAAAATTCGTTACTGTTTATAATGCGATCTAATTATGCGGTCCGGTTATTTTTACAACAGATGGGCCCAAGATAAAAAAAATACTTACATTCATCGGTCGTCGTCCAAGACCGTTGATAACTTCTTTTAAAATTTAACAGTAACAAAACAACTAATATCACAGGATGTCGAAACAATTCCATTTTTAAATTATATTTTTTTTAACGTGATTGCCGATTGGTGGTCTATGACCCGTTTAGAATCAACACCCGTTTGTTCGTAATTTAAAATAACACCGTTATTTATGAAAAGTTGCAGGAAGTTAATGACGTTTATAAATTCTAAAAACTGCACTGGGATTTAGGACTTCCAAAGTTCAGAACGTTACTCACGGAGCGCACCGTATTGCGCTCAACGCAATAGTGTTACTACTAACTAAACAGCTTTATCCACGCAATTAGACTTTATAATAATAATTGGCGCAAATTATGTGTATTATACCCACGCAGTTTAATCCATTTTAAGTAAAACGCTATCTTTAATTGTTTGAATAGGGGAGTATTTTGGCGTTTAAAATGGCACACGTAGGTAATTTGTTTTCAAGTCTCAAATGTTCAAGAGTTTTTTTTTTTTTACTGTTTAAAGGCCAGTGTTTGTTTTATCTCCTTCCAAACGCACTACACAAAATAAAGCTGTATCGCATAGTTCTTGGTTATTTATATCGAAATGATGACTGTATTTGACGAAAAAATAAAGGTAAAAGATATTTGTCACCTTAAATCTGTTTTAGGGGAAAAAATCATTCAGTTGGGTTTTCGTGGACTTTCTGATAAATGCATTAGTCATAAGTAGTAGGAAGCACCTGAGTCTGACTGTTGCACATTCCTCAACTCCTAAACCGCTGAACGAAATGCAATGAAAGGATTATCAATGTTGATAATAATAGGGAAGTACCTAGGACCGTACCCCACCATCGTAAATTCCCCATTCGGCATTTATATGAAGACTAGCTGCCCGGCGCAACTTCGTTCGCGTGGTGCTATCCTACCCTGTGGTGCTACCCTACCCTACCCTATCTAAACCATCCAGGGAGTTAATTCTACTGTACGTGTGTTTGTCACTGAACTCGGGATCTAGGTAATATTATCGACTGCAGCACCATCTGCCAGGCTGATTTGTGATCTAAACCATCCAAGGCGCCACCCAAACGCATACAAAAAATCTTTCAAATCGGTGCAGCCGTTTAGGAGGAATTCAGTGACATCACACGTGCAGTAGAATTTTATATATAAAGATGGTGTAGCAGCGGTTCGTGTTGATGACTTCCAATCAGCCTAAAAACCGAGAATGTTGTTTGATAGGGGGGTATTTTGTCACAGATACCGAATATTTTAACTAATTATTGTTATTGTTATAATCATACGGATTTTCCTGGAGCATGAAGCAAATAGATTATTGCTTCATGTCTTGGATGGATGGACAAAGGGTGTATCAATTGATCGGCTGATGAATAATTTACGCTAGGCTGATGACACTACTCTTATTACTAGTGTTGCCAGGTCCAGTGTGTCAAATTTCGGAACGGAAGGTTAAATTTATCGGGATTTTGGTTATCAAATCGGGACAGCTACCTACAATGGTTAGAAAAAAAAACGGTCAAGAGTATATAAAATATTTTAATGTAGTAACAGCTTACAGAATCAGATATATTCATTTTTCCTGTCAAAATTGTCGAATATAGTACAGCCTAAGGAGGTTAGTGAAAAATCGGGACATTAGGCGTCCCGATCAAGGGTAAATCGGGACGTGTTACCAGACCCCTGAAAATCGGGACGTCCCGCGCATATCGGGACACCTGGCAACACTACTTATTACGCAAAACTAAAGGTCTGGAAAGATGGAAGGATAACCAGGAAAACAAAGGTTATGAGATGCTTTCCAATATTTGCTGCAAGCTGAAACTTGGTCCTTAAGACTGCAAGATCGCCGAAAAGTCGACGCACTGGTTGTGGTGCTGGAGACGCCTCCTGAAAATTCCGTGGACGGCCTTTCGTACCAATAACTCGATCCTCAAGATCTTCCCTTTTAATAGGAGTTGTCATCCACTTTTCAGCTCCATAAGTGCTTTGATCACATCTCCAGAAACCAACCATCGATGGAGATACATACTTGTTGTCCAGGATCAGGTTGAAGGCAAAAAACAGGCACCCACTCGTTGGACTGATCTTATCGAGACGGTAACCTACCTACAGTGTACTCGCTGTGCTACGAATCGCCAAAAATGGGGCGCATTGCAAAATCAGTAACCCTAATCAAAGAGAACATTGGCGTTGAAGACCCTCCATGTACACCATCTTTAGCAACCACGACCACTCTGACAAGAGTCCAACCCTTGTCAATCCCCATTGGCACGCAGATAGCTTATGATATCCAATGGACATCGAGGAAAAATCGCCTTAGAATAGTAATACCGAGAAATCCGATTCCGCAACTAGTCAGTGATTTTGCACTGCTTTTGAACAGTAAGGACCAATCCCTGCATCGTGTGTTCTTAACATGGCCAATCAGAGCGCATGTGTCATTGTTACATATATAAAAAATGTAACCTTGCTGAGTTTCTTGCCGGATTCTTCTCAGTTGAAGGCCGAGTTCCGAACCGGTGGTAACTTCAGTAAATGTGACCTTCATAAGTGCCCTTCTGGGGCCTAATTTGAATAAATGGCTTTGACTTTGACTTTGACTTGACTTTGCCAATAAGAGGGCAGTTTCGGTGGTGGTATATTGGCTGAATCCTGGCGGAATTGACTTCAAGTAAAATGAACTATAAAGAACGCTTCACTTTTTAAACCGCGCATTCATAATGTTGCAATACACACTTACCTACTAGGTAAGTACTTACTCATTGTAAACTACTTATAACCTTCATGTAATTCAATTTATCACCTGTATGTAGCCCATGTAGGTACGTACATAGTTCAAGCTTGTAAACGCAACGTCGATAGTCGTTCTTTGTTTTAGTGTTGTTAGTTATGATTAAATATTAGAATCAGTGTTATATGGTCCTAATAAATTAGTGAACTTCCTCTTGAGGGATGAATGTATAGATTGTTAGTTATCAAAAATAATATTAGCAAAATAATCCGAGAGAAAAAAAAAACTTCTTTGACTTGCATAGAGACTCTCCATACAAGTCGAAGTTTTCTTTTTTTTTTTCATCCATCCCATTTCATTCATCCCTCAAGAGGAAGTTCACTAATTTATTAGGACCTTATATGTATAGGTACATAACGGATTTTTTCATTGTACCTACTATAAAATAAATAATAGCACAATGTATTTGAATGTTGTTTCTCTCCAATAAAGTTGTGTGCAAAATAAAGGATGCAACGAACAAAATGTTACCGTACAAACAACACAGGCAAGTGCAAGACGGACTCGCAGAGTGAGGGGTCAGTACACAAATAATAAACTAAACTACTTTTGTTGCTCTTCTACTCAACTGTACAATTTTGGGACAGCATTGGTAGTACAGCAATAAACAAAATAAATATCCTAGCCTGGGACATTCCTCACCAGCGTTACCAGACGTCCCGGTTTTGGCGGGACGTCCCGATTTTTAACGATGTTGAACGTAGAAGTGGGGAATTATAAAGACACCACTGCACAGAAATGGCACCAGCTTTCCCGTGACCCGTCTTAGACCGGCCGCATACTATAAGAAATTTTCTGTCAGAAATTTTCGGACGCCCGCTTGCTCAAACATTTTTGGACGTCAGACACGTCAAAATTTTCGGATAGTATGCGGGGTCTAGAACAAAATGTATGGGGAAAGTGCCTTCCGGCGGGCGTCCGAAAATTTCTGACAGAAAATTTCTTATAGTATGCGGCCGGCCTTAAACACCGCATGGTGTTTATAGGTGCGTTCGAATTGGAGTGATTTCGTTTTTAACAGTTTTAAAATGGGCATGTTTGTTTATGCGTTCGAATTGGGAAATTTCAACAATTTTGCAACTTTTGCCACAAACGATTTTTCCCAAATCGAACTATTAGATACAAAAATGACATTTGCATGCTCATCGCCTGCTTGTCACTTGTCTCAACCTACCTTTTTCCTTCAGTTAATATATAAACAAAGTTAATCTGACAAATTCTTATCTTGCCTGTTAGTATGTTACGATGCTTTGCAGTTCACGATGTAATTTTTTACTGTTTTCAAGTAAAGCGAACGGTGATCGAAAAGTTCAAAGCGTCAATTTCGCCCACAACTTACCAAATCGAACGCCAGATGTGATCGTTTTTAGCATATTTGACTGTTATTTTTGCTACCCCTATTCGAACGCACCTTATGGAGAACTCGCCTAAGTGCACTTTTCACTGACATACAAAAATCAAACTTCAGCGCAATCAAAAGATACGGCCGTATATGCCGCATTTTTGACTCGCTCTTGCTCGATCTGCGGCACGATAGTTGGACTCTTAACCAACCGCGCCAACGCTAATCAAACATTTTCTTACATACTTACTATTTTTTTTAATATAGGTAACTACTAGGTTTCGCATAGAGTTTTCGTCCCGCGCGGTTTCATCCGAGTTTCAGAGGGATCTTATGTTTTCCCGGCTTAGATTCCCGGGATAAAAGTATCCTATATGATCTACTTGCATGCCAAATTTCATCTTCATTTGCCGTACCGTTGAGGCGTCAAGTTTGTTGGGATACGTCATAGAATAAAGAAGGGATACGTCTACGCTAGGCGAGCCGAAAATGTCTTCATGTTTCTTGATTTCGAATGGTGGACTGCCTTTTCGGAAAAGTACGTAATAGGTACTTATTGCACACTGACACGCGTTCGCCAGACATCCATACTCAAATTTATAAAAAAAACAGTAGCCGTGTGCAGCGTCCTTGCGCCTAATACAGACGTTGTGCCGAACGCCGCGACCAATCAGGGACGCGTCGATGTGAACCAGGGGCGTAGCTACCGCCGCGCCGCAGCCCGCGGCGCCGCGCCGTGTCGGCCGTATCAAAGATACGGGGCCTGATCGTGTGTAAGCAAAAATTTGTAAAAGTCTTTACCCTCCATTTGGGCTTCACCGCAGTCAGAAAAAGGCTCCAACAACAAACTTTGATATAGAGCCAGTCCAGGGCAAGCTACCTATGCCACTGATGTGAACATGCTGATCGCCACCATGCACGAACTTTAGTTCTCTTGGTAGTTTGTGCATGCACGCCACCGCGGATGCAGACTGAACGCGTTAGTTTAACCTTAGCTTAAGAAACCAAAGAGAGAACGAATGGCCGGATAAAACTGCGGCTGCCCTGCCACATCAATTGAATTGGGTTCTTTTCGGGCACGGAACGCTAATTGCTTGAGAAACCAGAGATAGTCGAACGAATGGCCGGATAAAACTGCGGCTGCCACATCAATTGGGTTAATTTCGGGTACGGAACCCTAAAGACAATAATGACTGAGTCATCAAAGAAATAATAATAGCTGTTTATAATTTACCCGCATAAATCTTATTGACCTCTTCTTTACTATCTCTTTTACTCTTCCATGAAATCAATGAAACAAAGAAGGATAAATAAACTAGTTTTTTTAAGGGTTGCAAGATAAATAAAATCATTCAAGCAGCTATTTCTTGATAATGATTGTAGTTTTCACAGATAAACCCGTTTTTAATTATCAATTATCTCAATCAATACATTCGTATTTATATACTAGCGGACCCGGCGAACTTCGTTTCGCCTAGAAGTCGAATGTCAAATCATGTTTTAAATTGAATAACGTTGACATTCGTTACGCGCGTTTTTTAAAATATGCAAAATTAAATGTATATTTTTCAATCTTTCTGAGAGATTTTCTTAATATTTGTTTCCGTAAGAACCTTGTACAGAGTATTAGAAAACTACAAAAAAAAAATAAGCCAAATCGGTCAAGCCGTTTTCATGTTATGTCGTGACAACGGAAAACGGGTTTCATTTTTATATATATGTATAGATATATATTGGTACAATAATAATAATTTGTAATAATATCGATAGGTTTATAACCATAAATAAAAAAACCTCATAGGCTAAAATATAATAGACAATAATAATATTATTATCTGGCAATAACGGTCGAAAATGCCGCTTTGTGATTGGTCTCATGATAAAACCGTTCAAACTACTTCAAACAGCCTTCAATTTCAGTTCAAACGTATGGGCCGTTTGAAATCCCCTTTGTGAATTTGTCAATAATCATCAAAAGTTTGTGATAATTCTTAATATTTTATTTGACTATAATTTTTATTTTTAAGCTAGTTTAAAATGACGTCAATCAAAGAAGAAGATAAGAAAGAAATTCCTGAAATAATCCATGATCCCCAAACAAAAAGCACATACCAAAGGTTAAGATTTTTTGGGAAGGTGAGTGCTTCTGTTTCTTTTAATATTTCTAGTTATTTAATTCTTACGTATATTTCTAAGTTAAGTCTTAATCGTTATATATTAAATTTATAATCGTTAGACTAATATTTTTGTGGAATTCTCCATCGAACACCTAACCAGATTTCTTTTGTAAAAAATTCGAAATTGACCGTTAGTAATTTATGAAAATTGTATGTAAGGGAATTATATGGATTGTTTATCTCTGATGCCACTTACTTGGAGTGTAGAAAACAATAAACTCAATCATACAATTGATGTCAGTTACATTTCAAAAACTTTGAAAACAGGTGACCATTTCGAGGTACACCTGCTATTATTACAAGCTAGAACCATGCTTCCAATGTTCCCTTAAATGACTGTATATAGAGCTCAATTACCAGTCATTAAGAGTCTATTGTAACTTTTTGAAGCCAGTTTACTAAAAATGAAAACATCACCCAAATCTATGTCAAAGAACTGCAAGCTATTAAGCTTATGAGTGCTCATTATTAGGTATTTTGAAATTAAGACTCGAGCAGAGAATTTACTTATGCTGCTTATCTGAAAACCATCAAAAAATTTCCTTATTTCAAGTATATCGCTACTAAGATATCCTACCCAAGCGCAATAAGTGAGACCTGAGTGGAATATGATTCCATCGTCTGCTTTCCATGAACTCCCATGTTGTACATAAAGCATGAAGCAATAACCCCACTACACACAATATGGTAATGAAGCAAGGCTTCATTACTTGTAGTATACAAGCACATAACTGTACTGTCACTGAGCTGGATCTCAACTTATCGCTCACAGGTAGTACTAATATTATTATGTGTACAAGTAACATTATTACCTATTTCTACTGTGTCTGCAACAACTCTATTTAAATACATGTCTATTTTTAGGGTGGCTTTGCAAAATGCTACGAAATACAAGACTTAGCCACAAACCATGTGTATGCTGGCAAAATAGTTTCCAAAAAACTAATGGTAAAATCAAGCCAAAAGGAGAAGATGGCACAGGAGATTTCTATCCACCGCTCGCTGCTGCACAACCATGTGGTTGGCTTCCACAGCTTCTTTGAAGACTCACTTAATATATATATAGTACTTGAGCTATGTAAGCGACGGGTTAGTATATTATCTTAATTGTATTATTTGGATGTTAAGCTTTGAACAATTAGATATTTTAATAGAACCCTTGGCCTAACACCCATATACTTAACAATAGATCTGTACTGCAAATGCTGGAAAACATCAAAGGGCCTACTATGAAAAACGATACATGATAGTCCGATCATCGTTGTGAAATATTAACCAATATAATTGCAATTGACCAATTCTATTGGCTAATTGATTGACAATGATGATCGGACTATCGTGTACCGTTTTTCATAGTAGACCCTCAGTACTTACTTCTTCCAGTAGAAACTTAAGCTCATTGAAAGAATTGAAACTCGCAAAGTATGAATTATTCAATATCTGTAGGCAAGTTATTATCAGAAAGGTAAATAGTTAACAAATAAACCAGTTATGTTTTCCTTAATGTCAAATACAATTACTGGAATATTGGAAAATAATCACTTATGTGTATAAATTTAACATCTTCAATCTCATGGTTTCACCTACTTTACAGGCAGGAATGTTTTCCTGGGAGTAATTCTAAATAAAACATAATATTCTCTATGTATGTGCCAAATTGTATTCCAATCCAATCAGCTATTCCATGTTTAGGAAGGCATGTAAAGCCATTGGTCCCAGTTATCACTTAATTGTGATAGTCCTTATGCTAGTTGTTGGCCTCCAAGGCAGCTGGAAAACTCCCAACAGTAGGTTGACCACTAGCATACCTCCACCAATCTGCAGTGGGCATGCATAGTGGTGTATCTGCCCATTCCCTTTCACCCTCATTTGTGAAAGATGGCCTGTGCTCAGAAGTGGGACATTATAGTCTGATGACATTGATGAATCAGCCATTTCCCTAATAATATAATTTATTGTTTCCATGTTTGTGACTTAGTTGAGTAACAAACATGGAAACAATAAATTCAAAACAATCAGCAAACACAGGTTGATAGAAGTAGGATTATCATGAATCTTATGTGAAAGTGCTGTCAATGAAAAATATGTGTATTGTCAGATAAAATATGTCTAAAACTCCACAGTCAATGATGGAGCTACACAAGCGGAGAAAAGCCATAACAGAGCCAGAGACTCGGTTCTACATGCACCAGATACTCCTGGGTGTGCAGTACTTGCATGGCAAGCGTATCATCCACAGGGACCTGAAGCTGGGCAATCTGTTCCTTGATGATGATCTTCATGTCAAGATTGGAGACTTTGGTCTTGCAGCTAAAATTGAATTTGATGGTAAAATATACATTTTTGTATTGAGATCCTTAGGCTATCTGCATGCCAAATTTCATGATGATCCCGTTGAGTAGTTGAGGCGTGAATGCGTAACACACAAACAAACTCACTTTCGCATTTATAATATTAGTCAGGATACTATAGCTAGGTAAATGATGAAGGTTTAGTTTTGGATTGTTTGTTTTTCTCATGTTGAACATGTCTGTATAATTATGTATATTAACTATGTATTCACAAACAAAAGGTAGTATATCAATTGTCTGGTTTCCGTAATCTAGTTTGGGATCTGATAGCCGTGTGTGAAGATTTTCCCAAGATTGGTATTAACTTTATTTTAGTTACAAACTGAACTTGCCTTCAATTCTTGCTATCCACCATTTAAAATATTGCATACTCAACATAATCAAGGTAAATAAGCCAGTTAAATAAAAGTAAAAATTTATTTGCAGGAGAGAGAAAGCAGACTCTATGTGGCACGCCAAACTACATAGCACCAGAAATACTGACGAAGAAGGGACACTCCTTCGAAGTGGACATCTGGAGTCTGGGTTGCATCATGTACACTCTGCTTGTTGGCAAGCCGCCGTTTGAGACATCCACACTCAAGGATACCTATAAAAGGATCAAGCAATGCGAATATAGGTACCTAAGTACCTATATAGTTTTTCATAGTAGCCAGCCTAGCCTAGAGTAGATGGGAAACATCTTAGAATATCTTCTCAAAAGTTTTCTCTCAATGATTATTAGGAACATAAACTGACTTAATTGTTGGAGGCAATTGGGTATACATTAGATGGTTTATAAGTGCTGAAAATGTATATCACTGTCGCTCGAGCTACGCGTGTTTTTTTTTTTTTTTTTTTTTTTTTTTTAAATTAAATGGGCTTGCGTTTGGCGACTGACCCGCCCATAAGGGGCGATGACGAAGCCTAAGATGAAACACGCTTACCCAGAAGAAACCTATTCACTCTGGCCTTGAAAGTACCTAGATTATAAGCGTCAGGAAACACAGACGCCGGAAGCAAGTTCCACTCCCTTGCTGTCCGCATTATAAATGAGGATGCAAAACGCTGTGTCCGTATATTCGGTATGTCAACAACGTACGGGTGAAAATTTTCCCGGCGTCTTGTGGTTCGGTGTAAAAATGGGGATGGTGGAATAAGGTTGAACAATTCCTGCGCACACTCTCCAAAATATATCCTGTAGAAAACCGATAAGCAAGCAACTTTCCTTCGATGGTCAAGGCTCGTGAGTTTCGCCTTAATTAAAGACTCATCTCCAATTAGTCTCCTGGCTCGGCGGTCTATTGAGTCGAGGGCCTCAAGCTGGTACTTAGCTGATCCATCCCAAAGATGGCAGCAGTTCTCCATGCATGACCGGACTTGTGCTTTATAAAGTTGGAGCAACTGCCCAGGCGTGAAGTACCGCTTGACCTTAGAGAGGATACCCAGCTTTCTGGCAGCTGTTTCTGCCTTCGACTCAATAGAACAGCCAAAGTTTATTTTGGCTGTTAATGTTATGCCTAGGAGATCAAGCCGATCGCATATTGGCAAGGATATATTTTGGAAAGTAGGAGCCTGGTTGTAAGGACTCCGTTTGGCGGTGAAAAGACACGCCTGTGTCTTGGTGGCATTAAATGTGACCAGATTGGCTAGATTGGCCAACTAACGTGCTAGCAAACGTTCAGGCAAAATTAGAACCTTGGACAAAATTTCAAGATACGTCAATTAAGGAGCCCTTATCTCAACATTGAGACAGTTTCTGTCCGCTAGGATTGTCTACAAATCCACCTTAGTGCCACAAATGTGGTCAAAAATAGTGTTTTATATTTTCCCAGTTCTCCAGCTGAAGTCTATTTGCAGCATTGTATTTTTCTGATTTGATGATGAAATAATTTTAATGTGATTTGTATTGTTCACAAATAGCGAGGGAGTATACCTAGCAATGCGCGTATGTTTCGCCGGACCGTGGCAAGCGTTGGGTAGTCGGTACGCTCAGACCATATCCAATGATAATACGATCAAACAGCGATACAGGTGGTTAACTTGCACCAATCATTTTTAGTCTTATTGGTGATGGTACATGATACCTTCATTTTGTGCCGTTCTGTTCAAATGTCTAATCACTGAGTGACCATTCATTCATCCATTAATTTGTTTGTTTATAATAAATGTGCTAAGCTATTATATTCCATGTCTTAATCATTTAAAGAGACTATAACTACAAATGCTTAAATTATTTGCTAAATAGCCTAATGGTATTCTAAGGTTCCTCATATTTGAATAAAAAACGAGTAATTTAATTCAATTTTATTACAAAAATAAGCACAATATATAAAACAGTTGTTTTAGACCGGCTCTATGTGGCTTGCGCCAATTACCCGAAAATTACACTAACTTACCTATTTAATAATGCCATGCAATGGTTAGTATGCTACATGGAAGGAAATTACTTCAAATATTAGTTTACTTAAAGACCACATTTTATTCTTTTAAATAAGTACCTTACTACAGCTGCTTTCATAGTTTTGAAATATCGCATGCCCTAGCGGTAATCGAACCTTTAAAAACATTCTGTATTTTTATGATGGCCATCGAAAGGGTCAATAATAAGGATTCTAGTGTTTTGTTATAATTAAGACCATTAAAGTCTACATTTCTTAAGTACCTAGTATGTATTAGGTGCAGCGCAGACTACAGACCCCACCGCGCCGCTCTTTTTAGTCTGACGACGTGAAAAACGGTCGGCGCACAAACCTTGTTTTCACATGGACTTTTTGTGTGCCGCAGACTAAAGTCCGTTGTCTGCGCTGCACCTTAGTCAATACTTTGAAATGATAATGCTAACATACGTCAATAGGAACAGGAAAGGGAAATTTATTATTAATAATTCCCTAAACAATAAGTTAATTTTAATGTTAAATTTAATGTTCTTCCATTTATTTATGAAGCTATGATATTTGAAAGAAATAGATCGTTTAGATCTCTCGTTAGAGAGTATTATATTCCTTGGTTTAGATTGACCCTTTCGATAGCTACCAAAATACTCTGTTCAGCTAGGCGATCTGCTTAGGTTTTTAGCAGTGTGTGAAGAATCTCCCAGGATATGCAACGTGTAGTGGAAAGGGTATATCCATAAAAGTACACGAATTCTTTGTCACTAGGCGCACAGATCACGAAAGAGAAAATTATAATAATATAAGCAGGTGACGTGAAAAGATAATCACCCTCTTAGAGCGGTGACACGTTGGTGAATTTAATTCAATAAACTTGAAAGCAATTTGGAATGAATTTTTGAGTAATTTTGAGCTGATACTTTTTATAGAGAGTTTATGACAGTTGTCCCACCGCCGTCGAGTAAACGAGTAACTATCGGCTATTTGCTCGTTCATGAAACGTACAATAGATATAACATTCCGTGTAAACAAAAGAGATGCATATATTAATAGTTGATCGCTGACTGTTCACTCCGTCGGCGGGGACTCGTTCTACTAGTTTGTCACTGAGCGACAAGAGCTATCAGATAATTCTCGCTTAGCGATGCTCGCTTGGCGGTCAGAATTTACGCCGAGAGACCAACTACTTAGCAGTCATTTTCTACCGCCGCGAGCGAGTGGCGCGAGTAATCGCCCGTGGCACTTGCACACTCGCTTACAGCCCAGCAACAAAACTATCAGAACAACACACTCGCTTCCCGCTGCTCGCCAACTCGTTTCTAGTTGCGAGTTTTACTCGTTACTCGTTTATCGTCGCGGTCGGCCAAGTGCCTATACCTGATGTAGTCAACCTTTCTGGTAAATGTTGTATATTTGAAAAGAAACTTGAGACAATGTAAATGTTCAGGATCCCATCGTCACTCCGCAAGCCAGCAGCGTCAATGATAGTGCTGCAGCTGCAGTCGAACCCGGCGCGGCGTCCGTCTGTGGACAAGCTGCTGCAGCACGAGTTCTTCTCGTCGGGCATCCTGCCGGCCGCGCTGCCCGTCTCCTGCCTCACCACCGCGCCAAGGACCGACCAGCTCGAGGTCGCCGCACAACTCAGGCGCCCGCTCAATGAAGTCAACTCTAATGGTTTGTATTATATTACTAGTTGCGTCCCAAAGTTCCACACACAATATATTGCTTTCCCGGGATAAAAAGTACCCTATGTGTTAATCCAGAACATATTCTGTGTGCCAAATTTCATCTAAATCCGTTCAATCGTTTTTGCGTGAAAGAGTAACATACACGCAATACAATACTTAGTGAGATTAGATCAGTGAGATATATCTTACATTTTATAATGACTATATAGATAGGGGATTATAATTACTACTAGCTGCCTAATAACACTGTGGGATGTAGCTTCCTATTAGGGAAATATTTTTGAATCTGACTGGTAACTCCTGAGATAAGCCCATTTAAAGAAAATAAAAAAACTTTGCCTCTTTATTATAATATGTAATATAAATTAGATGGATATTTATTGCTTTTATGACACTTTATTATTATTTTATTGGCATCATTATTTTTCTGATTAGATATGATTATGAATTATGTTGGATTCCTAGTCCTTCTAGACTTATCACAACAAAATGGCCGAAAGGATTTAAATGAAACCTGGCAGTAGTTAGATGAGTGAGAGAATATTAGATCCCTCGGGTAGGAGGGAAACACCACAAAGCAACCTTTGTACGACAAGTAACAAGTCTATAATCCATTAGGAAGCCAAATTTCATCATGGTCTGGGGCTCTACCGCGTATCTTTGGTGGTAATCGTAACGAACACCATTCATGTATTTCATCCAATCAGGGCCCACGAATGGTCATTGTTGTACCGCGTCATTGGATGAAATCTTAAATGGGAGTTCGTTACGATTACCTACCACTAAAATACGCAATAGCCCGGCAGATTATCAACTTTGACTGGTGGTTAACCTTTGTATTTTATGAACTGAGATGGGTTAAATTTGAGGAAAAAGGTATTCCACAGTAAAACAAACTTTGCAGCCAAGCAACCAAGTATTTTGCCACCAGCTTGGTTGACGCATCAATAATATGAGAAATTCCCATTATTATCCACATACGGGGTAAATTTTTTTGAATGGCTTTCAAAATTTTGCCTTTGTCTTCCCCTTTTTCGGCTACCGTCAGTTTTAACCGCTAATAGAAATAAACTTCAACCTAGATATAAGAAAGATAATTAGCATTTTTGTGATGACACGTCTATGTTCAAAATACCTGTCAAATCGTGAACTTAAGGTTCAAATTGGTTCGAATTATCAATAGTTTGACAAGTGCATCATGAAAAAACTATAATTATCTAAGTAAAACCGATTGCAAAAGCACCCGAACCAACTTGCGGCACAGTTTACTATCCCTGAAAGTATACGCCGGCTTAAAAAGCGACGGGATATATTTGATCAACCCAGTCAGTAAGAGGACTGACTAAATAAAAGAAAGGGTTGCCTCCACTGGGAATTGTGAGTCTCATCTGCTCATAGTCTTCATGACTGATCGCAAGATACAATTTAGAAAATAAGTAAAAACAAAAAATGGTAACTTCAATAAAGACCTTCATAAGTGCCCTTCTGGGGCCAAAATTGAATAAATGGCTTTGAGTTTGAGTTATCTAGTAGTACTATTTATTAGAGCACGTTGCGATGGCGGTGGACTCTCCGGTGAAGCGCGACGGCGCCGGCCTCCCCACCGAGCCGCGCTCCGGCGAGCACGCCTCCTACCGAAATCATTTACTCATACTGCGCGACCAACTCGCTGCGCTGCTTGCTACCAAGGTATTTCATCGACAATATTATATATGTATACATACAGTTAATACAAATGGTCGGTCCGAACGTAGAAACACTGCTTAGCTGCCATAATCCGAAGCAGCGAAACTCCCCTCGATACACACCTTTAATGCAGACCTATATGGCAAAATTAAATAAGTGCATATGAGTTTCTCCGCAATTTTCAAAATTGCCGAAAGGATTTTTTTTATATGACTGTTGGTAGAATCCGAACCAAACTCAATGGCGGCTGTGAAGTGCTTTGCGCCGGGACAGTCATCTCGAATGTACCGTATACCTTCGTTTTCGCTACTGCGCAGCGATCCGCGCCTAATATCACAGCCGCAAGTTTGACTCTGTCTGTAAACAAGCATACGCCCCACCTGATGGTGAGCGGTTACCGTAGCCATATGGACTCATGCTTTACCGACCCCCTCCCCAATGAGCTCGGGCGACCTTACTCACGCGCAGGAACACAAATTATAATTTGGCTGCATAAGGTGGAGGTACTTCCACCATCGAGCTGCTCTTTGAGCGAATAAACGCTATGCTCTACCTCTTATTTTTTTTTATTGCAGCTAAGATGTCGTCCCGAATGCCTGACGGACGAGTTGTCCGACCCGGCCGCGCAGCCGCTGGTGTGGGTCGGCAAGTGGGTCGACTACAGCGACAAGTACGGGTTCGGCTACCAGCTCTGCGACGAGAGCGTCGGCGTCATGTTCAACGACACCACCAAACTTATCATGCTCGCTAACGGAGTGTCAGTATATTGGAATATTATACACCTATAGTCCCACAAACTTATCTGGTCCGGTTGTCAAAAGAGGAACTAACGACGCCATTTTGAAATGTCAATCACCAGTGGTCAAAGCGTTCATTGGTTGTTTGCTCTACTAAATGCGATAACAGCGACTCATCGGGCCAGATTTTGTGGGACTACACTATAATAAGCGATGATAGTTCACTTGTTTTGATACTTACAATATTTGTATCAATACGCAACGCATCCAAACAATAGCATCCAACGTCAATTTAGTTGGATGCTGTAGAAAAGGAAACCAAAGCACGGTAAACACATTTTGTACCCTTCAGATAAGGGCGGACATCCACCAGAAATCTGTAGCGAAAAAAATGTTTTAGCCTGACAAATAAGATCGCTTCATTTGAGCTATAGCGACAAAAAGAAGTGATCCTATTGGTCAGCTAAAACACAATCCTAGCTACACATCTCTGGTGGATATCGACCCAAACTGCAACTAAGCTACACTATGAGGGGAATAATATCATCCATTTTTTTTATTGTATATGGAAATATCAGTGTGTGAACATGTTCACAGCATCTTTTTTTTCAGCATTTTTTCTCTTATAGTATGTTCCTATGATGAACTCGACACTCAACATGGTACATAATTGCTTGTTACAGGAATGTGCATTATATCAACCGGCAGAGCCAAGAGCAATACATGAACATGCGCGAGTACCCACATGAGCTGGACAAGAAAATGAAACTGCTTACCTACTTTAGACGATACATGACTGAACACCTTATGAAAGCTGGTAAGTTATCGACAATATTACAATATATATTAATAGTAATAATATTCACACATGGACCTCAGGTTTTAATTCTACTGTTTTGTAGGTGCGTCAGTACCAGTTCGCGAGAGTGACGGCCTATCAAGATTGCCCCATCTGCACCAGTGGTTCAGAACAACGCTAGCCGTCATTATGTACTTAACCAACGGAACACTACAGGTAAATGCATAATTTAAAATGTTTAGGTTTTGTATATTTACTGGAAAATCTTCGAAAAGATTACTAAACTGAAAAATAAGTTAGTAACTGTTTGCCAGTTATTAATCGTTTATTTTATCTCTCCTACAGATAAACTTCCAAGATCACACTAAAATAATTCTCTGTCCACTCATGCAAGCTGTCACATACATAGATGTAGAAAAGAACTTTAGAACGTTCCGGTTCACCACCATAGAGGAGCATGGCTGTGATAAGAAACTGTACAACAACCTCACGTACGCGCTAGAGAAAGTGAACAGTATACTTGCTAACAAGCTATGCTAGGTTCACTAGGTTTGACTGTAAAAGTACATAATATTTACCCATGGATTTGATATAATTGCCCCATGTGAAGGCAATACCTCGTTAACGACCAGTGTTGTTTGCGCACCTGTAACAATGTTATCGTACAGTCATTTAATTCTTAGTTTATTAGGCGGATTTACGTTTTTTTAATTAATAAATTTATGTCTCAAAAAAATCAATTTTTTAACTTCTTTCTTACTACTTTACGTTTTTGGTTTTTAATCAGTGGCGTAGCTTACCCAGGGAGCAAATTTTCACCAATTGAAATTGATCGCTCGGTCGAAAAAATTACGTATTCGAACTTTTATCGAGTGTAAATCACGTTACGTTATTCTGGCAATTTCGAGGCAATGTTTAGGAAAACCAGTCAACTCTAGCTTTGATTGGTCGGGACCGTTCGAATTGACTCCGCCCCTCCAAATTTTATAGTCGAATAGGACTCAAATAGTAAACTCGATACGAAGGTTAATTTGAAGGACACGAGAATTGGGTCCCAAAAAACAATTGTGGGCCCTTCTACCTGACTGCGGCTAAGCCCAAATGGAGGGTAAATATTTTTACCCCTGCAGCCCGGAGGCCCCGTAACTTCGATGTGGCTGATACGGCGGTAGCTACGCCCTTGTTTGTAGTCCACTTACAATACTTTCTATTATTTATTGGTATTGTTTTATAAGAACCAGATCCATTAACACCTTTAGTATAGCTCATAGAAATAATTATTTGACTGCAACTGCATAGGAAATACAAACTTGAATTTGTTAGTTATAAGTAAAATTTTTGTTGCGAAATTTCGTTTCACTACCGATATTTTAGTTAAATGATAGAAGCACCATGACTGAGCGGGGGTGCACACGAATTTTTTATCTGTTTATTTAGTTTTATAACTATATTTTTGTAACGGTTGTTTCTGTGCTTCAGTAACATCGGATATGTTGAACAAATATGTAATTAACTAAGTGAGCAAATACTGCTGCTATTTACGTAGGATATTAGCAACATGAAATATTTTCTGGTAATCGAAAATTAATGTGAAAATACAGTATTATCTTATATTCGATGGTGTTGAAGCAGTAAATATTTGAAACATTCTTAGAGGTATGATACCTCGTCTAAAATATATAAAACCATTAAATATTTGACAATAAAGTTTTAAGAAAATAAACTTGTTTAATTATCAGTCACTTTTCTTTATTTCATTTCATTTTCTCATGCATTAGATAGGAACAATAAATAACACACTGGTGCCGATTCTGTTGTAAAACGCACTAAACTAATTTTAGTCACATCTCATCTCTTTCTTACGAACATTATTGAAATAGGATAGAACATATTTTAAGTTGTCAAATTAATCTCTGCCGTCTTATTTTGCTAGATGGCGAATAAATTTATACTGAAAACAAGCATAGGACTAAATTTCTTATATAGTGACATTAAAATTAGTTTAGTTGTGAACAACAGAATCAGGGGCCACTGAATGAGTAATTTAGTCATTGTAACTAAAGAGGTCATTGAACTAAGAACTACTGTAGTTTCAATACGCTCATTATAAGTTTTGCGGCTGTTAATTTAGACTGGTTACACAAATTTCTTTGGTAAAAATGTATGTAAATTGCGATAATTTAATCTTCTAAAAGAGGCATAGCTTTAATTAAACAAAATAGTATAATAACAGGTGGAATTTATAAATGAGTGATCTTATTAAACAAATAAATGTCCCACTTTATAAAAAAAAAGGCATGAATAATACTGCACAAAACCATGAGCAGAATACTTAACACACAGTGACAAACTTAAAATGGGTGGATTGATGCAGTGGAATAGAAATTGCTAACTAACCATTGCCAAATAGTTGAGGAATACATATTTACAATATTGGTTTAGTGAAATTGAAACCACCTATAGTTTATGCACCTATTGGGTAAAGATCAAATCATGTTGTGAAGGAGACAAAACTGAAAGGGTCAATGTAGATGTACATAAAACCTAAAGAAGCTGGAACTTCATTGATGACATGATCATCAGTATCATGTCTTGATGCTGATGCACATCTTCACTGAAAAGGTATTGAATAGTGCCAGATTCAATAATTAATTTCATAATAGGATACCTTCTTAAAACTAATGTCTCTCACACAGTTGATTTGTAAAACTTACAAAATTGTAAAAGTTCAAATTTTATAACAAATCCTATAGTTCTGTATGTATCGCATGCTGGTGAGGTAAATCACTGGGATGTAAGAAGAGTCCTTCCATAGCTTTCCAGTCAGTATATGCTCCGTATTGTGAGGTGACACCCACTATTTCACCTTGGCCATTAATTGGTCGGCCAAACGTGCGCCCGGAGCCTGCTAAGTATCTGTAATAGTTAAGAGAAACATTACCATCATGCCATATCACTAAAACACCATATAAAGGACATAAATATTTTTTGAATAAAATTTAGCCTGCGAAGGTCTATTTGAATAAATGATTTTGAATTTTGAATTGTAGTTTATGGAGAATCGCAGACAAAGTGCGCTACAAGACACAATGTTTAAGTTAAGCCAGGCCGGGTCCCCCTTCGCTGGTTACTCACGTGTGAGGGGTTAATCAGTATATTATACTCTATTTCACATAGGATGTGTTGTCAAGGTCAAGGATTTTTTACCAATATCTAGTGAAATTCCATTTGATTACTCTGAAATAGTACTCACAATATTTCACAAAACCTCGCTCTATCATAGTATTCCTTTATTATATCGAAATTAACATTAACCATTGAGAAATCTAATAAAATACCATGTGTCACCAAACTCATACTATTTGAAATCTACTATAGTTTGTTTTATGAGTAAGGGGTTAAGTACCCAAAAGTCCATTTATGACAATTCAACCTTCAACAAAATCATTATATTGTTATATATGTATACTTACGCTGTAGTATCCACATGCTTCAGTTTCACAGGTGTATCTCTCCTCCAGTAGTCATTGTTACAGACAACAGTCCAGTTGTCTCCGCTGTCCCCCTCTCCATCATCATCTCCATAGCAAGACACTTCTTGGTTACCTGACAATGGAGAGGAGAAGTAGTGGGAGTGCAAGTTCTTCTTAGTGCCAATGTGTTGCAGCCGAATGTTTGAGTTACATTTGATTGGTGCTCTGGAATAAGTAAATCAATTCTTTCCATAAGTAAATCAATTCTATCAATCAACTCTTTGTAATGGCTTTAAACCTTTTCTACATTAAATTGTACTGTGACTTATTATTTCTAACACCTATTTAGATATTAATGGCTTGGGTCGCGGTAAATTTTTTGTTATAATAGGATATGTGTCCCTCGCGAGAACCAACGGGTTAAATAAATATCCTGGGACATTCTTCACACACTACTATTTAATCCTAAACTAAGCAGTTTGTAGTATGGAAACCAGAACAGATATATGACTTTTTGTTTGTAAATACAGAATATTTAATTAGACCCAGACTTGGACATGGAGACATCTTCATGCAAACAAATGCATGTTTAACCCACAACCTGCAAAATTACAGGTGGAATCTTGACCAACCATGCCAACTAGCCCGTCAGGTATACAATAGCTTCTCTAATTCAACCGATGCATGCTGTGACTACTAACAGAAAAATATATTAGTTTGCTTACCCTCGTTTGCAGGTCTCGCCCGTAGGCGCACGCACCAGCCAATGACTGTTAGAGTCGTCAGAGACATCGACGGCTGTGACCGACTGTTGGCCTGAGCCCGAACCATACTTTACATCATGAGAGTGTAGCCGCAAGCGCAAATCAGTATTTATCATCTTCAAAATTGTACCACAAGTTACGAATTCCGCCTTGGATCCTAGAAATTAATATCAACACGTTGCACTATTATCACATAGGCATTCATTCACTTTCATGATTTATTATCAAAAATATCCTCCCATTACTAAAGGCCACGTAACTGATAACCGGCCTGAAGAATATGAACAAAGCTATATATGTTATGAGGATATAAATAAGTAATAATACCTTCTGAGCATTTAATTATCAATATAGTGAAGCATAATATTGAAAATATGCTTGGGAAATTTATTAAAATCTTATACGATGCCATATCTCCACGACAAGATTTCTGTATGTCACTCGCTCAATCGCACGCAGAACTTGCAGGATCACTGAAATATGAATGTCAAACAGACAGGCGGACAGTTTTTTTTTTATTTGTTCTTAACCTTGGATACAAAGTCCTTTAGTCGCATACATTTTATTTATAATATTATAATACCACTTTCATATAGTCCGCACACTAACTTTCACATAGTCCGCATCGGTAGTAGAAAATACTAAATCTATGGTCCGCATTTATCAATCACCGTGGTCATTGTACTAAAAACTTTTCACGGACTTTTTGAGACAACTTTTAAAGTTACACATAATTCATTGCATTTCACTTCAATGATGCACATGGATTGATTTTTATTGGATAATAAAATATACCACCGATAATATACAATGAAAATCAAAATATACGAGTTTATGAAAATAAAAATGAAAACGCAACGTAACTCTGCATGTTCCCGCCATTATACCATGTCCCCTCCAAGAAGTCCACAGACGGACAGATAAATTTATCAGATTGCCAGCCACTAGCATTCGCAACGCACTTCTGAATCTTAATATTCAAACTGGTCACACTGCCAAGTTATGTCAATATCAAATGATTCCTTGGCGGGAAATTGAAAAAAGCGCACGCGGAAAAATTTGAAATTACATTTTGTAATTTTTTTTTTATTGTGTAAAAGAATAAATTCACTTTTAATTAATACCAAAAAAATAAAATGGATGGGAATGAGGGGGGCGGGGACAACCCGCCCAACTCCTCCAAGCGGCTTCGGACTGATGAAGTGAATGATGATAGCGGTGGCGGTGAGCGTTCTGATGTACTTTATGTGCCTTATTTTAAACCTAATTATAAAAGACAGTATCCAGAAAACTCAAATAAAACAGAGTTTAAAGTTTTTGTTGAGCATATCAACCACAAAGAGAGATTGGGCAACAAAAGTCCTATATATCTCAATCATATTTTCACGACGGATGTTAAAGGTGTGATGGCAATACAGCGATTGAATGCAAATAAAATAGCAGTAATGTTCAAACAATATAATACAGCAAACAACTTTCTAAATAACACTGCATTCTTAGAAAAGTACAACGTAAAGGCTTACATACCGGCTACCCAAATAGAAAAAACTGGCATCATAAGATTTGTCCCAGCAAATATCTCAAATAAGGACTTATACACTAAGTTGAGTTCCATTTACGAAATTATCTGTATACGACGATTCACAAAAAAAGTAGGACGGGACAGAGTTCCTCTGCAAACAGTCAGTATCACTTTCTTATCCAATATCTTACCTGACAATGTACAATATGATCTATTCTCATACAGGGTATTTGAATATATCCCACCGCTGCAACAATGTTACAAATGTATGAAATTTAATCACTCGGCTAAAATATGTAATGGCAAACAGAAGTGTTCGATCTGCTCTGGTGAACACTTTTACAAAGATTGTGATAAACCTAAAGAGATATGTTGCGCTAATTGCCAAGGCCCACACCTAGCAATAGCAAGAGAATGTCCCATTAAATTAAGAAAAATAGAAGAAAAGAAAAGTAAAATAACATACGCGAGTATCGCACAAACAAAGTCGATCGAATACCCTGCATTGCCATTGTCTAAGAGTCAACTTGTAAATCCCCCTGTAAATAATGTAAATATTCCAGTAAATACTGAAAAGAAAAATGTTAAAAAAAATGTTAATAACAAGCCTGCTGCACAGGCGCTGAACCCACAAGATCACCCTATGGACTTCATTGCCCAGGTTATAGCTAATAAAGAAGTACGAGCGGCCCTAGTAAAAACATTGGTAGAGATTGGTAATAAGTCTGATCCCACCCCAATTACTTCATTATTCATTGAAGAAATATTAGTTAAAAATTTATCCCCATAATGGATTTAAGTCCCCCTAAAACGTCCCAATTACGGATTGCGCAGTTTAACATCCAAAGTGCCAATAGTAAAAAGCCCTTATTAACTAAGTTTATGCTAGAACAAAATATTGATGTATGCTTGCTTAATGAAACTTGGTTTAAAGACCATCACAATTTTAGAATCCCCGGTTATAATCTCCATTCCAGAACATCTAAGAATCCTCACAATGGTGTAGCAATATTAATTAAACCAGAGACTAAATATAATATTTTAAACACAACATTCTATGAGGACATTCAAACTATAGCTATGTCAATATCTACCGAGCGTGGCAGTGTGACTATACTCTGCGTATATTGTCCTCCTTCCAGTGGGCACATAAGATTGCATAGACTGCGCAATATAATTCGAGACCTACCTAAACCTATTTTTATAAGTGGTGATTTTAATGCTCACCATATTGCATTTGGTTGCCTATCTACTAAGGGCCGCGGACAAGATTTATATGATGTTATAGATGAGTGTGATTTGTGCATCTTAAATGATGGCAGTTTCACTACAGTGAACCGTCCTAGAACCAACGCTTCAGCCATTGACGTCACCTTTGCTAGCGCATGCTTAGCACCGTTATGCGAGTGGTCTGTGCATGATGATTGTATGGGAAGTTACCATTATCCAACTATAACCGAAATATCCCTATCCATACAAAAATACCAAATTAACCCTCCCATTGATAAATTTTTGTACAAAAGAGCTGATTGGCGCCAATATAATGAACTTTCAAAAAATGCGTTTGGCGATTTTACAATTAATCAAGTAGACCCACTCTCTTCCTATACCGATTTTTGTATACGTCTTGAGTCCCTTATGCAAATAGTTGTTCCAAAGTTCACTAAGTCTGCCCACTTTGCTAGCAGACCTCCAGCACCTTGGTGGAATGAGGTTTGCGAACAAAGTGTAATAGCATCCTATAATGCTTTGAAACTGTACAGAAATGATTCTACAATAGATAACTATATAAATTATAAGAGACTTGATGCATTAAAAAAGAGAACCATTTCTGAGCAGAAGTCAACTGGATGGAATGATTTGTGCAATACTTTTAATAGAACTACCCCTATAAGCAAAATATGGAACATGATTAAGATTTTTAAGGGTGTTAAGTCTAGCATTAGATCCCATAAAGATGAGTTCATACCTACCTTTTTAGATAAACTGTCTGATAATAGTGGTTTAAAAGAGACTAGTAACTTAATCAACTATTTTAACAGTAACAATAATAATAGCAATTCAAAATTTTTATTGGAACCATTTACATGGAATGAATTCACATCAAGTCTACAATCTAGGCGTAACTCAAGTCCAGGTCTAGATAACTTTCCATATATTGTAATTAAAGAACTCCATACATCTGTTCAGCACCTCTTTCTTGACATTCTTAATGCTTTATGGCTCAAACAAATTATCCCTGAATCATGGAAAACACAGTGTGTTATCCCCATACTGAAGCCTGATAAATCTCCAGAACAGTCCAGTTCGTATCGTCCTATATCTTTGTCCTCATGTCTCGGTAAACTATTCGAAAATATGATTAAAGTCCGTCTGGACTGGTTTGTAGAGGCTAATGGTATCATCCCACATGTGCAGTATGGTTTCCGTCGTGGGCGTAGTTGCGCTGACAGCTTCATGTCACTCATCTCAGACCTGAAACGTGCAAATAATTTAAAAACACACACTGTTTGTGTATTTTTAGATGTCCAAGGAGCTTTTGATAATGTCGACCCAGGTATCTTGGTCAACATTATGTCTAATGTGGGTATACCTGGTCTACTATGTCAGTGGATCTATAATTATTTAAATGATAGAACCTTATATGTTAAGTATAATAACATCTTACATGGTCCTAGAAGTGCATCGAAAGGCACAATGCAAGGCGCCACTCTTTCACCATTACTATATAATTTGTACACATGTGAAATATGTAAATTTGTAAATACTAGTGAAGTAAATATTTTGCAATTCGCAGATGACATTGTTTTGTATAGTAGCAGTCAGAACTTGCAAGTTGCTATAGATAATATGAATAGAGCATTAAATCAGTTGAGTCTATACTATAATGATAGATTACGTTTAAAGATCAATGCTACAAAAAGCAGTTTAATGATTTTTGGTGATGATGATCCATCTAGTGTTATTTCGTATTGTGGAGAATCTATAAACAGAGTACATTCAAAGAAATTCTTAGGAATCATCATAGACCAAAAACTGACTTTCGAAGAACATGTTCGGTATATTTCTAAAAATGCTTTAAGAGCTATTAACATAATAAGATGTCTGGCTGGAGTGTCATGGGGTGCTGACCCCAAAATATTGTCTATTCTATATAAAGCTATTGTGAGAAGTCATTTTGACTATAGTTCTTTGGCATATATGAATAGCTACCATGCCAAAAAATTAGATATACTGCAGAATAAATCTCTGAGAATAATATCGGGTGCAATGTGCTCAACTCCCATAAGGGCCATGGAAGTAGAGACTAAAATTATGCCACTGATCTTGAGACGTCTCCTACTTGCCGAACGGTATTGCCTTAAACTACTGTACTCTGATAACATGCAAATTATTAACAAGATTATACCTTGTAGAATCAATGTGTCAGGTCCTTTAGCAACTGGTGAGAGCCTCCTTATTGGTAACTCCCCAATGTTGTATCACATTTTTCTGGAAATTGAAAACAACAGCTATAAACTCAAAAAACAGTGCCCTTGGCCCTGCTATTCTTCCCAGTTCAAAAGCATAATGCACCCAATTACAGTAATAGATTCAATTACAAATAATTCAGAGATGTTGCAATTTTTATCAGAAAATAATTACTACACTTTATATACAGATGGTAGTAAGGGTAAGGATTATGTGCGCTGTGCTGTGTATGATCCTCAAAAAAATTCTTCTCAGAGTTTTCTTTTGCAGAATGTTTGTACAATATTCACCGCAGAAGCCTATGCAGTATATCAGGCTCTTCTGCAAATTGGAAATGTAGATAATTGTAAATATTTTCTAATTGTAACAGATTCTTTAAGTTTTATAAGAGGATTGAGCTATTTAAAGATTCACTTTAAAACTAATTTCATTCTGTACATAATTAAAGAATTGTTATACAAATATTATCATACAGGGAAACTAATTTCATTTATGTGGGTGCCCTCTCATAGAGGAATCACTGGAAATGAAATGGCCGACAAAGCCGCTTACGGAGGAGTAAATGCACTCGATGTCTCCGATACTATGTATGTACCTATGACTGATTATTTGAGTAATGTAAGGCTAGCTATAAGTATGTTATGGGAGCAAATGTGGAAGAAAGACCAAGAAACGAAAGGACGGTGGTACGGTAGCATTCAAGAAAACTTACCAGTAAAGCCATGGTATGATAGCCTGCAAAGAGCCAGTCGTGATTTTATTACCACCATAAACCGACTACGTTATGGACATAATAAAGCACCATCACACCTAGCAAAGTTAAATATAATTCAAAGCAATGTCTGTACATTTTGCGGAGTTGAAGAAGGAACAGTGGACCACATTATATTCAGCTGTCAAAAGTTCCTTATTGACAGATTGGTACTCGCGAGTGAACTAAGTGAAGTGTGGCAAAATAATTATAGTGATTTTTCTTCCCGCCCGCCGCCGCTTAAAGAACTATTAAAAGACATTAAAACTTATAAACCAATATTTAAATACATTAAAAATACGGTGGTAAAATTATAAAACTGAAAATACAAAATCTGAAAAGTGGTTCCGGAATAATAAAGTCGTGGCTTAAAGGTCTTAGTAACCAGGCCATAAAATCCCAAAAAAAAAAAATCAATATCAAATTGTCAAGTGTGACAACATGATTTTTGTGCCAGAAGCAGATTCATAAAAAGGCAACAAATCTTCGTATTTAGTGTAGTTACCAACATATTGAATGATTTTTCTTTTAAAATACTGAAACGTCCACTTCTTCCTGTTTACTTATTCCACCATACCGTTGGATTATAATGGATAATTGTAATAACACACCCAACCAAGGAGTCAAAGGTACATTATTTTTCATCGAGATTTGTTTACTTCTGTTCGAGTAAGTACTTATCTAGTAATATGAACAAAAATTGTTTCAGTTCCTTACGACCCTGGCTGGAATGACCCTCCGACGTTCTCGTACAACACACAACAAACCACACCTAACAGGCCTCGTAATTTTTTGAATAAAAGGGTTGCATTTCCTTTATCCAGCGCTTCGTCGAACCCAGCTCCTTTGCGTCCTGTTAATTTGCCTCCAATGCCGACTGTAGTACCCCTTGCACCACCCGTTCTTAATATACCTCATGTAAACCATCCCATCAATGTTGATAGTGAAAATGTACTAAGGGAAGTTACAAGTATATTGTTGGACTTTTTGGAAAAAAGTACTGAACTAGGCTCTAAAGCCAGCGATATAAAGAGGAGAATAAATGTGATGGAGGAAATGTGGTCAAGTGGAAAACTTAATTGTAGCATACATCTACAGATGAAAGAATTAGCTTGTGGTAAGTAATCTTTCTATCAACATGCTTTAACAAGCTTATATTACAAGCTTTTATTTACTTTCACCTGTCCCATTGTCTGTAATGGAATTTTGCAAGTTAAATTTGACACACTTCCTAGTGTCTCAAATTTACTGTAAGTTTTTACTTACAGTAGTACTTAAGTACTTTTGTACTGTCAAAATAATCGATAGACCATTGTGCTTTTTAGGACGCTGGTTATTAATATGTATATACCTACATATATTTAAATTAATGAATCATATGTGCTAAATCTGAACTAAAGTAATATAAAAAAAAATATGTACAAAATATAATCTATATATAGAAAATTTCCTCAAGCCTGCCGCTGCTTTCGATTAACGGCAGGGTTCCCAGAAGGCTGGCAGCATTTCCTCTTTGGATAGCCAAGCTGACGCGTTGGTGGAAAAAGCTCCCCGCCCGATATACTGGGTGGAGATTTCGAGATGGCATATTTTCGAAACCTATATTGGGTTAGTCATGCTGAACAACTTTTACTATGGATCCAATGGTGATGTCTCAAAAAAAAAATGTTACTCTTCATAGTAAATGTCAACCTTGCTCGATCATAATGTACGAAAAGTAATTTTTTTTTTTTGAGATTTCAGTGTTGATTCCATAGTAAAAGTTGTTCAGCATGACTAACCTAACATAGGTTTCGAAAATATGCCATCTCGAAATCTCCACCTGTTATAGATTGTATTTTGTACATATTTGTTGTAAATAAAATAATTGTATATCTAGTCAAAAATGTATATGCCATGAATTATATTGTAGCTATGTAACCACTTTACTGATTAAATGAATATCTAAAATTACTTTGCAGCTCTTAGAGATGATCTTCCTGCAAAAGCAGATGAACTTCATAGAGCTCTGATGGTTGACCATGTGAGTGCAGTTGGCACCTGGATGCCAGCAATCAAACAACTTATACACCACTGTATAGCACGATCTGAACTATTGGCTATAGACAAGGAGTAACATAAAAATAGCCTCATTCACTAAGATGTAAATATTTAATTTTGAAGTGTAAATTACTTGTTACATAAATTTTCTTTTATACCCTGCAAATATATCTAGAACTATAATTTACAAAGAATATATTGAAATCTAATGGATACACTATCTTTCAGTATGAATAATATCTTTAAATGACTTGTTCATAGTAATAAAAATATAGTCTTAAGAAAATGTGATGTAATTGCATATAGTCATATTGTGATGCTTTGTTTGCCATGAGTGAAATGTACAACTGTGTTTTTATAGAGCTATTTTGTAAAAATGTTAATAATAAACAGGAGTACAATATTTATAGTTTATTATCTTACACATATTAATACAATACATCAGAGTCCAGAAGAAATCCAGTTCTATTTTATTTATTCAGGGTTAAATTAATATTTATTATGATATGTGTTAAACTGAAGCTTTGGCTTCTGCCACAATTTCTAACAATTGCCGAAATTCAACGATTGGTTACGAATTTGACCTTTGGTCGGACAATTGTAATATGTATGATAAATATATAATAATAATATATATAATAGATGAAATTATATATAATAATAATAATTTCATCTTGGAGCTACATTACTAGTTTAGAAACAATAGTTTGGTAAAGTCTTTCACAGGGAAGAAACTAAATAGTTTTTTATTTAGCTTGAGAATCCACAGAAACTGCACGGACCATGGTTTTATCTTGGGATTGTTCGGTTAAGACTGTTGGGACAGTCTTTTTATAAGGCTATATACCCCGTTTGATGGGCTTGGGTGCAACCGTGACTCGTACGGGGCGGCAAAGTTCGACGAGGGGCGCAGGCTCCCGGCTTCCGCCTTCCTCAACCGCAATGCACACTGATATATCAACGCCACAGGGCTCTGTCCATGCGGCATGAGAGATCAGTACTTTTGTTAAAAGACGAACGTTTTGTGTTCCATCATCATCTGAAAAAAATATGTATTTTTGTTAAGTTAAGCTAAGTGTAGTTATGTAATAGTGTGGTAATCTAGATCGTTATGCTGTGTTGGGTATTCAGCATCGCTTATGCAACCACTCGCAATAATACGAGCAGTATTCTTGTTAAATAACATCAAAAGATAAAACCGGTCAAGTGCGAGTCGGACTCGAAGGGTAATGACGTTTCTTGTATGGAACTCTTTTAATTTAAATGGGAATCCTTTTCATTTTATTATTTGTTGTTATAGCGGTAACAGAAATACACATTCTGTGAAAATTTCAACTATCTACTTATTACGGTTCATGAGATATAACCTACTGAAAGACAGGCGGAGGCTTAGTAATAGGGTTCCGTTGGCACCCTTTGTGTACGGAACTCTAAAAGGCTGCAAGTCAAGTCTTCTGAATCAACATTAATAAATCTTATCATTTTCGTATTCAGCATTTGTCCATTCATTATTTGATTCAACAACCAACAGAAAGCTAACATCATATCAAAGATCCTTAGAACGCAGCTCACTAAAAATTAAATTGAAGGTCAGAGTCCGTCAGAGTCAGTGATGAGATGCCTTGTCCTTCGCACGAGGTCTGAAATGGAGGTGGGCGGGTCACGTGGCACGCTACACTGACAACAGGTGGACGAAGATCGTGACTATGTGGAGAGGACCTCATGGGCACAGAAGCAGAGGGAGACCAAAGGCAAAGTGGAAGGAAAAGATAGAGACCATGGTAACATGTAATTGGTCCAACCTCGCAAGGTATCGCGACAAGTGGCAATCTCTGGAGGAGGCCTACACCCAAAGAGGGATCCAGGTGGCATGTTTATTGGACTAACATTATCCACAACCACTACTATTCATACAATTGTACATGCAAATGGAATAATAAACGCTTTTTTATTTTGTTTATATGTCCATTCAAGGATTATCATTTACTAGCTGTCCCCCGCATTCTCGGGATAAAAAGTAGTAGTTCTTCTCCATACCATAGTCTATCTGCATGCCTTTCTTGTTGATCTGTTGGATAGTTGAGGCGTGAAAGCGTAACAAACAAACTCACTTTCGCATTTATAATATTAGTTAGGATTTACAATCCTTTAAATATATTTATAATAAACAATTTAAGTTAAAAATTATTATATACAAACAATAAAAAAATACTAAAATAAAAAAGAATTTTCCAAATCGGTTAATAAATGAGGTAATAAACATAAACAAAAAAATACAACCCAATTGAGAACCTCCTCCTTTTTTTAAAGTCGGTTAATAATTGAACTGTTTTACAAAAAAACTTAAACCTACTTCAAAGTACACTAAGAAGTAATCAAATCCTGATCTGATGACAATGGGACGATTTTCTAAATTATCCATTTGTCTCATTTTGCAAGGTTTTATTTGTTACCCTGTACTCTTAACCCCTTATAAATAATTAATAAAATGGGTGAATGGGGTCCCCGGATGCGGCAAAACGACATGGGTAGTAAGAAACTTCGATGAGGAGAAGGAAGTTATAATCACCACCACAATCGAGGCAGCAAAAGACCTACGCGATAAAATAACACCCCGCGTAGGAGAAGCTGCAGCCAAGATCAAAGTGCGGACAATGGCTTCCGTGATAGCTAATGGATTCAAAGAGCCGAAAAGTTGTAACCGCCTAACAGTTGACAAAGCTCTAATGAAACACTTCGGATCCATTATTTTGGCAACTCGGCTGTTTGATGCTAGCGAAATTGTCCTCATCGGAGATATCAACCAACTACCCTATATTGACAGAGACAATCTGTTCAATATTCAGTACAACAGACCAAACCTGGTAGCCAACATCAGCCAGGAGTTGTTTATGCACGCATTGGAACCCAATGGATGTAGCGTATGCTCTGAATGAGATATACTCAGGTATATACTCCTCAAAACACCACGTACACTCCCTGAAGCTGAAGAGGTACACAGACGCGCAAATACGTAGCACCCTCCCGAACACTTTATTCCTGGTTCACACCCAGGAAGAAAAGGCATCCCTTACCAACCAGGGATACGGTGCTGCCACGGGCTCACGCGTCCTTACCATAAATGAAGCTCAGGGATCAACTTACGAGTCGGTAATCATTTTCCAAACAAGACCAAAAAGGTTGCAAACCCAAGAGAGTGTACCGCATGCGGTCGTAGCAGTGTCGCGTCACACTGTCAGCTGTGTATATTACACAGATGACGGTGATGACGCCATAGGTAGTTTCGCAAAACGGGCGATGACAACAACCGACCAAATCCTCTCTCAAAACCTAAAAATGGCCATGAAAAATAGAGACAATAATGTCGTGGAAGCTCAAATACGCGCGGGGATTTCTTCCGGGGCAAACAAGCAAGCAAACTAGACTGTAAAATGCAAACTGTAAAAAATAATAAGTAATAAGTACTTATAATATATTATAAATCAAAATAATAACAATAGTAAATAGGTATTGTAATAAACACATAAAAGCTAATAATATGTATCCTAGATAGTTTTTTTTTTTTACTGTTTATACGCCTGTGTTTGACCGCAATCTCACCATGGTAAGTGATGATGCGGCCGAAGGTGGTAAGCACACAAAGCCTAGAAGGAGCTGGCTCTCAAGTGCAGCTGTCGGAACACACCGAAAGGTGCTTGGCGACAGATTTTCAACTTGAGGGTGGTAGCCAGCCAGACGGGTACTACAAAGTACCTTACCACCGTGCTATGGTTTCCTCACGATGTTTTCCTTCACCGAAAGCTCAAGCTCATTCGAAGCCGGGACCTTCGTCTCGGTATCCGACGTCACTATCACTGAGCTATCGTCGCCTTAAAATAAATTAAATTAATAAATAAATTTATAGTATTCTAGTAGTAGATAAGTAGTAGTCAAAGAATTTAAAACGTCCAGAAGGATAGTCGCCTCTATGGGAACACGAAATAAACAAGCCATAATTGACAGTATTTAAAAGTAATAAGTTTAGGTAATTAAAAGTGACGAAATCGCAACACTTACACATGGAAGGTTAGTTTTTTAGTTTTTCCTTGGTTTTTATAAGTGTTGTGACAGTATTTCAATATACTAGTTGGCATTTTTTATTTAATCAGTACAGCGAGTATGTCGCGGTGACAGCCGTGCGCAGTACGAACTGAGAGCGATTTGCTCAGGAGCCCCTCAAGCGGAGTGATATTAAATGTCATGCTTTAGTAAGGTTGACTATCCATCTGGGTAGAGGCACGATGCCCTATGAAAATCTTTGGTAGAGTCTGGCAAACGAAAGTTGAGCCTGGCTGTAATTGAAACTCTTTACATGGCAACATTCTATTAATGTCACTTTCGTCACCCGGCATAAAAAGTGTCAACTAGTTTACTGAACCAGTTTTGATACTTACCCTTTATTCATAATGGCTTTATAGCTAAATCAGTGTTATAGTGTCCACCTTCTCATTCTTTCGATCACCTTAATGTTCTACAATATGCTAAATGAACTTCTACGGTCGGTAATCACTGAAACATCTACCCATATTTTTCTACGAAGGTAAAAAAAAATATAAACTAGAAAAAAAAAAACACAATTTTTGAATTTGTATATATAAGTACGCTTAGTTTAGGATCATATAACCGTTTGTGAGGAATATTCCAGGATATTTATTTATTTAAAAGTATTTTATATAAAAATAGAATATAACGAGTTTATTTAAAATTTTAACACATTTACATGCAAATAATTACTTAGGAAAATCAAACATAACTTAATATTTATATATATTTTTTTAAAGTATCAAAACAATTTAATCCTACTATACTTAGTGATACCACATCTAGTTTTTTTTGATTTGTCGCGCTTTTTCAGGTTCTACTTTCGTATGCCAGACTCTAGTAGTATATTGTGTCAAAATGTATACATACTAATGTTATTAATGTCCAGGGGCCTGAGATGGTCCCTGTGGGGCACAAGCGCGTGGACCCTGGTGTCGGGGTACGCGACGCGGATCCGCAGCGCGGCTGGGGCTCGCACGCGGCTCACCTCCGCCTCCAGCGCCACGGCCGCCACGAGCCCCGCGCCGAAACGCACTATTGTGTCGTTGTCCGACGTCGGCTCCAGGATTGTCGCCGTGCACATGCGGATCTGTGGAATAGACACCTTGTATACACCCAAAAACTTATCAGGACCAGTGGCCACAAGATTCTGAGACCCAATTTTCGCGTCCTTCAAAATAACCTTCGATTCGACTTACGGTCGTTATCTTTATATATAAAATTCTTCTGCACGTGTGTATGTCACTGAAATCCTCCTAAACGGCTGGACCGATTTGAATGATTTTTTTTGTATGAGTTTGGGTGGCGCCCTGGATGGTTTAGATTCACAAATCAGCCCGGCAGATGGCGCTGCAGTCGATGTAGGCTAGGGTAGGGTAGCACCACGCGAACGAAGTTGCGCCGGGCAGCTAGTTCGACTATAAAATTTCGAGTAGCGGAGTCCATTGGTACGGTCCCGACCAATCAAAGCTCGAGTTAACTGGTCCTTCTGAATATGCCGGCCTCGAAATTGCCAGAATAACGTAACGTGACGTTACACTCAATAAAAATTCGAATACGTTCCTTTTTCGATCGAGCGATCAATTTCGACTGGTTGAGAATTGGCTCCCTGATCCCAAACTAAGCAGAACTTGTACTTGTACTTGTATGAAACCCAGATAACTGATATAATACATATACTACTTGTTTGTTTGTAAATACATACTTAATATACATAATTACACCCAGACTCAAGACATACAGGCATGTTCATGCACACAAATGTATGTTCTGTGTGGGAATCGAACCCACGAACTGCGGCGCGATAGGTGGGATCTTAACCAACTGCGCCAACTGGCCCGTCAATAGGAACTAACGACGCCATTATAAGACATTGGTCGAAGAGAACCACTACATTCATATGTTGTTTACTCCACCAAATGCGACTCTCTCACCGGGCCAGATAAGTTTATGGGACTATACTATGGAAACAAGGAAATATATAGGAATATGGTTCTTGAAATTATCGTTTATCAACATTTTTAGTTTAAACATCTATTTAAAAACAATTCCATTGTGTCGTGAGACACCCGACCATAGAGATAGTATATTAATAGATTTCAAGCAAAATGAACGTCATTGCGCTTCTTTGTGTAAATTATTTGATGTATAGGTATGTGTAAGAAGCTATGGTTACCTTGAGGTTAGGTTTGGGAATGGTGGGAAGCGGTGCGGACTGTAGCAGCGGCATGATGGAGCGCGCGAGGGCCGCCGGCTTGTTGTCCGCGTTCATCGACAACTGCTGGAACACCGCTATCGTGAACGGGTCAGGTTCCACGCCTAAACAGTACAAAATTATACCCACTGTGCAAATGAATAATTGCGAAATCTCATCAAACAAAATGAAATCGCTTTCATATCTATATTCAACTTGTATCTGAATTAATGCACATTATGAAAGTAGTTATTCAGAATCGTTTACTGTCTTACTGTATTACGTAAATTACGGTCACACTTCCGCTGTAGTCAAACAATCTAAGATGGACCGTAAATCAAGGCTATAAAGATTAATAAAATTGAACTTTATATTCTCACAGACTTGACTCACAATTTTCATCCACAATCAGGATAATTATTTTAAGTTTACATATTAGTAAAGTGTATGTATTATGATTATAACTTTATATTATGGTGGGTGCGTTAATACAGAAAGCATTTTTTATTAATTAAAATAATAATAAATTACGTGAGATAGTAATAATATCTTGGGACATTCTTTCCACAAGAATCTCTGATCCGAAATCAATATATGCAAGTACCTGCAGAAGCCAACAGCCTATCCAGCAGTTCAGCGTGATGCGTAAGGGCAGTCGCAGCCGATAGCGCCGCCGCTGTTACCGGTGCAGTCACTCCACCAACTGTACCAACCACACCAACTGCACCAACCACACCAATTGCACCAGCCGCACCAATAGCACTAACAGCGCCCCCTGGCGGCACGAGCACGACGCCCGCGACTGTTGCGCACAGTCTCGCCGCACACACTCGTAAAGCTAGTTGCCAAACGCAAGCGTTCTCCTGTTCTGATACACCGCTGAATTGGTGTTGGAGTCTGTGAAATAAATGTGTTTATTAAAATATAATGTCTTTGGTAGTTAACTGACCACTAATGCCCGGTTTCAATAAACAATAACGAATCGTTTTGCTTACCAATGGTAGTTTTATTGCCAAACTGGGCATATAGACCATTTCGTAAGCTAATTTTACCTGTGATAGCTACTTCCATATGGGAGGGTCTGCTATGCAAAGCGTTGAGGTCTTTGCTTCATTATTAGTAAAGATATAAGAGTCTAAATTTTAATAAACCTTAACCGATACCGGTCCGTAAATTTTTGAAACCGGGCCTTAATCAGCTTATTAATTAGTTAAATAACGTTTTATGAGTAAGGAGGTTAATTATTAGCACATTGTAATAGTAAACTTTTTTTATACCACTAAGTTAGCAAACAAGCATACGACCCGCCTGATGGTAAGCAGTTACCGTAGCCTACTTGCAACACCAGTGGTATCACTCGCGCGTTGCTGACCCATTGTCCTGTAGCTATTCTAGGTAAATAACAAACCAATAGGTTAGAACCTAACCTCAGACAGTCGGTAGTGAGGTTAGTAAGTGCATGCGCGGGCGGTCCGCTCGAGGAGTGCAGTGCGGTGTGAAGTTGCACCACGCACCGCGCGAACAACGCCGTGAAGTGCGCCGCGCCCGACACTAGTGGCTCCATCTCTGATAGTCTGCAAATATACTTATTACGTAGGGCTTCACCTGCCTGTAATGCCATTCATTAGCCCGTTATTTTACATGGTACCCAGATATGACCGGATGTTAGCGCGCTAATTAGCTAATAGCATTATTTATTTACCATTATTAATTAGTATTCGTTTTTTTATGAATAACTAAGATTAATTTATAACCTTATATTTGTACGTAGTATATGGTAGTATATTATTTACTCTGAGCTTATGTTATGTAATGTTCCTTTGATTTGGTTGTTCAGCGACGGCCAAAATGTTTTTTATTAGACGTGAGGCGATAGCTCATATCAAATGATAGTGAGGTTACCCTAAATTCTTGCATTGCATGGTACATTGTATGCTGTAGTATTAAGATGTATGGTAAAACCATATTATATTAACATATAACCATTTTGATAGCCCATATACATTGTGTCAAAAAGAGAAAAGTAATGCAAGGACAAAATCTTGTCAAATATGACTTCTTAGCTTGGCCTTAGACTAGTATGTGAACATCGAAAATTGTCTTAGATATATTTAATATTTTAAAAAACTGATATCATTGGAAAGGTAGGTATTGTGATATATACATGTGTGAGTGAACTCATCTCATTTTTTTCTGGATAAGGAAAATAAAAAATCAGCCAAGTACGAGTCGAAATTGCACACGGAGGGTTCCGTACAATAATAATAATGTTACCTTACTCAAATTGACTGTGAAATGAATATAATAAGAAATTGATTGTATGGGGACCCCCTTTAATTTTAAATTTTATTTCATTTTTAATATTTGTTGCTATAGCGGCAAAAGAAATACATATTCTGCAAAAAATTCAAGTGTCTACCTATTACGGTTCATGAGATACAGCCCACTGACAGACCGACGGACGGACAGCAGAGTCTTATGAATAGGGCCCCGTTTGGCAACCTTTGGATACGGAACCCTAAAAATTGACAAATGAGGGAAGCATACTTATTAAGTTGTTCCTCAGCAGACTGCAGCATCTTCAGTCTAACGGCAGTTGAGAGCGTGATGTTGTCGATGTGTTGTAATACAGTATCGAAGAAGCGCTGTACGGCGCTATCATCCATTGTTGCTTCGCTTTTTTCAGCGCTTGACTGTTTTGCTTCCCCTGGTAATTTAATAAGTAGTAGTAATAAATAATAGACTTCCAAGTATTAAATGTTTCAGACCACGTTACGGTGACAAGAAGCAGTAAGGCTACACAGTTTTATAAAACAGATTGTTTTTTGCACACTCTTTATTGTATTCTTAGTGACAGTAAAAACCTATCTTCGGGGCGGCCAACATAGTTTTTTTTTACTTTGTTATGATGTGGCACTTTTTGGCAGGAACTTGCAGAGTGACGTTGCGTTTTCATTTTTATTTTCATAAACTCGTGTATTTTGAGTTTTATTGCATATTTATCAGTGGTATTTTATCCAATAAAGATCAATCTAAGTGCACCAGTGAAATTAAATGAATTATGTGTATCGTGACTTTTCAAGTTGTCTCAAGTCAGTGAAGAGTTTTAGTACAATTACCACCATTGTAGTAAAACATGACTGAGGACTATAATGTAAAAGTGATTTAATGTGACTGGAAATTACAATATAACTCGACACTGGCAGAAATAAGTCCTAATTTGGATTTGGTTGCCAAACTAACTAAGAGGTGATGATGTGGCCGAAGGTGGTAAGCACGTAAGTATCCAGTAGTAAGTTAGTAATACCTATAGGTAGATGCGGCACTAGATGCGGCATGGTGTCCCTGAGGTAGGTGTAGTGCTTGATGGTGTGCTCCTCGAACAGTGGCAGCATCGTCGTGCAGTGCTGAGCCGCGTTCAGCACCAGGATCAACACGCACATGTCTGTACAACCTTCTTAAGGAAACTAAACTGGTATAAATCTTAATAGTATGTATGCGCTAAGCTCTGGAATTATATTACCTATTCCTGAAAAGAAACAATATGCGTTTAATAGCTCGTTTATTAGGAAGTTCTGCATATATTATAAGAAGGAAACTGATTGATGGATAGAATTTAAATTATACCATATACAGTGCATTAAATCAACTAAAATACAAAAAATCTTACTATATTTGTCTCTTCCATTATTAACAATCAACTATGTTATATTGTATTTACATATTTTCATGCTTATTCGAGGAGATCTATTTTACAAGCTTTTATTGAGTTTCACCTGTCCCGTTGTCTGTAAAATTAAATTTGACCCACTTTCCGGTTTCCGATTGAGCTGAATATTTGCACGAATATGCAAATCGCGTGACAATGCACTATTATGATGACGTGGAGCTGATTTGATGATGGAGCTGGAAGTTGGCCATAGGAACTCCGTAATAAAACCACATAACCCCATCGAGTTTGGGCTCGTTTGATTCGTCTTGATGAGTACTATAAAAAGCTTGTTTTAAAAATGTAATTTTTAACAAAAACTTGTTTAACTATTAGAATAAGCTCAATTAGTTTGTTAACTTGACACTGTAATGGTTTTTGATCTCTTAAATAAATAAATAAATCTTTATCGACCACGTTTTGTACAAAATATGCTTGGGCAGAATTCAATGCCGGCGACTTTATTTTGGGATGAAACACTATTAATAGGTTTCTAAAACAGCTACAAATAAAACCTTAATTTTGACACTTGTGGCTAACTTATGTTATAAACACTTTAGTGAAAGGATACAGGCTGGGTCTTCGACGTCTGGCTCCGGCATGTCGAAGAACGGATGCACGGCGAGGAACCTCGTCGTGAGCGGTAGAACAAGCGTCGCATGAGAACTGCCCAGTCGTTGTACACAACGGAACGTCGACCGTTTGTCCTGGAGTACGTTTTGGTGAATCATTCTGCATGTGGCTTTACTCAACTAAAAAGCTATATAGGAAGGTGGCCAAACAAACTACTTCTCTTAACAAATTTGCAAGCCTCTTTAAAATATAGTCTTACCTGTGGATACCTCTTGAGGTTCTCTAGTATTTTGTCAATGCACATCTCGAGGCAAGTTTTAGAGGCGACCGTGCACGCGCCCAGCAGCCTGTGGAGACCTTCCCTTACGTCCATTGAGAAATCCTGGCAAATTTAATTGAAATCCCATTATCTGGAGTTATAGTACAACAAAACGTCCTGTATAAAATCAATAAAAAATTATAAAAATAAAGCGCTTCAAAGTTCGGGAGGGAGGCTCGTGTTTGTGAAAAGTGTACCATGTTGTGACGTCACGCGGAACTTCAACACACCATACCTTCGTCATTTTATGTTTGATTTACAAACGAAAAAATACGTGTTAAATATTTTTTGATAAAATATTTCACTAAATAGAATATTTCACCCCACTAGCCTATTATAACAACTTTACATCATTTTTTTTTTTATTTCTTTGTATTGGTGATTGATATTACCTCCAGAGCACCCAATATAGTTTCCAACTGGTCCTCTCTCAGTACTATATGGTGTGAGATGCGCGTGAGACTGTTGATCGCCCGGAGACGTACATCCTCGATCTCGTCGTTGAACATGTCTACCAGAAAGTCCAGAGAAGTAGTCGCAAACACAGAGTTCTCCATGGACAGTTGGCATACTGCGTCTACAGCTGCCGTGCGGACCTCTGTAAAAAAATTAAGACATAATAATATTTTTATGAACAGGCATGGATTAAGGTGTGGGCGATTAGGGCAAAATTATATCCCGTCAGTAAATAGTACTTGTGACGTCATAGTACACAAAATCGAAGCTCAAGTCAAGTCGAAATTAAAACAGTTGAATTTGTAACCTGGATCTTTGATAGAATGGAAATTTTCGTTTAACGCAATCTATTTTTGAGATTGGGATCTAGTTTTGATTCTAGTTTTATACTACAGGCCTTAATAGCATGCTTGGTTATCATACAGATCGTGATAGTTACGTTATCTGATATTGCTCAGTTCCTATAAACAAAAACGAAACGTTTTGCTTACCAATGGTAGCATTTTTAATTGCCAAACTGGGGCATATACATAGATTTGTAAGCTAATTTTACCTGTGATAGCCATCACTTCCATATGGGAGGGTCTACTATGCAAAACTATGAGGTCTTTGCTTCAGTATTTGTACAGATACAAGTCTTAATATTAACTGATAACGGTCTCAGAATTATAGGAATCGCCCATATATGTGTGATAGAAACAGAACAGTAATGAATGAGGTCATAGCTCGTAGGTAAAGTTACGACGGGGGTCT
>OX596248.1:13386137-13608706 GCA_951394255.1 Polyploca ridens
AAACTGGGCACATAGATAAATTATACCTTAGATAGATAGATAGATAGATAACTCTTTATTGTACAAAAGTATTTAAACAAAGTATAAAAATAAATGCTTAAAATTAAGAAATTACTGTAAGTACAATAGGCGGTCTAATCGCTAAAAAGCGATCTCTTCCAGACAACCTTAGGATGGAGAGAAATGCTTAGATTACATTTAACTGTGGGAAACAAAGATCCTAGGGAATGCAGGCTAACTTTCATCAAAAGTTTTGTGTGAACTTCATAATTAAACACCACAGAATATAAAAAAATTGTTAATGTTCAAAAGCTAAGACAGATTATAAAGAGCTTTGACATACTTATCAGGATATTTATTCCCCAGCACCCAAACCAGCTTGAGAGCCACTTCTCTAACAATCTCATAGTCATCAGAGAGTGCCACACAAACATGCTCATACAGGGTTGCATTTAAGGTTTGTCCACGTTCATGAAGGGTTAACAGTGATTGGAAAGCTTCACATCTCACTCTTGCATCCTGGAAAATTTATGTTTTTTTTTTACAATAATCTCTGTATATTTAAATAAAGAAGAAATAACTGAGCACTAAGCATAAGTTGACACTGAACTTTGAGTGTCTCTTGTGTTCTATTACACTTTTGCTGTCTTATTACATGAGATAGTCAAGTAAAATACAGTTTTTAAGATAGTCCCGATTCTTTTTGTTATATGATCCGAAACTTGTACTATGGAAACCAGATAACTGATAAACTACTAGAAAAGAAGCAATTGTTAGAATAATCATTCTCTTTTCCTTCATTCATAGCTGAAACCCATAGTCATTTATACTTATTAACCAATTAGTTCTCGCGAGGGACGCGCATCCTGTTATAACAATTGATGTCATTGTTATATTTTTAACCACGAGCCAAGCGATTAAAAGACTTGTCTTGATTGACTGACCTATCAAAGCACTGCCCAAACCGCTGGAGTTAGAAAGGGGATAGAACCTTTGTGACATAGCTAGCCGCCGCCATTTTAATTTTTTTTCAATGTGGCGGCGCACGGTGTAAGTGGTATATTTGCATAGAGGACACTTATACAAACAAAAAGTGTTAGGAAATAGTGTCCTAAAGTGTCACGTTTCCGAGATATTTGGAGGTAAAGATCGCCATATGAAAATAACAACAATCATTAAAAATTAACTTTATTGATTAAAAACAAGAACGTAAATTGTACTTAATCAACTTTAAACTAATGTCATTGTTCTCATATTATACATCGATATTTCATTCCAAATATCTCGGTAACATGAGATTTTAAGACAAGTAATGTCATTTTTGATTAATAACGGCGACATGGAAAAAAAGTCAACCACCACGATCCGACCGAGCTACTTGACAACATTGTGTTTCATTGCAAATATTGCGATGCGGTTTAGTAGGTAACCAAGTAATGAATATTGTTTTTTCCTTCTCCTAGTTTTACTATATTCTAATAAATAGTTAAATCAACCTGGGAACTATTATTTAAATACGATCTAATGCATATAAAAATACGTAATAAGTTCTTAATGATTGTCGTTATTCTCATATGGTGATCTTTACTTCCAAATATCTCGGAAACGTGACACTTTAGGCCACCATATTGATTAATATTTTTTGTTTGTATAAGTGTCCTCTACCCAAATATACCACATACAATGTGCGCCGCCACATTGAGAAAAAATTAAAATGGCGGCAGTTATCTATGCCAACTCCCATACAAAAATGTTCATACCCCTTGAAAATTGGTACACAGGTTCCTATTACAACATATGCATCCAATAAAAGATTTTTGGAAATTCCATCCCTTATTATAGGGGATCGGATGAAAACCATGGCACGGAAAGTTTAAAATAAAACATAATTCACAACCTACCTCAGCATTAGAATAATCTCCAAGCAACTTAACAATTGTGTCAGCTTCAGAAACTATTTCCAATGTCCTGTCTGACTCGGGGCATATTGGGTACAGTTCACTGATGAGCTGCAAGCACCGGCACTTGACCATGTGGCTGGTGTCTTTCAAGTTATCCTTGGCAACGGATACAAGGCGCATCATCAATATCTTGTCCTCATTCAACTTGGTGCCAAGTTTTAGGAGTGTTGCAATACCTTGAGCTATGACCTGTTTGTTGAGAAATATATTGTAAGGTTAAGTATATATATAATATTATTATTTACACAATGACTTGTATTACTATTTTACAAGCTTTTATTTAACTTGCAATGTTTGTATGTATGTATGTTCAAGTCTAATCTTGCAAGTCGAATTTTGAAGTATAATTAAATTTACTATAATAACTTTGCAATAAATCCTCTTTACCTTATGTGAAGTTTCATTTTTAATCAATAACTGAGTTTTGTCAATTAAATTATTCAAATTGGCGCCAGGGCATTCAAGGCCGATATCACAGAATAACCACAATATTTTGACCCTGACAACCGCCTCCTCCTCTGTCTGGAAGTGTTCCGACAACTTCTTGATGGCTTCTTCAACATCTGACTCTTGGAATTGAAGACAATCAGAGATACGAAGCAACAACTGCAGAGCTTCATCACTGGACTTGCACTTTTCAAGAAGACCAACAAATGCGGCAGCAGAACTGCCTATTAGCGGTTTCTTGGCTAAATGGAGCTTCTTAGAAGGGGGCCCTAAATCCTGGAATTATAAAAATAAATAAATATCGTGGGACATTTTTCACCTACAGCTGTGGGAAATAAGATAACTGATAAACTACATAAATTCTTATAATAAACAATTCAGGATTGATGGGTACCGCAAATATTCGTGGATCTTTTTATTAAAGGTTAGTTTTATTACACATACTTGAAACGACTTATTATATTCTGCCAAAGCTCTTTTCTTTAGAAGTGCGGCCATCTCGGAAGGTGATTGAAATCAATCTAGTCTAGATATTATTATTGCGATATAATAAATCTATTGCGAATAACAAACAATAAACGCAACGCAAACAATCCACTCAATATTTTATTTATTTTTGAAATTTTGACATTTATCCACAGATTATTAAATGAGACGGGGCACAGACGCAACACTATTACCTAGCGGACAGGGGTGCGTTCAGCCCCCCTAAAAAGGAAGCTAAAGCAATATTGCTAACGCAATTCATTTTTTCGAATTTACGGCAGATCTTATGCAATTCATCAATTCCGAATCTTTTATTGAATTGAATTATGTATAATGAGTGACTAGTATACCAAAAAATATTGAAATTACGTAGGATCTGCCGAGAATTCGAAAAAATGAATTGCGTTAGCAATATTGCTTTAGCTTCCTTTTTAGGGGGGCAGTTACTTCGCTGAGTGATCGCCCGATGATCATCGTAGCGTTCACTAAACTCTGTGTGATCGTCCGAGCCCGAGTGATCACACCGAACCGTTCAATAACATCGTCGGTTAGGTATGGGTTAGGTGAAAATCACACCAATGTCACACTGGTGCCGATTCTGTTGTAAATTGCACTTAACTAATTTTAGTCACATCTCATCTCTTTCTTACGAACATTATTGAAAAAGGATAGAACATATTTTAAGTTGTCAAATTAATCTTTGCCGTCTTATTTTGCGTGTATTTAGGCGTAACCGCGATAGATGGCGACTAAATTTATATTGAAACAAGCATTGAACTAATTTTGACAGGACTAAATTTCTTACATCGTTTTCTTATGTTCTTTGTTAGAAAGAGACATAGTGACATTAAAATTAGTTTAGTTGTGAACAACAGAATCAGGGCCATTGGCAACTAAATAATAGAAAATAGCGCCAAAATTTTTTGAACTTTAGAAATGTATTTTTCCTGGATTGCATACAAAATTATTTTATTTTACAGCGATAAAACTATTATAAAAAATATTCGATTTATCAAATAAAGTCAGTAATTTGTCAATGTCACTTGTTATTAGTTGGGAATTTACAAAAATACATGGAAAATACGAATGTCGTTCACTAACGTCGGACGATTGAGGAGCGAAAGCAGTGTTGCCAGATGAAATCTGAGAGAAGCAGTAGAAATTGAAAAAGAAAATCAGTAGATTCGGGAAAAAATCAGTAGACAGTAAAAGTTGATAGTGTAGTCATAAACATCGTCAGTAACTTCATGCCATTGAAACATACACGAAGTTTAAGCCATGCATTTATTTACAAATATAAATTAAAAATTCTTCTCTATATTATTTTCTTCATCTTCATACATACTTCACTAAAGAAAGGCACCATTTACTCTACAAACACAGGAAATTAAGTCAACGGTAACTTCTTTCGAAATTTTTTTTGTTGTGACTCGCTCGACTCTCGCCTTGTGAAGTGAAAAGAAAAAAAAATCGGTTATGTTGGCAGCAAAATAGGCTCCACGACTCATGGAGCCTATTTTGAAACGGAATGTTTAATACCTAGTTTAACATACTTTAGACATTTGTTGTGTTAGGCATGTCATCATTCGTTGTCAGTCTTGAACCTCGGGAATATAATAACACGGCAAATATCAGAAGTATGTCAAACTGGTAACATTCCGCTTCTTCCACTGATGGAAACAACGCTGCCAGAGACACGTTTTTGAACAGCCTGAATTTGTTTTTGTATATTTGGTAGCTTGGATTTATCCATGAAATTAAAAAAGCAGGTAGATTTCTAGAATTGTTAGAAATAAGTCAGTAGATCAGTAGATAGCTCTAAAATCAGGTAGATCTACTGCTTTATCAGTAGATCTGGCATCACTGAGCGAAAGTCAAACGGCGAAGTACAACTCAGATTGTTCCTCGATGGTTCAGTTATATACACATGAATAAGTTTTATACTAAGGGTTTCACACCGAGAGACAAAGGCATAGTATTTGCATAATCGATATAGGCAACAACATGCGTAGTGTCTCTACTTAGGCTGCATTCCGAATTACCGCTGTAATCGCTGTAATCGATTTAAGCGTGCTTAAACCCGTACCGAATTGAATAATGACAGTTGACGATGTCCCGTGAAACGTCATAGATGACGTCATGACATGCGCCATCTTGCGCTCACACCGACCATGCCCTATACTGATATCACCGTGAGCGCTGTCAAAAGTGACGGCAAAAATCTAATAAGATTCTTGGTTTTCTATTTGGCAAAGATACTTTTTATGATTTTATGAGAGAAAAATAATAAAAAAAGCAGATATTCCTTTTTGCGAGTCAACTTATAAAAGATATAAGGTGTCCTAGCGCATTGATAATTAAGATTTTAATTAAATTCTCAAATGTTCTGTTTTGAATACTGTGAGCGCGATAAGGGGCGTTCCGAATTGTTGATAGTTCTCAGCTGTCATAAGCGTGATATCTAATTCGGTACGCAAATTATTGCTGTGATCGCTGTGATCGATATTATCCATTTCGGAATGTACCCTTAGTTTGTGGCAACAACACAACACTAGATTCAGGCTGCATTCCGAATTACCGCTGTAATCGCTGTAATCGATTTGAGCGTGCTTAAACCCGTTCCATATTACCGTGAGCGCGTTCACGACGTCCCGTGAAACGTCATAGATGACGTCATAACATCCGCCATATTGCGCTCACACCGACCATGCTTTAAACTGATATCATCGTGAGCGCTGTCAAAAGTGACGGCAATAATCTAATAAGATTCTTGGTTTTCTATTTGGCAAAGATACTTTTTATGATTTTATAAGAGAATAATAATAAAAAAAGCAGATATTCCTTTTTGCGAGTCAACTTATAAAAGATATAAGGAGTCGTAGCACATTGATAATTCAGATTTTAATTAAATTCTCAAATGTTCTGTTTTGAATACTGTGAGCGCGATAACGGGCGTTCCGAATTGTTGATAGTTCTCAGCTGTCATAAGCGTGATATCTAATTCGGTACGCAAATTATTGCTGTAATCGCTGTGATCGATATTATCCATTTCGGAATGTACCCTCAGTTTGTCAACTCATTCATTTCATTCATCAGTCAATCAAAAACTCAAATTGTCAAATTGAGTTGATTGTGAGGTTCTATGACGGAATTTTCTTCAAAAAACGTAAAATATCAACAATTTGTTGATTATAGAAATTTTAAAAACCGTTAGTAAATTATTTCCCTTGTGCATGTACCACAATTTATCATTATCATTGTTCCATTTTGCTCTAATAACCTAAACGTGGAATTGGCATGAAACAACTGGAGTTTCCTAATTCATCACACACGTAATAATTTACATAATTAATTTGGGTTCACGAAAAGGTAAGCAACTTTACAAGTATTGATAGACTACCATAATGTCAAAGTATCAATTTAGCTGTTGACCATAACAATTCTGTTATTGTTCGATATTCATTAGTTTCGCTGAAGGTTTAATTGCTTTTATCTAAATAAAATCATGTAAATCACTCGCAGTATCTTAAGCTGTATTTTCTTAATGGTATTACGTAAAAACGTTACTCCTGTATTGTCCTTTATAATAATCAATTGCCATATACTTTAAAATTTATAAAAGCTTATTTAACCTTTGCTTTCTTTGTAAGTTATGTATCTCAAGGTTATGAAATTATATTTTCAGATGATGGGGGACCTCAAATAATGTCAAATGACTGCTAATAAAGAACAGGGCATGTCCAAGACTCAACTACTTGATAGATGCTGCCTAGATGAAGGTGGCATTGAGATGCAGGTACCCGCCCCAAGCTTCCCTGATCACTGGAAGGAGTTTGTGTGTGGTGGGGGATCCTCCTTCTGCAATATACTGATAAGCTATCCTCTCAATAAACTGATATTCAGACAGGTATGCTTGAAATTCTGGCTATTGTTATCCTATGTTTTGGTAACAGAAATTTCAATGTTTGAAATGTGTCATGTTATGTTTGACACCACTGAACAGTGATGAAGAGTTTTCTTATGATGCTCTATGCTCAAATTACCTGTCAATCTGTTGATAAATCGAACCAATTTGAACCTTATGTGTATGATTTGACAGGTGTTTTGAGCATAGAGGTATCATAAGAAATCTCATTGTTTATGACTAATGAACAGAAACCATAGATTTTGTATTATACTAACATATAGATCAGCTATGAGGTAATTAATGCAAAAGTAAAAAAATATATATATTATCAGTGTGTGGGTATTGTATGATTGTGACTTTGCTTTCTTAGGTGAGTTACATCTGAGTGATACACATTCCCATAGGTACACCAAAAATGTTACGTATGTGGTTCTGTTGGGTGTAGAACAACCTCGTCCTATAAATAGTCCAACCAAAGAATGCGAGTAAATCTTCATAAAATACAACTTTTGCTCACAAATGAATTGTCAATGACACATGTGTTTAGGAAACTATGTAGAAGACAATGAAGGCATGATAATTTCAATTTTAAATATTTATGAGGCTGGGAACATTGGTTGTGGTGTACAACACCCCACATGACCAATTGAGGGGAGGGACAAATTCTCTGACTTTTTAGTCAGAGAATTTGTGTAAAATGTTCACCTACCTATCACACTTAATATATGTATAGTAGTATCCATCTAGGTTTTTAGCGATGAACAAAAGGTAGGTTTCATACAGACTTACTATGAAAACATATCCTTTTAGTTCGACTCTACGACTCCTTATAACAACCTATTTTGCCAATAAATCATCCAGTTAGAACGACCAAGCTGTGAGCTGTGTTTTCTTTATCTACGATATTGGCGCGCGTAAATCACAGTCAGTTTTTTTCATGTGTTGTGACAAGGTCAAGCATTCGTTACGAGCGCCGAAATGATTCCGTAAAGCGATAGCGTTTAAAAATTAAAGAAAAACATAGGTATATTACAATGTTTAGAAACTGGTGACCCTTGCGAAAGAATTCGGCGTGTCTCATTCTGGCGTGTCTCATTCTACAATATCCACGATAAAGAACAATAAACATACAATAGAATGTGAGGGCATCTACTCCAGTAATATTAATATATATGTATGTATGTTATAAAAAAACTTCTTAAATTATCCAGTTGTTTTGTGCGTCGACCAAAGGATCATGGCGAGATTTGTACAAAAAAATAAAGATTTTTAGAGACGTTGGAATGACGTTATAATTGATCCTTGGTGCCTAAAGAACAACTTGAGCCATTTAAAATATTTTAAGAAACCTGGGATAAAAATGCGAATTTCTATGGCATGCCGGCGAATCGCGACTATCTGCGACCAAAACCGTTATGTTGTTGTTATGTTTTGCGGGGTTTATAAAATATTTCATGTATATTAACATGTTGCTAGTAATGTAATCTCAACATTGGAAGTGATTCAAAACCCTCTAAAATGTTTTATTTTTTTGTACAAATCAATGTATGGAGCTCGTCATGATTCTTTTGCCGGTCCCTTGAACGTCGTTATATCCAAATTCTACTGTATGTGTTTTTCTGTTTTGCAAAGCCAATGTAGTGGTAGTAAATACAGTGGATTTTGGATATAACGACGATGAAGGAATCACTATAATCCGTCGATTTATCTCGAAGTCGCTACACGAAAGTACGTCTATTAGGTGCCATAGTAAACCCTAGTGGTTCTGTGAGCTGTAAACCTCACGAGTCTCTATAATTATATGAATTTTTTCGTCGCTTGTTGCACAACAACAGAAGAATTAAAGATCCCTGGTTAAAAAAGTCGGGAACTACTGTTCTATAGGGAAGTTTTGTCTCTTAATTCAGTTTCCTCAATGGAAAAATGTACAAACAGTTAACATATTATTTAGTTTGAAATATAATTATTATTGTTAAAGTATGTCATAGTTTATTACTTATTTCCAGATGATGCATGGTGTGGAGACTACATTTGCCCTCAATCAGTTGCAGAAGGAGGGCTTGGCGTACCTGTATCGTGGAATGTTCCCTCCGTTAATGCAAAGATCTTTATCAATGTCTCTCATGTTCGGTGTATACGATGGATGTTTGCAGCCGCTAATTTCATACCAAATAAATCCTTACATCGCCAAATCCGTTGCGGGCGTCGTCGCTGGGTGCTTCGAAGCTACACTAATGCCTTTTGAAAGAATTCAGACCTTACTCATCCACCCAAAATTTCACAATAAGTTTAATAATACAGCAGATGCAGCCAGATATATTGCAAAACATTACGGCATAAAAGAATTTTATAGAGGACTTGTGCCTATATTGTTAAGAAACGGTCCTTCGAATTCTCTGTTTTTTATAATCCGCGATGAAGTGCGACAACGCTTGCCACCACAAGAACTGGTGCTCTATCAGAGTTTACAGAATTTCTTAGCTGGAGCAACGATTGGAGCTTTCCTGAGCACGTTATTTTATCCGCTCAATGTTATAAAAATCGCCATGCAATGTGAACTAGGTGGCCCGCGTAGAACTGTATCATATGAGTTTACGTATATTCTACACAAGCGCGGTTCAAAGTTTGCTAATTTCTATCACGGAGCCTTACTCAATATATCCCGAGCGTTTTTAAGTTGGGGTATCATAAACGCTTCCTATGAGATACTAAGGAAAATTTTATACGCCTAGTCAACTCGCGTCTCAATTATGCGATTGCCTAATTTAATGGTTCGCAGAATGAGAGATTTTTATTTATTTTTGTTATCGTTGTGTACATAATGTCCCATAATTTGCAACTACTATAATCGTTTGTGTTGAACGAGCAAGCCGCTTTATCTTTAACAATCAATATGGCCTAATGTAGATAACTTTTATTTGTACATATGTAGTTCAACTGCAGTATTACACAACAATTCAATTGTTATTGTGAATTGTATTTTATACAATGTTATGGATTCGAGAAATGAGTTAGTATTTATTAATGCACAGTTTCTTTTTAAGTAGACAATGTTTTATTATTCTATAAATAAAAGCATTTATGTAAATATTGTTACAAACACTTAATCCAGTTTGTGATCGTAGCCGTTATCCATGATGGATTATTGTGATAGTAGTAAGGGATATTGCAATTTTAATGGTTATACAAATCCACATATGTTTTGAACATGTTCAGAACAATAGGTTCCCATAGATTTCCTGTAAATATTACATTGAAAGAATCATTGCGAGATCCATACATTGATTTGTACAAAAAAATAAAACATTTTATAGGGTTTTAAATCACTTCCAATGTTAAGATTACATTACCAGCAACATATTAATATACTTGAAATATTGTATAAACCCAGCAAAACATAACAACAACATTACGGCATTGGTTCGCTGGCATGGCATAGAATGTCGCCCGGGGATCTAAAAATATATTAATGCCTCAAGTTATTCCTTAGGCACCAAGGATCAATTATAACGTAATTTCGACGTCCCTAAAAATCTTTATTATTTTGTACAAATCTCGCCATGATTCTTTGTATTATAATTATCTCGTTATTTATACACTTGCGAGCAATGAAATCGACTCAACGCTCCGGATCCGGAGCGCATTCAGAGGTATTTAATTTCTATTGCCTAATGAGCCTATTATCCTTGGATCATCATTATGATGAATCCGCAGACAAGCAGGAATCCATTTCAAACAGTGCTGGACTGTAAGCAGTGTTCATTAAAAATTTTAAGGCGTGAACCGATAAACGCTTCGAGGGCGTGGAATCCATTTCATTGCTCGCAACCTACACATTCGTGTAAAAATGTATATATTTGTTCGTTCTAGCATTTGTAAATGTAAATGGAATTAATCAACCATTATTTTGGAACAAAACAAAACACTTGCGACGAATTTTCATAAACTATTTAGAAATCACAACATATTGTAATCCAGATTTTGCACAGTCCGAATTTCCGAACCACATGCTATACCCAGAGAAATAAATATTATTGGGAAATATGTTGTGTTTCATTATATACCTAGGTATATGTTTATTTAGTAGGTAAGTAATGAAAGCAAAAACAATTTTCCGGTCGGTGAATAACAATCGTTAGATGATAACTGCATTATGGTACAGTCAGCAACATAAGTAGCTGGACAGATTCCTTTTCCTTACAAAATACAAAATAAAGTATACAGTAGTTTTGTAAATGTGTGTCTAAAGAAACTTCTACAAACTATATACATCAAGAATATTAGTGTAGAACTGTTTTGTAAAGGATTTTTTTAGCTACTTATGTTGCTGACCGTACCTATCTGCACTCCTCGTGTAGCGGAAATTTTATAAACATCGCCTGAATGTGCATTATATTAACATAATTCAATAAAAATGTATAAAAGCAGTGCTAAATAATGTCATATGTCCAGTTTTACATTCCATTTCTTTTAGGTGCTTTTATATTGGTCGGTAAGTTAATTTTGGTGTATTTAATGAAAAGGTCGTCCCGCTCGGCGCTTTCCAGTACGTGGTCGCCACTCGAGAACCTTTCTTCCCCATCGATTATCGGCTCTTCGCGCGATGTGGGCGCCCATTGCCATTTCAGCTTACTAACTCTACGAGCTATGTCCGTCGTTTTCGTTCTACTACGAATGTCCTCAATTCGGACCCTGTCACTTAAAGAAATTCCGCGCATAGCTCGATCCATAGCTCGCTGAGTGACTCTGAGCTTATTTATGTGGCCAGCAGTGAAAGACCACGTCTCAGTCCCGTATGTCATCACTGGTAAGACGCACTGATTGAAGACCTTTGTCTTCAGACTCTTATTTTGGACGTGAATATATGCCGTAGCTTCCCGAACCCTGCCCAGCCGAGTTGGATTCTTCGACTGACCTCTTTGTCGAAGTTGTACCTACCTAGTTGGACAATTTGTCCTAGGTAAACATACTCGTATACAACTTCGAGATCAGTGTTCCCAACAATTACCGGGATTGGCGAAATATGAACATTAGACATAATTTTTGTCTTGTTCATATTCATTTTGAGGCCTACCTGTTGAGAAACTCTGTTAAGGTCATTGAGTATGATGTTCAAAGCTTCCAGCGATTCCGCCATTATGACTATAACGTCGGCAAATCGAAGGTGAGTGATGTGTTCGCCATTGATGTTGATGCCATATCCCTTCCAGTCCAAGAGCTTGAATATATCCTCCATTGCAAACCAATGCAATCTGTATGCAAAGTACAAAACATTCTAGATTGCTAGCAGTGGGACTAAATCACAAAGCTTCATCATCAGAAATCTTAAACCTATTTCACACAGAATCGGACCGTCCTTCATTTCGAGAAGACTATAGATATGAGAAAGCGTTTAACACATTCTACAAGTTGCATCAAACGGCCGCGAAGTGGTCTGAAGCACGTATACGTTGCGAAGCCGAAGGAGCAGAGCTGATGGTCGTCGAGAGCCTCGATGAGGCTGACGCGGTGCCACTTCTTGTCGCTTCCATACTGAGCAAGTACGAAGGAATATTTCTTGGCATGCACGACTTTTACTCCGAAAGGTCGTTCGTTACAATCCATGGTGAGGCAGGTTATAAATAGTTTATTATTTGTACCTTAGTAACTGCGCATAGATTAGGTTCATGTCGGTAGATCCTTACACCCTAGGCAGGTGTTTCATACAAGCGAACTAATTTCATTACCTATGCTTTGAATCATACACACGCAGTGAGCGATGCGCGGGGCAATACCTACCTACTATTACGCCTAGAATAGCGGGTGACGAAACATTCGAGGGGGAGGTTCTGGGTGAGTGACGCTTCCTAACGCCAAAGCCAAAGTTTAGTCTGGTAGTACAATTAAATAAAAAAAATGGATGCTTGCTAGTGAGTACGGGCACAGAGCTAATAATAATACTACGTAACCATCCTTGACTACGTACAATTACGGTGAACATTTTTTATGAAGATTCGAAATTCAAATTCATTTATTTGCCATAAAGTGTAGTACATTCCACAACAGCGCCTCTAGTGGACAGTTTTGTAATCACGTACTTCATACAAAATGCCTCACAGGTACACTTGTACTTTGCGTTTTGCTACGGGAGTAGCAAACTCATGGTAGGAGGATACATTACCTATATAGGTAGGTATCTACCTACCATATTTCTTTTCTCTGTGCTACCTACCATCGACGAATTGTTCTGTTATTTGTAACTACTCCACTGAATTCCTAATATCTAAAATTGGTACCTTGTTATCTGATAGGCATAAAAGTTTAATCGAAATGCTTATTTCAGGGGATAGCATGATGAACACAATTCTGAATTTGCTATGGGACCACAAGCAGCCACTGCATAGCGGAGGGCGTTGCGTGGCGATGCGTCGGAACGGTCGGCTCTTCTTACACTCCTGCTCTAAGTATCTGCCATTTATCTGCAAGATTAAAGGTGACAATATCACCTACAACGAGGACTGTGCTACTTTTCATCCAAGTATGTAAATCATTAGATAATCCAGCTATCAATGTCTCTCACTTTATTAGGGATGTTAGAGCCACCTTATTGCGACATTAGTACATTTACCATTAGTTTTCTTCGCGAACATAATCTACATACGCTAGCGACTACGGTGGATATTTTGTATGACGAGCACCGCCTCTAGACACTTTTGGAAGCAGTGCATTTCATAAAAAATGCTTCACCGTAGTTGCTAGCGTGTGTAGATTACCTTGGCGTAGAAAACTCATGGTAGGCGTATAGAACTCCCAGTAGGCAAAGGTGTGAATGAAGATCTAACAGGAGATCGGAAGAATGCAGGGACATGACACAAAAAAAGCCGACCCTAAATAGAGATAAGGCAAAGAGGATAATGAGAACAATACAGCTAAATCATGGTCAAACTCAACCAGTTCCGTCTTTTATAAGGGCACACGGGGCCCGGGCCCAAGGCCCCCACACACATGAGGGCCCAGGGCCCCAAAAACCCGGTATATTCGCATACACTACACAATGTGTTTTCTATTATCGGTAGATAGTAAGAATTACTTTCAACATTCTATTTAAAATCTTAATCGGACGCTTCATAGATCAGTTTTTAATTTTAAACATAATAAAAATATTAAATCATAGCAGTGTTTTATTGCTATTCATTTTTTTACTTTCAAACGGGGTCCCAGATTCTAGTGTGCCCCGGCATGGCTTAACACGGCCCTGAATTCAACAGAATGGTTGTTGGGTGTGAACGGCAGCTGCTACATCACCCACGTTGAACCGCAGACGTGGTCCGACGCGTACTCCACCTGCCTCTCCGCCGGAGGACACCTGGCCACGATGAACAACCGACATGAGGCGGAGTATATCAGGGGATTGTATAAAATGGTCAACGAGCGAAGAATGCCGACCAATGACTTCGCGTTTTTGGGCTTCAGTGATCTGTTTCAGAGACATCACTATAGGACTGTCCATGGTATGTCAGTCTCGTATTTAACACTAGCTCGCAATAGCTTCAGTACCCCGAGTGTAAAGAATTGACGTTAATAAACGCTTACTGATGCGTTTGCGTTAACTATAAAGTATGGGTGAAATTACTACCATGAGTATTCCGCTAGAGGCGCTGTGCCAATTCCTATAGAGAAGTGTCGTAAACACAAACGCATTAGTAAGTGTATACTAACGTCAATTCTTTACACTCGGGGTACAGAATTTGTACTTGTTACTTAATTACAAAATCATTTTTTTTTTCGTAAGTTCATCTATATTGTAGTTAGTTACAGATATTAAGCTAAGTAATGTTTGGCCTGCCTTGCAATGTCACTTTTTTACTATATCAGAAACTCAACCAAGTGACACAGGCATACAACTCAATCACATGAATGACGTGCTAACTCATAGAAAACGAACTTACAAACATCAATTTAAATATGTATTATAAGAACCACTGAACATGCCGTTACTACGCCGCTGATTCATTGAGCAAAATCAAACGACTTAAGTCATATTTTATGTTCCATAGGTGATAACATCGAAAGTGTAGGCTACACAGACTGGGATCTCAAATCACAATGCTCTTATAATATTAATAATAGTTCGGATTATCGTTGTGGCGGAATAAAACGCAGCGGCCTACTCGCTGTAGCTGACTGCGAGATACCAGCTATGTTCTTCTGTGAGAAGCCCGATAGAAAATCCAACGTTACTAAGGTACTCAGAAAATCCGAGGTACATTATCATCACCATCATAAACGTCACAGATTAAATGATAATGATCATCATGAATAATTAGCTTATTTTATTATTCATCACATAAGTAAGTCCCATCAACTCGTACTCTATTTGTGTTCGTATTAAATTGTTAAATTTTTGATAATATTTTTTCACTCGGTTCTAAATCACCGAAGGGGTTGTAATTCAGTTTATTTATGTTCAGCAACTCGATGGTGAGATTCCAGAACTTTGCTGCTTCGGCGTCATTTTGACATTGCTTCGAGGGTGTTTTTACTGCACAATCACTGAAACAATATTTAAAAGTTTATTAGTGTCTTTAAATAATTATGATATCATTAAAATGAAGGTGGAATTTAAATATAAAAAATAAACGTATACATTTACAAACGTATACTGGACAAAGTCCAAAAAACTTGCAAATTTAACTATTTGATATAAGTGCGAAGTGATTTTTAACACTGTGTGATATAGACACATCAGCTAAAAAGCTACTCGCCTATAAATAAATAAATAAATGTAATATGGTTGTCAGCCGTAGTGCAAGTAATAGTGTTGGATGTCATAGGCCATTAGGCCTACCAAAGCACGAAAGGTGTAGCAGCGAAATAGAGTGAGCTAAGTTATGGACTAGAAAACAACGCATAAATAAAATAACTATCAGTTAATGCTTCTATACCTGTAGTAAAGTCCAGACTCCTTATCACATGCCTCATCAATAGAGCAGTAGATGTTAGTCTGCGCGCCACACCGCGGACTCTTAATGAACCAGCCCATCATGTAACGGAAGGCCCAGGACGCTCCGTACCAGACGGTCTTGTCTGAATGTCGCAAGATAGGCCGTGTTCACGACGCCTGGGTGGAGGCTGTATGTGGTCACGTTGGTTATGTTGTACTCCTAGAATAATCAATGTGGTCTGGAATAATTACTGTCTAACAAATCAATGTTTATTATATATCGCCATAATACCGCAAGTATTCAAGAATGGGTAGCGTACCAGAGCGGGGCTAAAATAGCTTATTTTGCCCAGTGAGCTGTCATTATGTATATCACTGATTTTGCCCTAGGGGATAAGTATTTTTTTTTATCACTTTCACATAGTCCTCAGTCAGTCACCGTCTCACCGTCCATAAAAGTCATGTTTTAGTACAATGGTGGTTGTACTAAAACTTTTCACGGACTTCTTGAGAAAACTTGAAAAGTCACGATACACATGATTCATTTAATTTCACTTCACTGGTGCATTATGGATTGATCTTTATTGGATAAAATAGGGTAGGGGCACCAATAAATGAACGTTTAAGCGTTTTTTCCATCTTTAAATAGCTATAACTCGGTCATTTCATGACATAGGCGCTTGTTGTTTTTTTCAATAATACCTTAAATCCTTATTAATTGAAGGATTAAAGTAATTATATCCTACACATTCATAATTTTTTTTTAAAATTGAAAATGTAAGAAAATTTAGGTTTTATCCCTATAGTTGAACACTGAGCCCTAATTATGAACGTTTTGTACCCAAAAGTTGAACTAACATTTGAATAGGAGTAGGTTCCATAGTAGTTCGTTCATTTAATGGATTAATGAACCATAAAATGAACGAATAATATTCTAATTGAATATTATTCGTTCAGCTTGAGGCAAATATACCCAAAGGATGAACGAATAAAATGTGAACCGTTCAAATGTCTACCACCGATCTTAATGGTGATTCTATAGGAAAGTTAGGTTTAAAATAATCAAAAACTCTAAAATAATTTGTTCAACTTTTGGTAACTAAGTTCATAAATTTAATAAAATTCATTTGAGTAATTTTGTTTTGGTGTTTAATCGTTAACTTATAGGTTTTAATGGGTATAAAAATTAGACCTTTTTCCATTAGTTGAACGCCGTTCATCTATTGGATCAAGTGAACAAAATTTAATCCATTACTTGAACAGTAAATTTCTCTAAAAAACGGTAAATAATGTAATAATATATATTAAGTTATTGAAAGCAGAATATATCAAGATTTTATTCGAACCAAAACTGCTCTAATATGACATTAATTCTTTCTATACGCTGACAATGTTCTTAAATTTGGAGGGACTTCCCGTTATAAGGTTTCCATATAAAACCGATTTTTGGCGGGTAACGTAACACATAAAAATTCACCGCAAGCGCGTCTGGGCTGTTATTGTCAATGTTGTTAAGGAATATGGAAGAAAAAATATTGCCTTATAGGGAAAAAAATATTGCAATCATGTAAATTTAGGGATTATATTATATTTTTTTAATTTTCGGTCGATCGTTCATCTATTGGGGGTCGGTTATCTTTTGGTGCCACTACCCTACCACCTTAAATAAAAATGAATACGCAACGTCACTCTGCAAGTTCCCGCCAAAAAGTCTCATTTATTTACTTAAATATCGAGTCAGTCTACTTTGTAGTTTTACCCCAGCACGCAACTGTTGTCAGTGCGATTAGAATGTAAATATTATTTAATGATTCTAAGCTTGTTTTGAAAAGAGTAATTGCGGAGTTTATTGCCGGCTCTTCTCAGCAAATAGGTTGCATTTTCTGAGAAGAGCCGAACCGGTATTAGAGTATTATAGAGTCAGACTTTTCATAAGTGCCTGCGAAGGTCTATTTGAATAAATCATTTTGAATTTGAATTTGAACGCGTGGCGATCTCTTCGGTAGAATCTGGTAAAACTAGAATGCGTGAGTAAAATTGATCTTTGCGCCCACTTTAACTAACCGCTAATAATAATAAGTACCGCTATACCTACTTTTTGTTGGCGACTTGATAGATAAGATGATATAAGATCGAGTGCCACTACTGCCACTCCACAAACTCCATAGTGTTGGAGTTTTAAAACTAGTGTGAGATGATACTCTACGCAATCAAATGCCTTGGAGAGATCACAAAATACGTCAACCGCATCCTGTGAATGCATCCCGGGCTTCAAAAATATATTTTAAAAGCTTAGCACCAGCGTCTGTCGTAGACTGGCCATTTGTAAATCCAAACTGGTGAACAGTACCCCGAGTGTAAAGAATTGACGTTAATAAACGCTTACTAATGCGTTTGCGTCAACTTTACATTTGTATGGGAGAAACCATACACAACCAACCATATAGAACCATAAGTATTCCGCTAGAGGCGCTGTGCTAATTCCTATAGAGAAGTGTCGTAAACGCAAACGGATTAGTAAGCGTTTATAACGTCAATTCTTTACACTCGGGGTACATCTAAAATCTGAATTTTGGTAAAATTAGTTAACAATTGATTTAGCATAACTTTCTCAAAGATTTTGCTTAACGCTGCAAGTACAGAGATACGTCTATAATCGGAAGGATTATTTTTGCATCCAGATAACGATCTTACTATTATAAGTTTAGAAGGACTTCGAATGAATGTATCTTAATAATTCTCTCTAATTCTTTATATTATCGTATATACGTAGTGTGTGACTCGCATTACAAAAATATCAATATTGAAGTCACCACAAACTATTAAGACTTTTTGGGTGTGAATAGTTTACTAACAATTTCTTGTATTATAGAATAAAACAATGAAAATTCGGAAGCCGGAGGTCTTTATAACAATCATCGTATATTTAATATACGATGATGGAGCTTACAATCTCTGCACATGCCACCTCATATACGCGCTGCACACAATGACTATCTGTACGTACGATTCAGCTGCTATTATTGACTTACAAATTGAGATATTACGTTTGTGTCTAATCACAATCAGACTATGGAAACTGATGATCTAATTAATTAATGGTAAGTATATAAAGCCTAGAAGGCAAATACAATAATTGCAAATTGCAATACCCGAAATACCTACATAGTAAGGTGCATGGCCACTGATATCTCTATGAATGATGGCCACATATTTTCTACTTGAGGTTTGTAGACAGGCAGGAGGGTACTACAATGTATTTTACCACCGAGCTATCTATGTCAGTTCATCTATATTACAAACATAAACATACTTACATATTTAAAATATTGATAGAGTGTAGAAAAGAGCTCTAGCACAGCTCTAGCTATCTCAATCTTACCTTTAATTTTTGCGCCAGAGCTTTCGCGAACAAAACATTAGCCGCTTTACTTCTACAATACGCTTCCAATGCATGATACGGTTTTTGTCGAAAGTTGATGTCATTTAAATCGACGTTGTACCCTGAAAATGAAATTATGACAAATTTGCAGGTAAGTTACTGTTTTATTTTGAAATTTAAACTGTCAATAACTAATATACACGCAATAAACCCATTATAAATTTGGAAGTCGTCTAATTTTGTATAACTGGAAGACACAATAGTCAGGCTGCCCATCTTCCTCGTCCTGCAATCATCACAACACGTTGAAGCTGCAGACCAGTTTCAACATTTGGTTAAGTTAAGTACTACAAATATTAAGTTAAGTTTAGTTAAAGCACTGCAAATATTTATTAATAGTTGATGCAAAGAAGCATATATAAAGAAACGACCGTGGTTTAAAAGAAGCTAGACAAACAAAAACCGACTGCGTAAAATTAAAATTAACTAAAAAGAGAATAAATTAAATTATTAACAGAAACAAAAGACCCGACTGCGTAAAACAAAAAATATAAGTGGTGTGGGAATAGCCGTCAAAATTCTAGTTAAAAAAAATACGGAAAAGATAAAAACAAGCTCTTTAATCTATAGAATTTTGAATATAACTTGAATATTATAATGGTGGGTCCATGCTACGCGAACCGAGCACGAGCCGAGCCACGAATGAACAGGATTCGTTCGTTGCTCGCGCGCGATATCAAGTGTGGACGTACAACGAGATTACAACGATCATAGAACGAGCACATATAATCCTCTGTGGAACGAGCATACGAGCCTACAACGAGCCTTCAACAATCACCACAGAATAAATAATAGTACAAGTACATACAGAAGGATAACTTTTTGATAGCTTACATGCGAGTCTAAATAATTTCCCAAGCTAATCAATCTTTGATTAAACGGTATTCAGACGTATCGTTTTTACGCATAAAAATTCGGCCATTACGAACCCACACATATTTCCTCGAGCCGCAGCATGAAGAGCTTTGTTTGCTGGTGATAAATGCTCTACCACGAAAATATGGTTAGGGTCTCCATTAATGCCTATATGAGAAGTGTTCAGCTTATCAAACTTACTGACTTCGATTTGTTGAAACTAACAGTAGAAGCCAAAAATTCATCACGGGTACGAGGAGCGTTAAATTGTACAATGATGGATCGTAGACGCAAGCTTTCTCGATTTTTTTAGCGACTCTCGACTAATAGAATATTGTAATCTTTAACATCGGCGCCAGTGGTACTGCCTATCCTTTTTACAATAGAAACAAGGTTTTCATTTTACTTTACGAGCAAGTGTATTGAAAATGGTTTCGTACCTACTATGCGGTCTCAAAGGAGCTTTCTTCCGCGAATGCTCAGACTGTGGAATGAGCTTCCCGCTGTGGTTTTCCCAAGGGATTACAGCATGGGGTTCTTCAAAAAGGGTATGAAATTATTTCTGCAGGGTCGGCATCGCGCAAGTGATGTGGTGTTGCAAGCGTTCATATGCTATGGTAATCGCTTACCATCAGGCGGCCGTATGCTTGTTTGTCCCCTTAGTAGTATAAAAAATATTACTAAACTTTAATGATATGCTCGGTTTAGGCTATACCAATATCCGGTAACTTACATTCATGTATACATGATGACACGCATACAATTCTTGAAGGACCACTTTTTATAAGTTTAGGCAGTAACAGCAATGTCAATAATGCATGACCAAAGTGATTTGTCCCTATGTGCATTTCAAAACCGTCTTCAGTTTTGGCTTCAGGATAAAACATTACGCCAGCGTTATTCACTAGTATATGTATTTTTTCTTCTTTAGCCAGGATCATGAATGCGAAATCTCGAACAGACTTGAGATTGCCGAGGTCTAGTTTCTCTACTGCTAAAGTGCCTTTGTGTTCATCAGATACTTCGGCTTGTTCAATTTCTTTCCTGGCAGCTTCACCTTTACTTATATCCCGACATGCTATTATCACTCGGGCGCCTGGAACAATAATTAATCGTTTGTAGAAAATAACAGCTCACTACCAATAAAGTTATCTTTGGTAGTTATCCTATGCGATTTAATTCCAAACGGGAACAGTACCAATGTACTATGTGCTGTTCTTAAAAGCAATTGGAGTAAAGAAGACGGATTGAATACCTCTTAAATACAAATCAAGAGCAGTTTCCTTCCCGATGCCCGTGTTACTCCCAGTGACGATTGCTGTGAAGCCATCAATTCTGCGTTTACTTTTGCACCAACCGCTTATGTAATCCATAGCCTATATATAATAAGGAAAAAGGTTAAGTAACTACTTGAATTAATGTTTGGTAAAGTACCTTTTTCTTTATTCATCATATCAGCCTATGGATGTCCACTGCTGAACATAGGCCTCCCCCATTGACTTACACAGCGACTCTGACCAGATCGTCGGTTCACCTGGTGGGAGGGCGTCCCGCTCGGCGCTTTCCGAGGATAGCTCGCTGAGTGACTCTGAGCTTATTTATGCGGCCAGCAGTAAAAGACCACGTCTCTATCCCGTATGCTCATCACTGCTACTCGCTGTGCTATTGCACGACAAGTCGTGACCACCTCGACCCATCATCCTTCTTGGGGTCGCTTCTGGGCACTCAGGACCCCCGCACCGATTACCCACTAGCCCAAAGGATCCCGTTTAGTCGCGTTTGACGACAGGCAGGGGAACACCGTAGCTGTGATTCTAAGCCCAGCTACAGGGCAGGAGGGCCACGATAAATTACGCCTGCGTCCCGGCGTCGTCTTCTTCATGGCGGAATCGGCCCACTCCCGATCCCGCTCAGCAGCCTTCTTCTGGACCGTTACGGTCTCGTAGAAGGAGGCTACGGCCCACAGAAATCTGTTCTACGGCCCTACACGCCGAGCCACGAACGAACACGTGGCTCGGCTCGTGCTCGGTTCGCGTAGCATTGACGCACCATCACTAGCTCACTAGATCACTAGCTCCCAAACTAAGTAATACCTCTCTAGTCTTCAGAGCATTTATATTTATTGCAGCATTTAAACTTAAATCTAGCATTATTTTTGTATCAGTTAATTATTAGTCATACGGGGTGTTTTTTTTCCCAGCCAGTGAGGGCAGGCCCCAAGTCTGGTGTTCCAATGAACTTTCAGTGGTGTCATAATTGTGACATACAGTTTTGGTAGTCTACTAACCAATGCTACTAACTGAATAACGTCATAATGGCGCTATTTCTTTATATGTCATTTGTGGGAAATCTATATACCTATACGGCCGGTATTTCAGTACCTCTACCATGAGTTTTTTACACTAACGTAATCTACAGTCGCTAGCGACTACGGTGAAACATTTTGTATGAAATGCTTCCAAAAGTATCCATAGAGGCGGTGCTCGTTATACAAAATATTCACCGTAGTCGCTAGCGTGGGTAGATTACGTTAGTGTAGAAAACTCATGGTAGAGGTACAGTACGCCTCTTTGCGCTCGCTCCAATCTAATCATGCTCATTTTGCTAGAACCACCTAAAGAGTTGATACAGTGACTGGCAGATAGAGTTATACAATAGCTTTAGTACATCACCAATTGCTACATTACTGATGCTCTTGAATACTGCCATCAAACGACGTAGTCTTTGCGATAGCAATTTAATATGGGTTTCAAAAGTTAACCTTGAGTCCATTATCATATTTAAATACTTGATAGTATTAGCTCTTTCCAATAAAGGACAGTCACAGCCAGAGCTAGAATTTGCACACTCTGACTTAGATTGGGTTGAAAGAGCTAGTTGAGACTACTTGAGACGGTATCATCGGGGTTTGGATGGAAAATGTTAAATATTTGGTCTTATCCGCGTTGAGTATGAGCAAGTTGTCGCGTAGGTACTAAACTGTTATCTTGTCCATAGTAGACATAGCTGCCAGAAATACCTCGGCCCAACTATCACTCCGAACAAGTGCATGCAGTGTCGTCTGCATAGGTGAAAATACTTCCGTTGTCTGTATCTATTTCACATAAGTCATATATGTAGACCTTCTGCTCTGAGCTGAGCTGAACTTGATTGTTAACTCAGCTCTGTGACATCCTAACAAATATGGATACCTCGCCCACGGAAGCCGCCCTAGTCGTGGCATTGCTGGATTCAGGGCATAGTCAGCGTGTTTTGGCTGCACGATTGCATCTTAGCCTTTTACTATCAATAGAGTATATCAGCGCTATCGGGAGACTGGTATGATTACTCGCCGTCCACGATCTGGTAGATATCGAGATACGTGAAGTCACGTCTGAGCAAGATGACCGGTATATTGTGTCAGTTTCTCTAAGAAATCGTCACTTTAGCTCTATTCAACTGCAGCAGCGGCTCCGCGAGATTCGAGGATTTACTGTGAGCGATTATACCATTAGAAGAAGATTAGTGGAGCGTGGCCTGAAACCTCATAAACCAGCTAATGGCCCAAAATTTACGGTAGACCAATGAAGAGCGCCTTAATTTTGCACTTAAATTGTTCATACCTTTAATGGAGCAAAGTTCTCTTTTCTGACGCGAGTAAGATCATGCTGTATGGTAATGACGGAAGAAATAAGGTGTATCGAAAAGAGGGAGAGCGTTTTGCACAGTGCTGCATTGAAGAGTCAGTTACGTTGGCGGTTTATGGACGGTTTGGGGAGGCATAAGCGCCGATGGAAAAACCGAACTTGGTTTTGTATCTGGACCTCACTTACCGTCATTAAATGGGTCATGCACGTTACATCGAAGAGTTTCTGGAGCCTCATGCTCTTATTATTTTATGGAGGACAGTGCCGGGGCTCATACCGCAGGCATTGTAAATGAATACCAGAGCGATGTTCGTATTACGGTTATGGGCTGGCCAGCAAGAAGTCCGGATATGAATCCCATAGAACACCTATGGGATGAGTTGAAGAGACTAACATCCCTCAATACAAAATTGTGACTCTTATACAGAACCGCATGTTTTACGTCTTCATTTTACAAATTTTTCAAGAGAAAAAAACATACCTACCTGTTAAAAAAAACACTAGGTACCTACTCACTAAAGAAATTTTATTTTAATTTGAAACATTAATATTCGTTAAACGATAGCATATAATATCCGCAATCACATAACTAGCGTTAAAATAAAACAAAACTCATTCAAATCCAAACTTCAGAGGTGTTTCTATTATTTTTATGAGAAGTGAATAATAAAACCTAATTAAGTTTTTATGTAAGTAGAAAAAGAAAACAATATTTTGCCATTATTTTGCTACCAAGTCGCAGAAAAATAAATTTACATGGCTTTAGAGGGGTTCCTAGCTAGGAGGAATTTGAAAAATAGGTATTTGAAGAAACTATTTCCATGCTATGTGCGATAGGGACATCTGCAGCTCAGACTGATTTATTCACAAAAAAATTGACGAAGTCGACGTTTCGTTTTCCCTATTTTCTAAATTAAGCCGATTCATTTGTTTTTTACATTAAAAGACAGTGTATGTAGGGCGTGTAGCTTGGCTCTACATGAGATCTGATAACTTTTTGACACGGCGAGCCATATGGTCTCGTCTTCGCAACATTTTACATGAAAATGTTTTTGGTGGGATCTATTTAAAAATAAGTTAGTTACGTTGGCTAACGTAACCTGGGCATTCTCTTACAGCAAATCATTATATTTTTTTTATCTTTTACGTAACTTGGGAATCTGTGAATATTTCCACAATTATGTTATCCATTTTGATTTTTTTATAATACAGGAAGTTGACTCCAGTGAGTTCTCACATACGTTGTCGTCAAATCTGTTGTAAGCCAAACAAGTAGACACTGTGTCTTTTAAGTCGAGAGTGCTTAACGCTTCCTGTGCGTTCCAGCTTTAGAGCCAATTCATTGTCATGTCTCGGGAGTCGATTTTGGTAGTTCTTGCTGAATTTAGCAATCTATTGTTTAACAGTATTAATATTCAAGTTCATGTCGTAGGTCCATGTGTATGTATTTGTTACTTATAAAATATGGTATGTTTAACATTGTTCTAACCCCCTTATTCATAATAAAGTTATCAAACGTTGATTAGCTAAAATTCCGAAGTCTTTATCTTGAAGTGACTTTGGTGATCGTAAGAGTGAGACGGGGCACACTATACTCTCCAGTATTTCCAAATTGCTTATTGCTTACTTGGCAAGTAAGGCGGCGATCCAAGTGCATGCCTAGGTATTTTGCACTTTCAGCTTGTGGAATTTCCATACTAAGTACCTATGTAGCTTGATCGGTGAACCTATCTGTCTTCTGAGGGTAAATGTTACAATTTGCTCTGGTTTACCCTGATACGCCATTTGTCAAACCACACTTCAACCTCTAACAAATAGGTTTGAAGATTTGTAGATGATGTCGCTGGATTGACGTGTACTAATAGTAGTGCTGTATCATCGACGTATGTGGATTTTTTAATTTAAGTAGTAGTCCATCGTGCCGTACCTTATCAAATGCTTGGTTATCGAGAAATGCTGCAGAGCAATATTGCTTATTAATCGACTTAAAAAAAAGGAGATTATCAATTCGACACGTATATATCGGAACTACAAAATATTCACATATGATAATCTATTAGGGCTTCCAAAAACAAATATACAAAACTTAATAGGTATGTATGTATGTTTTTCCACGCATATCTCCGAAGATTTTAATCGGATTGTAACCATTCTTTATTGGGTTACATTTACTTCAACTTAGGGAACAGTGTAAGTTTCATCGAAATCGGTTCAGTAGTTTTCAAGATATGGACAAATATGTGTGACGACCTGGCTTATTGATACGAGCTACGGGTGTGGTGTCAAAGGAAAAACATTTCAAAACTTTGGTCAAATTCTAGTGCATTTAAGAAAGACTAAAAATTACGAAATAATAAAGTAATTTAAAAAAATTAAATCGACTTCAGAATACACTAAAAAGTATGAAATAACTCTAATCTGACACTGATTTGAAGTCGGCGAAATATTGTCAATGGAATACGTGGAGCTCTTTTTTTTTTTTTCTTCAATGGCGTCACACGGCTTGTGTATTTTGCCAATTTCCAGTAATATTATAAGTTCTAGTCACAATTAATCACTTTCACATAGTCCTCAGTCAGTCGTCCTCCATAAAAGTCATGTTTTGGTACAATGGTGGTTACTGTACTAAAACTTACCTCGGCGAAACGGCGGACGTGATCCAGCGAAAATATCCGACCGCGCAGCTGGTCCTCCTGGGGGACTTTAACGCTCACCATCGTGAGTGGTTGTACCCATACCGGGAGACCGACCTTGCTGGGAGAGAGGCGTTGAAACTAGCACTTACGCTAAATCTCTCCCAGCTCGTTCGCGAAGCTACGCGCGTACCGGATGTTGCTGATCACACAGCCAACTGCTTGGACCTTCTGCTGACAACAGATCCTGACAGGTACTCAGTTTCGGTGAATGCCCCATTGGGAACCTCCGACCACTGTCTGGTGAAAGCTGTGTCGTCCTACTCTCCGCCTGACCCTTGCCCTAAAGGCACCAGGCGAGTTTGGCGATACAAGTCAGCAGATTGGGATGAGATGCGTTCTTTTCTTGCATCTTATCCTTGGCGGCGAACTTGCTTTACTTCCGATGACCCGTCCAGCTGTGCGAGTGCTATATCGGATGTGATATGTCGAGCAATGGAATACTATATCCCATTCTCCGACATATCACTCAATATCGAAACCCCCAAGTGGTACAATGCTGATTGTGCCTCTGCTGAGGCACGAAAACAGTCAGCTTACCGAATCTGGGCGGATTCTCGCACTCGCAAAGCTCCTGACGTGGGCTTGAAGAAGAAAGCCTTTAACATCGCTGCCAAGTCCTGCAAAAAGGCACAGAAGAAGGCGCGTTTTGACCATGTTGGCCGGATCGGAAAAAAGCTATCTTCTTACCCCTCTGGGAGTAAAGCTTTCTGGTCCCTTGCCAAATCGGTCGAGACCAATTTCTGCCGCCCGTCGCTGCCGCCTTTGCTGAAGCCTGATGGATCACTAGCTCACACTGCTGTAGAGAAGGCCAATTTGTTTGCCTCTCTATTTGCGGAGAATTCATGTCTAGACGCTGGTTTACAAACACCACCCCCACTACCCACTTGCAACTGCCAAATGCCGGACATCCGTATCCGGCAAAAGGAGGTTGTAAAGGTACTACGCGCTCTAGACGTGAATAAAGCCAGTGGTCCCGACGGCATTCCAGCCATTGTCCTGCGCAATTGTGCGCCCGAATTGTCTCCTGTCTTGACACGCCTGTTTCGCCTCTCACTTCGAATGGGTCATGTTCCGAAAGTCTGGAAGCTTGCTAACGTGCAACCTGTGCCTAAGAAGGGCAGCCGTGCCGATCCTACAAACTATCGACCGATTGCGATCACCTCTATACTCTGCAAGACTATGGAGCGTGTATTGAATCGGAGGCTCCTGGCATACCTTGAAGATAACGAACTCCTCAGTGACCGACAGTACGGTTTCCGCCAAAAACGGTCTACTGGGGATCTTCTTGTGTATGCCACACATCTTTGGAGCGAAGCCATTGAGAGACACGGGGAAGCAATTGCCGTTTCCCTCGATATATCTAAGGCTTTCGATAGGGTCTGGCACACCAGCCTTCTAAGCAAGCTTCCTTCATATGGAATTCCTGATGGCCTGTGCGCTTGGATTACCGATTTCCTGAGTGAACGGTCTATACGAGTGGTCATAGACGGGTGCTCGTCGGACCTCTTGGCAATCAATGCCGGAGTTCCTCAGGGATCAGTTCTCTCTGCAACCTTATTTCTGCTGCATATCAACGATCTGCTAAAACCCGGTATCTTTGGGTACGCAGACGACAGCACTGTTGCAGAGAGATACGTTTCCAGCGCGCGAGCCACTAGTGACGAGATCCAATTGTTTCGGGAGGCCATGGTAGAGCGTTTGAACGTGACCTTGCAGGCAGTCTCTGATTGGGGCAAAGCCAATCTGGTCACATTTAACGCCACCAAGACACAGGCGTGTCTTTTCACCGCCAAACGGAGTCCTTACAACCAGGCTCCTACTTTCCAAAATATATCCTTGCCAATATGCGATCGCCTTGATCTCCTAGGCATAACATTAACAGCCAAAATAAACTTTGGCTGTTCTATTGAGTCGAAGGCAGAAACGGCTGCCAGAAAGCTGGGTATCCTCTCTAAGGTCAAGCGGTACTTCACGCCTGGGCAGTTGCTCCAACTATATAAAGCACAAGTCCGGTCGTGCATGGAGTACTGCTGCCATCTTTGGGATGGATCAGCTAAGTACCAGCTTGAGGCCCTCGACTCAATAGATCGCCGAGCCAGGAGACTAATTGGAGATGAGTCTTTAATTAAGGCGAAACTCACGAGCCTTGACCATCGAAGAAAGGTTGCTTGCTTATCGGTTTTCTACAGGATATATTTTGGAGAGTGTGCGCAGGAATTGTTCAACCTTATTCCACCATCCCCATTTTTACACCGAACCACAAGACGCCGGGAAAATTTTCACCCGTACGTTGTTGACATACCGAATATACGGACACAGCGTTTTGCATCCTCATTTTTAATGCGTACAGCAAGGGAGTGGAACTTGCTTCCGGCGTCTGTGTTCCCTGACGCTTACAATCTAGGTACTTTCAAGGCCAGAGTGAATAGGTTTCTTCTGGGTAAGCGTGTTTCATCTTAGGCTTCGTCATCGCCCCTTATGGGCGGGTCAGTGGCCAAACGCAAGCCCATCTAATTTAAAAAAAAAAAAAAAAAAAAAACTTCACGGACTTCTTGAGACAACAAACGTCTCTCTACAAGTTCCCGTCAAAAAGTCTCCGTGGTGCTCTTTCGCTGACTTCAAATCAGTGTCCAGATAAGAGTTATTTTATACTTTTTAGTGTATTCAGAAGACGTTTTTTTTTTTTAAATTACTTTTTTTTTCTAGCATGCGGTTGATCGAGCGTGGTGTTGTTCGCGGAACCTAAACTGATGGGATGGAAGTATTTCCTGTAAGTGCGGGCGCATTCTATTCAGAAGAATTTTCTCAAGAAGCTTACCTATTACAGGAACAAGGCTGATGGGCCTATAAGTGCTCGCTTCCCGGGGTATCATTATATCATAATAACCTGTGCAAGTTTCCAATGGTTGCAGGCGTTGAATATAACTGTGAGGAGAAGGGTACTATTTTTCGGTAAGTAAGGTAAGGTAAGTTTAGGTACCTACTTCAGAACTTCCTCATCATGTTCAAGGTAAATACTTGGGTGTGCTTGAAAAACTGTTTGGAAATATTCTGCATACACTGTTACCTTTTCATGGTCGGATCTAGCCCAGGAGCTACCATGAGCTCTGATAGGTAGTAGGGTAGTGGCACCAAAAGATGACCGACCCCCAATAGATGAACGATCGACCGAAAATTAAAAAAATATAATATAATCCCTAAATTTACATGTTTGCAATATTTTTTTTCCCATAAGGCAATATTTTTTCTTCCATATTCATTAACAACATTGACAATGACAGCCCAGACGCGCTTGCGGTGAATTTTTTATGTGTACGGTACCCGCTAAAAATCGGTTTTATATGGAAACCTTCTAACGGTAAGTCCCTCCAAATTTAAGAACATTGTCAGCGTATAGAAAGAATTAATGTCATATTAAAGCAGTTTTGGTTGGAATAAAATCTTGATATATTCTGCTTTCATTAACTTAATATATATTATTACATTATTTACCGTTTTTTAGAGAAATTAACTGTTCAAGTAATGGATTAAATTTTGTTCACTTGATCCAATAGATGAACGGCGTTCAACTAATGGAAAAAGGTCTAATTTTTATACCCATTAAAATCTATAAGTTAACGATTAAACACCAAAACAAAAATACTCAAATGAATTTTATTAAATTTATGAACTTAGTTACCAAAAGTTGAACAAATTATTTTAGAGTTTTTGATTATTTTAAACCTAACTTTCCTATAGAATCACCATTAAGATCGGTGGTCGAAATTTGAACGGTTCACATTTTATTCGTTCAACCTTTGGGTATATTTGCCTCAAGCTGAACGAATAATATTCACTTAGAATATTATTCGTTCATTTTATGGTTCATTAATCCATTAAATGAACGAACTACTATGGAATCTACTCCTATTCAAATGTTAGTTCAACTTTTGGGTACAAAACGTTCATAATTAGGGCTCAGTGTTCAACTATAGGGGTAAAACCTAAATTTTACTACATTTACAATTTTTAAAAAAATTTTTGAAGATGTAGGATATAATTAATTTAATCCTTCAATTAGTAAGGATTTAAGGTATTATTGAAAAAAACAACAAGCGTCTATGTCATGAAATGACTGAGTTATAGCTATTTAAAGATGGAAAAAACGCTTAAACGTTCATTTATTGGTGCCTCTACCCTATTTGGTTTTTTGGTATTTTCAGCTACTTTGTGGCTCTCCACAGTGACAGCACAGTTTTGCATTCCAATCACCCCACAAATGAATCTGTTTCCAATTGTTTGAAGTCATCCCTCATGACAGTGTTTTTTAATCTGTGAGTCGCGCTTTTCGAACTGAACCTTGTTTTGGAAATAACGAGCAACATCTATCTCTGCAGTTCTCAGGAAGACTTCAAGTTCCTGGCGAACGCTCCGGGAGTCCGTTGGCATTCCAAGTAACTTTTATATTTTTTAAATTATAATTAATTATTATATACTTACCTACTATAATATTATAATAAAGCGGAAGAATATTTTATGTTTGTTTGTTTTAACGGGCTAATATCTGGAACTACCAGTCAGATTCGAAACAATATTTTTGGATATGATAGCCAGATTCATGAGGAACAGTAAAGGCTACTTTTTATCCCAAGGACGCGAGTGAAACCGCGGGGGACAGCTAGTTATTAAAATTTTACAAGATATCACAGAATTACCAAACAAAACGGTGGTATAAAGTTTATGGTTGGTATAAAGTCATGTAAGAAGTTAAAACGACATACCTATTACCAGGCGATGTTATTGTTTTACTAATAAGAGTACAAACACACGAGAAACTTCGAAGTACGTTTCGTTTACGGCTACTTGCAGTCTCACAGCACCTGCTTCACTGTACTCACTGTTGTGTTGTGGCCTTGTTTCATAATCTGGGGGCATGGGAGTGCCCCCCGCCAAGACGAGCCAAGCGAAGCACATGGGCACTACCTACCTTTTCTCGAAGCGCTTCGTCGTTTTTTTGAACCCTCATAACATGGGTTTGGATTATACCAGATAAGCAAAATTCTCGGTATATGATGCCAATAGTGAACTTATTAAACGTATTAAGTTTCAATAACATAGCTCTTATACTTTAGATTTTATTGATATCTAAAAAAACCACCTGTTAGTACAAGAACTATTGTAGGTATTACAGCAAAATAATTAATAGTAAATACATTTTTCACCTTACCCCCATGTGACGGTAGCGAAACGGCCAAGCCACATATTTAGACTAAGGTGTAGAGTTTGTGAAGTTAGGGCTTGTAGAGTTAGGGCGTGGAGAATTATAAGCTTGGCTCTACATGAGATCTGATAATTTTTTGACAGTGCGAGCCATATGGTCTCGTCTGGGCAATATTTTACATGAAAATGTTTTTGGTGAGATATAATATATGTGTGCAGGTACGGACGGCGTACGGTGGGCTGAAAATCGCCTTTTCAAGTGTCTATGTCTATACATAGACACTTGAATTATTAAGGAGAATTTTTTGCTCGGAATGGATTCTGCTGATCAAAACATACTATAAAAAGTTGTGTGAGCCCATCAGGTGTACAAATCCTTCCTACTATATCCTTGCATACCCATATCTGGGGGCACGGAAGTGCCCCCCGCCAAGACAGCCAAGCGAAGCGAAAGGGCACTACCTACCTTTTCTCGAAGCGCTTCGTCGTATTTTTGAACCCTCATAAATTGGGTTTGGATTATACCATACAAACAAAATTCTCAGGACATGATGTCAATAGTAAACTTATTAAACATATTAAGTGTCAATAACATAGCTCTTATACTTTAGATTTTATTGATATCTAAAAATCCCCGATTTCGTCACTGACTCACTGATGATCATCAAAACTCATAGGGTACTTCCTGAAGTCCTAGAAAGCTGAAATTTGGTATGTAAGCTTGTATTAGTACACAAACAACAAAAAAATTATAAAACTTGGAAATTTCAAACAAAAAAAAAACATAAGCAACTTACAAAAAGAAGTGAAATCCAACCAAAAACATTTTTATGTAAAATATTGCCGCCAAGACATATGGCTCGTATTGTCAAAAAGTTATCAGATCTCATGTAGAGCCAAGCTTATAACTCTACATGCACTTACTCTATAAGCCCTAACTTCACAAACTCTACACACCGTAATAAAAATATGTGGCTTGGCCGTTTCAATACTACAAGAACTATTGAATAACAAAAAAGTTATGAACAGTGAATACATTTTTCACCTTACTCCCATGTGACGGTAGCGAAACGGCCAAGCCACATATTTTGACTAAGGTGTAGAGTTTGTGAAGTTAGGGCTTATAGAGTAAGTGCATGTAGAGTTATAAGCTTGGCTCTACATGAGATCTGATAACTTTTTGACAATACGAGCCATATGTCTTGGCGGCAATATTTTACATAAAAATGTTTTTGGTTGGATAGTACTGTTTATTTTGGATATTTTGACACACTGCGACTTTTTTTTAAATCATCAAATTTATTATTATTTATTTATGATGTTTACTCATTTTAATGCTAAAATGCTTGATATCTGTGTATACAGAGTCTAGTTTACATTGTTTTTTTTATATTATTGGCCAAAATAGTCAAAGAAATACCAAAAGTTCGATCTAATCACTTCCGATGGTTAAATCTAAGTTAATAATCTCAGTGAGTCACCTCTGATATAACTGAATACCTCTTTATACTTATTTAATTAACCAGTCAAAAGGATACACTCACAATAATAATTAGGGTACCTATTCGTTAATGTTGCATTTTTAATTACGAGAAGTAATAACTTCATTAGTCAATAGCGATTAATAGTAAAAAGAAAGGATTTGTAGCTTCAGTTCATTTTGATCATTTCTCCTGCTAACATCTAATAGTATCTTCTCAATCTGTAATTGTGAATAATGGAAAGCGTAATTACAAAGTTGGATTTGTTTGCTATTCTGAGCAGTCAGGATAATATTTTCTTTATTTGACTGGGCTCTGGCCTTTCTGATCAAGATAGTTGAAATATTTTCAATGGAATACGTCGTGCTCTTTCGCTGACTTCAAATCAGTGTCAGATTAGAGTTATTTAATTCTTTTTAGTGTATTTGGAAGTGGATTTATTTTTTTAAAATTTCTTTTTAACCGACTTAAAAAAAAGGAGGAGGTTCTCAATTCGAATGTATTTTTTTTTATGTTTGTTACCTCATACATAACTCCGTCATTTATTAACCGATTTGGAAAATTCCTTTTTTATTTGAAAGGGTACACTTCCCGTTTGGTCCCATTGTCATCAGATCAGAGGATTTGATTACTTCTTAGTGTACTTTGAAGTCGGTTTAAGTTTTTGTAAACAGTCCATTTATTAATTAATCGACTTTAAAAAAAAAGAGATTATCAATTCGACACGTAAGTTTGTAATATTATTAGAACTGCAATATATTCACATATGATAATCTATTAGGGCTTCCAAACAAATATACAAAATTACATAGGTGTTTGTATGTATGTATGTTTTTCCACGCATATCTCCGAAGATATTAATCGGATTGTAACCATTCTTTTTTTTATTGGTTTACATTGACTTCAACATAGGGAACAGTGCATGTTTCATCAAAATCGGTTCAGTATTTTTGCAGATATGGACAAAAATGTGTGACGGCCTAGCTTATTGATCCGAGCTACGGGGGTGGTGTCAAAGGAAAAACATCCCAAAACCTTGGTCAAATTCTAGTGCATTTAAAAATGACGAAATAAAAAAGTAATTTAAAAAAAAACTACTTCAGAATACACTAAAAAGCATGAAAAAACTCTAATCTGACACTGATTTGAAGTCAGCGAAAGACCACGACGTATTCCATTGCAAATATTTCGCTGACTTTAAATCAGTGTCAGATTAGAGTTATTTCATACTTTTTAGTGTATTCTGAAGTCGATTTAATTTTTTAAATTACTTTTTTTTATTATTATTCATCACTAATCATCACCACTAACTCGTAGGTATACTTTATTGTGTTCGTATTAAATTGTTAAATTCTCTGATAATATTTTTTCACTCGGGTCTAAATCACCGAAGGGGTTGTAATTCAGTTTATTTATGTTCAGCAACTCGATGGTGAGATCCCAGAACTTTGCTGCTTCGGCGTCATTTTGACATTGCTTCGAGGGTGTTTTCACTGCACAATCACTGAAACAATAATTTTAAAAAAGTTTATGCATTGATTGTCAGTCGTTTGAATTGAGTGTAAGTACCTAATAGTGTTGGAATTCATAGGCCCACCAAAGCACGAAAGGTGTTATGAATCACAGAAATCGAATTATGTAGCAGCGAAATAGCGAGAGCTTCGTCGAAAAAGAACTTCTGGTCCAAAGTTAAGAATTAGAAAAGAGCGCATAAATAAAATAACTATCAGTTAATGCTTCTATACCTGTAGTAAAGTCCAGACTCCTTATCACATGCCTCATCAATAGAGCAGTAGATGTTAGTCTGCGCGCCACACCGCGGACTCTTAATGAACCAGCCCATCACGTAACGGAAGACCCAGGACGCTCCGTACCAGACGGTCTTGTCTGAATGTCGCAAGATGTCCGTGTTCACGACGCCTGGGTGGAGGCTGTATGTTGTGACGTTAGTTATGTTGTGCTCCTATAATAATCATATATTTGCCTTATTATCTCAAAACATCGAATATTTTCTGCCTCACAAATAAGTGTTTATACAATTTTGTCAAAGTTCTCCGGCATCCAACATCTACTCAATAATGGATTGCGTAAATCCAAAATAAACCCTGCATCATCGCTGCAAGGTTTAAATTCAGTTGATGCAATCTTGATTCAAGACTTGAGTGAAGAAGTGAGTGTGAGTCTGAAGTGAGAAGTGTGTACCTTTTTATGTAGTAAATAAAGTTCTATATTACTTATATCGCCATCTCAAAAAATGCGCGCGACCGGGTCTCTGTGTGAACTGACCCTATCCTTCCGATTTATAATAGCAGTTAGTCTGAAGTATTATAATTTATTGTGTCTAAATTAAAGACACAACTTATAGCTTTTGCTCTTACCTTTAATTTTTGTGCCAGAGCTTTTGCGAACAAAACATTTGCAGCTTTACTTCTACAATATGCTTCCAATGCATGATACGGTTTTTGTTGAAAGTTGATGTCATTTAATTCGAGGTTATTGCCTGAAAATAAAATTGACGACAAATATTGTATGTGTCACTAAATAGAATAAACATGTATTCAACATCATCATCATCAGCCTATCATGTCCCACTGCTTAGCACAGGCGCCTTTCACAAATGAGGGTGAAAGCGCTGGGCAATACTCCACCACGCGTGCCCACTGCGAATTCGTGGGGGTAGGCTAGTGGTAAACCTACCGTTGGAATATTTCAAGCCGCCTAGGAGGCATCCAACTAGCTTAACGACTATCACAATTAAGTGATAACCGGGACCAATGGCTTTACGTGCCTTCCGAAGCACAGAAACGCTCGATTTGAAATACCACTAGGCGGTCACCCATCCAGGTACCGACCACGACGGTGGTAGCTTACCTTTGCCGATCGATTAAGAACGGCTAATCATGCTACACCACGAGCGCTTCAACATGTATTAGTAGATGCATAAACATTACACTAAATAAATATCCGGTACCGGTACTTACGTTCGTGTAAATATGACGAAACGCATACAATCCTTGATGGACCACTTTTTATAAGTCTAGGCAATAACAGCAATGTCAATAATGCATGTCCAAAGTGATTTGTCCCTATGTGCATTTCAAAACCGTCTTCAGTTTTGGCTTCAGGATATAGCATTACGCCGGCATTATTCAGTAATATCTGTATGTTTTCTTCTTTAGCTAGGATCTTGAATGCGAACTCTCGGACAGACTTGAGACTGCCGAGGTCTAGTTTCTCTACTGTTAAAGTACCTTTCCGATCATCAGGTACTTTAGCCTGTTCAATTTCTTTTCTGGCAGCTTCACCTTTACTTATATCCCGACATGCTATTATGACTCGGGCACCTGGAACAACATAATCAACCTTTTCTAAAAAATAACAACTAGGTACTTACCTACTCACTTCCAATGAAGTTATCTCTGGTACCTAGTTATTTTATGAACGGGAGCAATTACCCCGGTGGTTCTCGCGAGGTACGCGCGTCCTATTATAACAATTGATGTCATTGTTATATTTTTAACCGCGAGCAATTATTAACTCTTAATTATTATTATTGATTAACTCGTGCAATTCTTAAAAGTTATTTAGTCAAGAAGATGGATTTATTACCTCTTAGGTACAAATCAAGAGCAGTTTCCTTCCCGATGCCCGTGTTACTCCCAGTGATGATTGCTGTGAAGCCATCAAGTCTGCGTTTACTTTTGCACCAACCGCTTATGTAATCCATAGCTAAGGAAAAAAGTTAAGTAACATACTTGAATTAATAAACTGGTTGGACGTAGGTAATTGGCCAAAAAAATTGAAAGCAATGTAAATGTTATATTTTACTTGGACTTTAGTATGATTTCGAGTACTTAATGGATTATGACTAGGGATTCGTTTTGGAATGAAAAAAATGATTTCCCGGGAATTCCCGTTTCCCGGGAAATGCTGTTATTTTTGTTATTTTTACCTATCAAAGGCAATTAAAACAGGTAATTTAATTAAATTAGCTTTTTATTTGTCTCAAAAGAAATTAATTTTTAAAAAAAATAAAAAGAAGGTAAAAATTACCTATAGGTTACGTGTTTTACAAATAAAAATAACAAAACTTTATTTTTCAAAGAAAAATGTTTTATGACATCAATTAACTGATATCGCATAAGACTATAATTTTTCAACTAATAAATGTATGCAAAAAATTACCATGAATAATATTGTTGTGTAATTTATGTATTGGAAATTGTTTATTTTATGATCCTGATACCTGATATGATACCTGATCTAAATGTAATATTAAGGGTTAAGTTTGACATTTACAAATAGTTGTGTTTTTCATTAATTTTCATTCCAACACTGTACCGCATTACACAAATAAAGACTTTAAACTTCGAGAAATAGAAAATTTACAAAAAAAAAAACTGATTCGCTTTATCTCCGAAAATACTATAAATAGACTTTAATGTCACATTTATTTTCATCGAAAATCTGTTCATGGTTCCTTTCAGCTTTTATCTTGAGTTCAGAAAATACCTTATTTTGGTCGCGAAATTTACCGATACAGAAAATGTACGCTCGATTTCGATAGACATGTGTACTATGATTTTAAGCAACATTTCAAGTATCAAAGGTTTATTGTTAATTTTGATCAAGATTTGCAGGTGTTTTAAAGCATTCAATCTAATAAAGAAATTCCCGGGAATTCCCGGGAAATCGCAAAACAAATCCCGACTTCGGGAACGACGTATTTCCCGGGAATTCCCGATTCCCGGGACCCGGGAACGAAACCCTAATTATGACACTATGACCTATACTACAAAGACATATAATAATTATGTGGGAAAATTGTAACGACCATGATATTTGAATAGTAGGTAAAGGCATATAATTTTCACTGACGCTCTATACTATCAATGCCTTATAAAAATAATAATACCTACTACTTATACTTATCCTTATATAAATGATGTAGTATTATTTCCTTGTGCATTCTTAAATATATAAATAAGTACCTAAATAGCGTAGAAACCTATGATGCCGAGTGGAAGTGACACGGAATGCGTTGAAAATCCTTCTACATCCTTTCGGTGAAGGGTAACATGGTTATGAAACCATAGCATGTTGGTAGGTAGGGTACTTTGTAAGTACTAGCCTGGCTGGGTACCACCTTCATGTTTGAAAATCTGTCATAAAGCATTTAGTTACCTATGCTCCAGCAATAGCTCTTGAGAGTCTGTTGACGGAAATGGTACCTACCTAGTTAGTTACAGCCAGAGAAAGGGTTTATTGTCACGGTTTCTATTTTATGCCAGTTGTTTACTATCTCTTATGAAAAAAAAGATTCAGTGGGAGGTCCTACTGAGGTTTGAGTACTAGATATCATAGTAACCGCAAAAAGCTTTAATCAGATTTTTAAGAGAAAATATTTTGAGATCAGCATTATATTTGATAACTAGGTCTCCAAAGAATTGGAATTTCTTTGTTGGTGTCAGTTTGATTTTCTTATGAGCCATCCAATAAGTTAAAATATCATACCTTTGCACCTGGTGATATTCTTGTTTTACAAATAACACGTAAACGCACGAGAACCTTTTGAAAACCTTTGGAAACCGTACTTGCGCTCTCACACCATCTGCTTCACTGACTCGTCAGAGTAATAATGTTCTGTGTTCACTGATGTGTTGTGCCTTTCATAACATTCAGGCCGGGGCGGGGCGGTGCGAGGACGCGCGTGGCGACACGGCGACTTGTATAATTTGATTATAAGGTAAATATTTACCGAATCAATAGAACGACCTATGTTGCATTTAAATGATAAGTAAATAGGTATATGTATATGTGAAGATAAATCGCATATCGCAGAGGAGTGTGAGATGGCATAGTTAATGTCCTATAAATTGAAAGAGAAAAGAAATCATTTTTTTAACATGATTTCGACCTATTCGAATAAACTTCGGTGGAGCAGTTTAGGAATTGATGATGAATAATCACTAAAGTACCTACGTACCTACCTACTTCGAGAATAAACCCAGATAGGATAGATACCCGTGGAGTAAGATGCAAATTATAAACAGTATTCTTTGGAGCAATTTGAGAATTAATGTACCTATGGGATATTCTTTTAGTCTTAGAACTTTGCGTTTACGACATTTCTTTATTATAGGAATAGGGATGTTGCCTGGTTAAAAATAGAATAATTCTAATTAGTCCGTAAGTTAGATTATCAAAAAATATTGGACACGTATTTTTTGCTTTACCAAATCATTAACAATTGACGAAGATAAAGCGCGACTAAATTCGGGAGTGGGGGCTCGTGACGTCACTTGTTCCTAAAAAGTGTACCACACCGTGACGTCACGCGGAACTTCAACAAACGATATATTCGCACTTTTTTGTTTAATTGACAAAAGAAAAAATACGTTTCTAATATTTTTTGATAATGTAAATGACGGACTAATTAGGAAAGTAGCCTATTGGCACAGCGCCTCTAGTGGAATACTCTTGGTACTAATTTCTCCTATCCTACTAATTTATAGTAAACGCAAACGCATTAGTAATCGTTTACTATCAATTCTTTACTCGGGATACAGGTGCTTGGAAAGGCAGCTTCTTAGCCTCCCCGCGCACTAGGCAGCCAGGCTGCGGTAGCCAGGCTGCGGCAGCCACTAAATATATGACGGCGTATGTATGGGCGCCCGCGCACTAGGCAGTCACGAATTCCTGTCAATATTTCAGCTGCCGCAGCATGGCTGCATAGTGCGCGGGCAGTCTTAGGTATACGTTGCTGACCGTACTACTCAACGAGCAAGACGCGACACCACAGATTAAAGACGCAAAGCAAAGTGCAACCACAGGTGCAACTATGTACTTACATAGCACCGCTTTAACAATTACAGAACGGTTGGAGGAACAACATAAACGGCTGCATGTTATGTACAAAAATGTTTATTAAAAACATACAATATATGAGTCAACCAATAGCACAGTTACATATATACAATCCTCTTTGCCAATAGCTGTGCCAATAGGTAGGCTTTTATTTTAATCCTTGTCTTACGTAAATGTAATCACGCCACACGATTTCACACAGTTAAGTTATCGATGAATATGTTATTCTCCACTGGTGCCAGGCCAGGTCGGAGCCCGTCGTAAATGTAATCAAGGCCTTGGTTCTGGTTCACTAATTGTATGCTTCAGGTAGGGCCTACGTAGGTAGTATTAAATTCGTATTCTATGCGCCAGGATTCGAACCCAGCTTATTTATAAGAGATGGTCGCGCCGAAATATTTTCACAATTTATTGACAGAGCTGCGTATTTTTTAGTGCCCTATGTGAAGAATTTTCCTTCCCAATAATTTAAATTTTATTTTAGCACAAAAAACTTGTCATGCTTTTAATGACATTTTTATGAAAATCTTTACAGCAGCATAGTCCTAAATACATTATAACGTGCATTATTTTGGCCGTGCTAATTTACCACACTAACAGCGTATAATGTTCCTTGAATTTCTGTTTTGTTTAGAATTATGCAGCGATTTCAACGTAAAAAAAACTGATTACAAAAAACTTAAATCGACTTAAAAAGTACACTAAGTAGTAATCAAATCCTGATCTGATGACATTGAGACCAAACGGGAAGTGTACCCTTCCAAACAAAAACGAATTTTCCTAATCGGTTAATAAATTACGAAGTTATATATGAGGTAATAAACAAAAAATTTAACTAATTGAGAACCTCCGCTTTTTATTGATGTCGGTTAAAAATCCATTCTTTAGGTAAGTACTAGGTACGCGTAGACTGTAGACCTAATATGCACTATTGTGCACGGACGTGGGGCCCCTACCATTTGCTAACTCCTGCTATAGGTATTATGGCTAATTTTATGTTGGTGGTAACTTCAGTAAATGTGACCTTCTGGGGCCTAAATTGAATAAATGACTTTGACTTTGAATCCGGCACTGCCATGTCCCCTATTCACTAAACATCTCTATTGTTGGATCTGATTCCCCAAATGGATTATAATCCTGTAATTTTAACATCTCAATTGTTATATCCCATAACTTTGTTGCATTGATTTCTTTTCGGCATTGTCTTGAAGGCGTCGTCACAGAACAGTCACTGTAAAAAGATAATTATAAGATTAGCGTGCCACCATAACTCACCACTGTGTGTGATCACGCCGCGGCAGGCGGCCGGCGAGCGCTAGATCCCTGTTTTTGCTTTTTGTAAATTATTGGTGATTTTTGGATTAAACAATCATAACTTGGAGTTGGTTGCTTTAAATAGGATCGCAAGATGTAAAATTTTTGGTACTAATTTCAAGCTAAAATGGGTATTTAATTTTGGTGATCATTTACTAATTTTGGTAGTTACATTTTACTACATCTGGTAGTTCGTTAAACATGAGCCAAAAAAAATATGGGATCATCTCGGAAAAAAATCCATCGAAAACGGTTCTCATTTGTCGGAATACTCAGAGAAGACTATTTAATTTTTTATAGGGCTAAGTGACCTCAAAATTACTACCTTACCTTCCAAATACTTGTATCTGTACAAACAAAGCATAAGATAACTTTGGAAAGCTCGACGTGAGATGATATTATGAATATGCGAGTTGGTTGAACGCGGGACCAAGACAAGGCTAAAGACACCAACCTGTAATACAACCCGGACTGAGTCTCACAGGCCTCGTCAACAGCGCAGTAGATATTAGTTTGAGCACCACATCGCGGAGACTTCCAACACCATTTCAAGATAATGTTCTGAAACCCGTAAGTTATAATGGACCAGGCGGTTTCTTTGAAATGTCTTGCGATACCAGTTTTGACGATCCCTGGGTGTAAGCTGTAGGTGGTTATGCCTTTTATGTCAAGTTCCTGAAAGAGAGGCGTAATGAAAATATTACATAGACATTAGACAATATTACACGTTGCGGTCCGCTGCGAACCGGCACCATAAGGGTTCCTTTTTGGTTCGGCCGACAGCAAAGATAGTTTTTTTTTTTACTGTTTATAGGCCTGTGTTTGACCGCAATCTCACCATGGTAAGTGATGATGCGGCCGAAGGTGGTAAGCACACAAATCCTAGAAGAACTGGCTCTCAAGTGTAGCTATCGGAACACACCGAAAGGTGCTTGGCGACAGATTTTCAACTTGAGGGTGGTAGCCAGCCAGGCGGGTACTACAAAGTACCCTAACACCGAGCTATGATTTCCTCACGATGTTTCCTTCACCGAAAGCTCAAGCACATTGTAGGATTCGAACCCGGGACCTTCGTCTCGGTATCCGACGTCAATACCACTGAGCTATCATCGCCTTAAAATTTTATAATTACCTACCTTAAATTTTTGTGTAAGTGCTTTAGCAAACAATACATTGGCGACTTTACTTCTAGCATAAGCCGCAAGCGGAGTGAACGGTGTTTTTTCGTAGTTAATATCCTTGAAGTCTAGTTTATAAACTAAAAAAGAAGAATTTTATAATGAGGTAAACAACGCGTTGGAAAATATAAAAATAAGTGGGTATTTCTCCGTATAATTATCTTGTTATGCATGAAGATAATAATAATGATATGGAGAAGGACATAGGCTCCTTTTTTATCCTGGGAACTCGGGTGAAACCGCGGGGCACAGCTAGTGACTAGGGCATGTAATATCGGATGATTTTTCAATTCCGATATTGATTTCTGATATTGGATCTCAATATCGGAATTCCGATATTAATATCGGAATTAGACATTTTTATTATAAATTTCACATATTCTTTATAAATTGCACATATTCCTTATAAACTGCACTAATTATCTATCTATACTAATATTATAAAGTGGAAGAGTTTTTTTGTTTGGTTAAACTGGCTAATATTTGAAACTACAGGTTTGATTCGTTTTTTTTTTTTCACTTATAGGAAGCTACGTTATCCCCGAGTATTATAGGCTACTTTTAATCCAGGGAACGCGGGTGAAACCTCGGGGGTCAACTAGTTCGTTATAAAATTGGATTGAAAACATCTGCTCAGTCAAGCACTCTTGTCAGAGGGTTCGTGGTTGCAATAGATAGTGTATATGGTGGGTCTTCAACGCCAATGTTCTCCTTGATTAGGGTTACAGCTTTCGCAATGCTTTTCCACTTTTTGCGGATCGTAGCGTACACCCTCCCACTCTGGACAACAAGTCTCTTCATCGAGTGTTCGTTTCTGCATATGTAACCAAAGAACTTGAGAATTTGATGCTGCACAGTCGACGAAAGCCTATCTGTTATTCAAATCTCCTTCAGGATCGCGTTATTGGTGCGAAAGGCTGTCAACGGCATTTTCGGGAAACGTCTTCTGCAACACATCTCCAGTGCGTTAATTTTCCGGCTATCTTGTAGGCTTAAGGACCAAGTTTCAGCTCGTTAGAGAAAGATCGGAAAGACCAGGCATCTCATAAGTCGAATCTTTGTTTTCCTAGTTATACTTTTGTCTTTCCAAATCTTCCTACTGCTGATCTTGTGATTGCACATCGTCTTCTGTCTGATCTCATCTTCACAGTATCTTGTGTTGGAATTGGTAGAGCCGAGGTAGATGTAGATTTTTCTCAGTACGTCCAATCTAATAAGTTAAGCCCGGGCTATTATTAAAATTTTCATCTTATCTGTGTTGATTGCAAGTCCCAATTGGAGACTAGTGGTTTCTTAATGAGCCGAGAGGTCCTCCATATCTTCTTTACTTTGGTTAATAGGAGAAATATCATCATCGAGAGTCAAGGTGAGGCATTGGCAGTGTGCCTAGATGTGGTGAAGGCATTCGATCGAGTCTGGCACAGGGGTCTTCTCACGAAGTTGCCAGCATACGGGCTTCCTGAGGGATTATGCAAATGGGTCGCCAGCTTTCTGTCCAGCAGATGCATAAAAGCCGTCGTCGACGGTAGCTGCTCCGATAGCATGGGCGTTAATACCGGCGTCCCGCAAGGCTCTGTGCTGTTCCCAACACTGTTCCTTCTGCATATCAATGATATGCTGTCTATTAACGGCATTCATTGCTATGCGGACGATAGTACAGGGGACGCTCATTACACGGGCCGTGCAAATATCCCTCGTTCCGAGGTGGAGGAAAGCCGCGTACGGCTGGTGTCTGAAATCGAGAGTACACTAACTTGTGTCTCCGATTGGGCTCGACTAAACCTAGTCCATTTCAACCCCACCAAGACTCAAGCCTGCGCGTTCATCGCTAAGAATGGTCTGTGGCTCCACAATTCCAGAACACTTTCTTGAACATCAGTAAAAGCATCGGGATCCTTGGCATCGACATTTCTAGCGACGTTTTGTTCCGAAGTCACTTGGAAGACAAGGTTAAGCTGGCATCCAAAAAGCTCGGAGTACTCAACAGAGCGAGGCAGTACACATCGGGCAAAGGCTGCAACTTAACAAGTCGCAAGTCCGGCCTCATATGGAGTACTGCTGTCATCTATGGGCGGGAGCACCTGGATACCAGCTTGTGCCTTTAGACTCGGTTCAGCGACGTGCCATCAAAATTGTTGACGATCCCGAGCTCACAAGCGGCTTAGAAGTACTTCGAACCCCTCAGTCTGAAGAGAGACTTTGCCTCCTTATGTGTATTCTACTGCTTGTACAACGGAGAGTGTTCTAAAGAATTGTTAGACTTGATGCCCACGGCCACCTTCCACCATCGCAACTCTCGCCATCGACAGGGAGTCCATCCTCACACATTGAAACCAGAACTGTTTCGAACTGTGCGGGCTCAAAGGAGTTTTCTTCCGCGGACGCTCAGATTGTGGAATGAGCTCCCCGCCGTGGTTTTCCCAATGGACTACAGCATGGGGTTCTTCAAAAAGGGTGTGAAGAGATTTTTTCAGGGTTGGCAACGCGCGAGTGATACTCCTGGTGTTGCAAGCGTATAACATAGATAAAAATATCTGATTCCGATATTACGATATTGGATCACTCAATTCCGATATTGTAATATCGGAAAAAAAAGTCCGAGATTCCGATATTACGAGATTCCGAGATTCCGATATTCATGCCCTACTAGTGACACTTTAATTAAGTAAAGAGTCGTGTAAATAAAAGCCAAGAGCGAGTCTAAGACTGACTCGCTCACCGACGGTTACGAGCTTTCTTGGGTAATTCTTGGTTTGGGCCATAACTTGTAAAAAACCGGATCGCATAACAAAGTTTCTAAACTAATTTTGATGATTTCGTAAAAACTGCTAGCTAGAAACTTCGTTCTATTTACCCTGTAATTTTCGCTTAGCAAACTTCGGAGGGAATGATATTTTTTCATCATAAGTAAAAACTACGCATTATAAAAGAATAAAAAACCTGTTTAGGAATGTACAAACGAAGTCCTTTCATAATGTTATCCCATTTAAACTTGACGCCTTACTTTCAAATTTCAGTCCCCATTTCGGCCCCAATTGCAAAGAAAAAATAAAAATATTTTTATTTATTTTTAATTTGCTATATAAACAAATAAGGTTGGGTAAGCAAATATTTGATTTTATTACAAATTTCAAATCAAGAGCATTAGTGATTGCTGAAATACTTATATCGCTATGACAGACAGACGAAGTGGCCCATACAATTTTTGGTTGGGAACCCTATTAAAAGGCCCTGGAGCTACGTCATTTCACAAAGTAACAAAAGAACAAAGATTATCTTACATTCGTGAATTCGAGACGACACACATACAATTCTGGATGGAGCGCTTTTTATCATTCTCGGTAACAGAAGCAGAGTTAACAACTAGGGAATGCAAAACCGTGGCAAAATGAAAACCGGTTTTTATTTCGGTTATGAGAGGAAAAAACCGGTTAACCGGTTTTAAACCGGTTTTTTTAATGTTCGTTCGTTTTTTTTCACGTTATTTCTATAGTTCGAATTATAGATAATAACCGTGCCTAAGATTTAAAAATCGCAAACTGAGGAATTATTGTCAGTTAAAGTTAATGAAGTGGGTATAAAAGAAACATCAAAGACACCATCACCATCTGCCTGTCCTGTTCCCTATAATTTGGGATCGGCACAATATGTACGCTTCTTCTTTCCGTTATACCAACATTCACTCGTTTCTTACCAATATCATCTTTCACACAATCAATCCATCTCTTTTTCATAAAATGTATGGAAATAATCGTTTATTTAACTCTTTAGATCAGATACTCGTTTATATAGACTACACGGTTCGTTGCTTTTGATTTTATTTTAAATGAATGAAATCATAAAAACATATAACTTTTGCTTTATTTTGAATTGCTATGAGATATTATGACTATGTTAAAAATAGATCAGTATTAAAGAAGTAATTATTTAAACATTTATTAAATTATGTTTCGTAAGTTATGATATTAATTTCACACGTAATATACATGGCATATTGTAGCGGCACAGCAACTTGCGAGTACACTTAAACGTGCTTATTATTATACGAATGTTTCCTTAGATAAAAAAAAATTACCCAGTTTTTGCCGTCGTGCAGACGGGTAAAAAATAACACCAATCAGTCCCCTTGCTGTCTGGCAGATACATAAGAGCCTTCGTTGACAGTAGTTGCTCCGATAGCATGACATTAATGCTGGCGTCCCGAAAGGCTCTGAATTATCCCCAACACTGTTCCTCCAGCATATTAATGATATACTCTCTATTGCCAGCATTCATTGCTATGCAGATGAAATTACATGCAACCGTGCAAATGTCTCACGTTCTATATTGGAGAAAAGGCGCGAAGGACTTGTCTTAAATCGAGAGTACACAAACTAGTGACTCCGATTAGGGTCGACTAAACCTAGTCTATTTCAACCCCACTAAATCACACGCAAGCCTGCGCATTCACCGTTGAGAGAAGTCCATTTGCTGTGGCTCCTCATTTCTAGAACATGTCCCTCAACATCACGAAAAGCATTGGGATCCTTCACGTTAATATTTGTAGCGACGTTCTGTTCCAAAGTCATCTACAGATATCCAAAAAACTCGGTGTGATTAATAGAGCGAAGCAGTACTTCTTATCGAGACAAAGACTGCAACTATATAAGTCGCAAGTCTGGCCCAAATGAAGTAATGCTGTCTTCTGTGGGCACCTGGATACCAGCTTGGGTATTTAGACTCAGTTCAGCTACGTGCCGTTAGAATTGTCAATGATTCCGAGCTCACAAGTGTTTTAAAGCCCCTTAGTCTGAGAAGAGACTGCCTTCTTATGTGTGTTAAACCGCTTTTCCAACAGTGTTCTGAAGGTTTGATTGACCTGATGCCCAGTTACCTTGATCCATCGTAGTCACCGATGGGGAGTCTATCCTCACACATTGGAACCAAAATGTTCTCATACTGTGCGGTTTTAAAGAAGCTTCCTATCGTGGATGCTCAGGCTGTGGAATGAGCTCCCCGCTTCAAAAAGGTTGAGGGTTGGTAACGTGCGAGTGATAACCGTTATGTTACAAGAATCCATAGGCTAGAGTAACTGGTTATCATCAGGCGGGCCGTACGCTTGTTTGCTGCCTAAGTATTGAAAAAAAAAGTTTTACATGTTTTATATCTATCATAAAAACAATCATTATTTTAAGTTATTTTCTTACCAGCTCAACAAACTACACATCAACACACTTCAGTTCATCACAAAAATACTCACTGCATTGCACTCAGTTTACAAAACGGCGGGAAATCTTCCTTTTTTAGTTTTTCCAAACATTGAAAGAAAAACCGAAAAAAATCGTAAAACCGGTTTTGGTGTTATGTGAAACCGGTTTTTTTGTTGGTCAAAACCGTACCGAATAACCGGTTTTTCGATTTTCGGTGAAACCGGTTTGCATTCCCTATTAACAACGCGTGACCTAAGTGATTCGATCCAATGTGAGTCTCAAACCCGTCTTCCGTCCTGCTTTCAGGGCACATCATGACTCCAGCATTGTTCACCAATATCTGAATAGATGATTCACTCTCTAATATTCGAAAAGCAAACTCTCGTACAGACTTGAGGCTACAGAGATCTAATTTGTCCACTTTTAGGGATCCTGTTCCCTCAACCACTGCATTGGCTTGTTCTATTTCTCTTTTTGCTTCTTCTGCTTTGTTTATGTCTCGACATGCCATTATTACTCGAGCACCTGAAATAATATTTGACTTATTCACTTGTGAGTGGCGTTTTTCGAGAAAATGCCTATTGTTTACTCGTGCCTTTGTACTTGATTTGGCGCAGACGTTGTAGAAAAAACATCAATTTATGTAAATAGTAACTAAGGGACTTTTCCTATATTATAGATTCAGTGACACTTTCCTAACTCATAAAAGGAACGAGTGCCTGCAGAAATACAAGAGCAAATTTTACAAGTATACGAAGGTAATCGGAGCCTCGGAGGTCTATGATAAAAAATAAAGGGTAGCATTTAAACGAGCGAATATAAATTCAAAAATAAGAGCGTCACATATTTACCATATTTGATAGTATAGCCACACACAGTACTTATAGCAACATTTTATGGCAATCAAACTGTTTAGTATTACAGTGTCTCATCCATTGTCATCAGTCGCCAGTAAACATTTTATTCGCTCGATTAACATTATCCCTTAAATAAGTAAATAAATAAAACTAATTCGACTTCAAAATACACTAAAAAGTATGAAATAACTCTAATCTGAAATTGTTTTGAAGTCAGCGAAAGAGAACGACGTAGGTACCTATATCATTGAAAATATTTCGCAATTTCAAAACAGTGTCAGATTAGAGTTATTTATTTCATACTTTTTAGTAATTTTTTAGTGTATTTTGAAGTCGATTTAATTTAATTTTAATTTCTATTTTATCTCGTAATTTTTGTGAGATGCACTAGAATTTGACGATGGTTTTGAGGTGTTTTCCCTTTGACACCATAACCGTATCTCGTATCAATAAGCCACCCCGTCATACTCACACGTTGAAAACAACTGAACCGATTTTTATGAAACTTGTATGTTTCCTAAGTTGAAGTAAAAGTTAGGTAAGCCAATAAAAATAATGGTCACAATTCGATTAATTGTGTCGGAGAGATGCGTGGACAAAAATACATACACCTATGAAATTTTGTAAATTTGTTTGGAAGCCCTAGATTATTATATTGTGAATATATTGCAGTTCCAATAATGTTACATACAAACGCGTCGAATAGATACCTATCTCCTTTTTTTGAAGTCGATAAATAAATCTCACCCCTCAAATAAAGATCCAGTGTGGTCTCCTTTCCAATTCCAGTGTTACTACCGGTAACGATAGCTGTATACTTATCCAACCGACGCTTACTCTTACACCAACCACTCAAGTAATCCATTGCTTTATTTAACGTTAACTTTTCGAACAATAAGTTGTAAAATAAGGATCGCACGCACGCACAGGCTGACTTTATGCACTAAGGACTAAAGCTGCAACAGCATTACAGTGCATTGAGCAGACCTGGCCAAACTACCAACCAACTCTTATTAAGATTCAAATAACGACCTAAACTGAGTTGCGTCGCTATTCCATTTACACAATGACGTATGTAATTAGTAAGTATAGTACTTAGTAGTGAAAGTATAGTAACTAGTACCTAAGTACCTACCTAAACTGTTTTCGGTCATAATTTTTTCATACCATGGCGAAAAATGTCGACCTTTTCTGCAGGGGTTACCCTGCAGAAAAGGTCGAAATTTTTCGCGTATTTTTCGCGTCGATATTTGTCGCGTATCTTTGGTGGTCATAGCAATGAATTTCATCCAAAAACGGCCCTTCCTCGTACCGCGTTATTGGATAGCTTACGATGACCACCAAAGATACGGGGACCGCCTCACTCATCTCAACGATAACTTTAACGAGAAAGTTAACTTAAGCAATGGATTACTTAAGTGGTTGGTGTAAGAGTAAGCCTCGGTTGGATGGGTATACAGCCATCATTACCGGTAGTAACACTGGAATTGGAAAGGAGACCACACTGGATCTTTATTTGAGGGGTGAGATTTATCCCTTGACTTGCGGTTAAAAAATAACAATTGATTTCTATTGTTTTCCTCGCCCGCGCGGGTCGTCAAACAGTCAAAGGATTAATTGACTTAAAAACAAGCAATAGGCTTGCTTAACTCACAGAACAATAAGTCTTAAAGGCGTTATTTTTCCTGTCACCCCGATCATTCAATCAAGCATAATTATGCAGCTATTATTCTCCATCATTCATCCATTTGCTCTAGCTCCTTTTTTCCTAACGAAGCTCAGAAAATAATTCCCCATCCCATAAAAAACCTATAAGTATAGGGTGACTGGTAAGTAGTAAACGATACTTAGACACATGATTGTACTCATGATAACAAACAACTTTCCTAAAGAAACAAATAGGGATGGATAAATAACTAATAAAAGCTGATGGTGTATTCTTATTCTTGTTAGGTACTAAATATTATGGGCTCATGTGTAAAATAATGCTGTGATATTGAGACACACTTCTTGAAATTCCAGACCTCAGATCTCTTCAAGAAAGTCCGATTACTCTCTAAGCAGTTCAAGCCGAAAACCTGGGTTATAGAAGATCAACATGGCAATCCAATACACGATCTTGATGCCGTAGCGGAGAGATGGCGTGTATACTGTGAGGAACTGTACAGGGATACACCCAGGGACAACAATCCGTCTCAGTTCCCAAATACTCCGGAACTAGAACCACCATTAATACGCGCAGAAATTGTATCTGCTATCAAACAGCTGAAAAGCAAAAATGCCCCAGGCCCGGACAACATCACATCGGAAATACTCAAGGAAATGGGAGACAAAGCTATCGATGCATTACATTCGATTTGTAACCACATATGGAAACACGGCGACTGGCCTAAAGATTGGACTGAGTCAATTATCCTGCCGCTGCATAAAAAGGGTTCAACCAGGAAATGTGATAATTATCGTACCTTAGCCCTCATCTCACAAGTCCTGCTCCATATTATTAACAATCGTCTTCGATATTACCTGGATTGGCAGATACCACAGGAACAAGCAGGATTCGTCAAAGGCAAAGGCACCAGGGAGCAAATTCTCAACATAAGGCAACTCGTAGAGAAGTCGTACGAATTTAACAATCCGTTAATAATGTGCTTTATCGACTATAGCAAGGCGTTTGATTGTGTGAATTGGAGCTGCTTGTGGACGGTCTTGGATGAGCTTGGAGTACCACAACATCTCGTCACACTTCTGCAAGCATTGTACAACTATAACAATAGAGTCGTAAGAGTAGACAGGGTACACTCCAAATCGTTCAAGTTCCAAAAAGGTTTTAGACAGGGATGCATCCTTTCACCCATTCTTTTTAATATCTATGGTGAATATATCATGAGGCGGACTTGCGAGAACTGGGATGGAGGCCTCACCATTGGTGGTACAAAAATCACGAATCTGCGGTATGCTGACGATACCACACTATTCGCTGACAACAAAGCCGAAATGGCTATGCTGTTCGAGAAGATGGAGCATATCAGTGGCGAACTTGGATTGTCCATAAACAGATCGAAGACTAAAGTTATGGTGGTGGATCGAAATGGCTCACTCGATTTCACTGGTGCGCTGAATCTGGAAGTAGTTGATCACTTCGCATACCTTGGTTCAACCATAACCAACAACGGCTCATGTGAACTCGATATTCGAAGACGAATTGGAATGGGCAAAAATGCCATGACACAACTTCATGGTGTATGGGCAGATAGGAACATCTCGCGTAGAACCAAACGCAGACTGGTGACATCCTTGGTGTTTTCCATATTCCTGTACGGCTCCGAGACATGGACACTGAGGAAAGCCGACCGCGCACGCATAGATGCATTTGAAATGTGGTGCTGGAGGAAGATGCTTCAGATTCCATGGACAGCGCACCGGACCAACGCATCCATTATAAGCTTACTCAAAATCACTCAACGACTTTCGACAACCTGTCTACGCCGTATATTTGAGTACTTCGGCCACATTGCAAGAAAGAGAGGCGACAACCTTGAGAAGTTGTTAATTACTGGCAAGGTGGACGGAAAGAGGCCGAGGGGTCGAAGCCCGATGCGTTGGTCTGATCAAATACGCGCAGCTTAGGAAACCAGTGTGTGTGATGCTATCCACACAGCAGAAGACCGATCCAGATGGCGAGCAATAGTCCGTGAAAAGATAACCCACAAAGGTCACGTCCCTCAGCAATGAGGTATACGATGCAAGGAGGAGGAGGTGTAAAATAAATTACGTAAGTAAATTAAAAAAAGAAAACTGGGAAAATTGTTTGTTATCATGAGTACAATCATGTGTCTAAGTATCGTTTACATTATGAATATATCTTTATTTACAACAAATATGTACAAAATACATTCTAGGTATATATAGAAAATTTCCTCAAGCCGGCAAGGTTTCCAGAAGGCTGGCAGCTTTTCCTCTTTGGATGGCCAAGCTGACGCGTTGGCGGAAAAGCTCCCCGCCCGCTTACTAATTTCCAGTCACCCTATATATCTATACCTTGAACTTTAGTATGAATAAACTTTTCCCTCCTTCCAAATGTAGGTATACTTACATATACTTATTATAAAATTCAACCTACGCAGCTACGTTACAGACTACAGTGGAAAAATTAATGATAAATAGTCATAATAAAAAGTTATTCAAGGCAACCGAGATTACCAAGTTCCTTGTAAATGCAATTGTTTTAAACCATGTACCTACCTACCTACTTACATGAATAGCATGCAAAGCACAATTTTATGTGTCGGAATGTTTGCAGCTGCGCTTGAGCACGCTTGGGTATGCGATGCTACTCATTCTGTTCACTTTAATTGCATTGTCTCCTTAGCTTGTTAATAATGGACCATTCACGGTATATGTTAGGTAGGTACTAGATGTGCCCTGCTACAGCTGCGGTATCTGGCGCAATCCCAAGATAAGAAGACTATATTGCGAGACGAGTTTGCGTCATTGATGCAGAGTGCGGGTGTGGTGCAGGCCAGCTCTATACCGTCCCAATTATCGCCATTGGGTTAGATCTATAGTTCCTAAAGCTTGCGAACCACTGGTAGGTCGCGAGCGAATATTGGGTGGGCCCTGAAGTCCTTCATTCATATTGTTATGCCCCTTTTTGCTTCATGAAAACCAAGAGGCGAGTCCCGAATTTGGAACTTTATGTTAGGTGAGTCACTCGCGGTTCAACTACTTTGGGAACCACTGGGTTAGATTATTCCTTTAGTCGGCGTTGCTGTTGCAGTCACCTGTGGTGCAGGTCATAGCGGCAATTATTCTGTGCCAAATATGGTTTGATTTGAGACATTGATAGATATCGCTCAAAGTGATGGCAGATATGATAGTACCTACCTGCAATTCCCTCCTTGTAAAAAATGTCCAAATATCAACTATTTAAAATACCTATCCATAACAGAATTTCCAAATAAACAGGATTTGTCAATGATGTTCGGCTCATTTGGAATCTTATTAAGAACCTACTACCAAATATGTCTTTATTTTTAAACAAATCAGTATTCTATTCAAATTTTATTCTATAACCAAAACGCAGAAAGTTAGATATTGCATTCAAAAACAATAAATACAAAATATGTAAACATTTATTATAAAAATACGAAAATAACATATTATTTTATATTATGTAGAGACGGCGCAGTCATAGTGGCGGTGAAGCGCCTTTCAAATAACAATTGAAACTTAAATCTTATACATTTCGAATTACGGACGGAATTGGTGAAACAGTTGACATTGCAAGATAGCACACAACTACATACAATATTTGAGTTTATTTCTTCTAGGTGAGCTTACCACTTTCGGTCACATCATCACTTGAGTTTGCGATATTGTGGCCAAAACACAGGTTACACAGGTTTATCTACACAGTAAAAGATTCTTTTGCCGGTAATCTAGACTTGGCAAAATATGCTGACCCTGTAAAGTATATTTCGAGAAAATGTCACTTATTCAACTATTTATACTAATATAATAAAGCGGAAGAGTTTTTTGTCTGTTTGTTTAAACGGGCTAATCTCTGGCACTACCAGTCGGATTAGAAAAAAATCTTTCACTAATAGGAAGCTACATTATCCCGGGAACGCGAGTGAAACCGCGGGGAATAACTAGTATACAATAAAAATAAATACAATAACTTTTAAAAACAATGATGCGTTAAAAAAACCTCAAAATAACATTATATTTATGCATTATTATCTAATAAATACGACTGCCTTAAAAATATCTAAAAATACATATAAGTATAAATTAAAAATAAGCCTTAAGTAATACTTTAGAAAAGCACTCGTGGTGTAGCATGATAAGCCGTTATTAATCGATCGGCAAAGTTAAGCTACCACCGCACCAGTGAAGACGATAACTGGATGGGTGACCGCCTAGCAACGTTGCCAGATTTTTTGTTGCCGAAAAAAAATCTGGCAACGCAAAAAATCAAAACCTCTTTTATCTCTATCGCCGAAATCATCAAATTCTTAGGACATCCTAAAAAAATCCGGGCCAATTGCGAGTCGGACTCGCGCTCTGAGAGTTACGTACAAACTTGTAGGTATGAAAATAGTCCATTCATCACGGGAATCGAGTCTCGAAGATTGTTTCCCTTTTTTTCGATTATGTTTCATATATTCACTTTTTTTTTATTTCTTCCTTTACTTGTGCTACATGGAATTGCTTCTTGCCAAATTTTATGATTGTAGGTCAACGGGAAATACCCTATAAGTTTTGATTCCCTTGCGAACGTCAAAATATGCGGCATATACTTTGGCATATCCGTGTGTGAGGAAAATGTCCCAGGATATTTATTTATTTATATACGGCCGTATCTTTTGATTGCATTGACTTAGAAGTTTGATTTTTGAATGTCAGTGTCATTTAGCGCACTTTGGGGCGGTTCTCCATAATAATCCATAAAGCGGGACAGAGCCTAAAATTTTGGGCGAAAAATCGGGACGTCCCGCCAAAATCGGGACGTCTGGCAACGCTGGCGCCTAGTGATATTTCAACTCGAGTGTTTTCCGTGCTTTGAAGCAGGAAGGCACGTAAAGCCGTTTGTGTAATTTAGTCTCACTATGTCTCTTTCTAACAAAGAACATAAGAAAAAGATGTAAGAAGTTTAGTTCTGTCAAATTAGTCCAAGGCTTCTTTTCAATATAAATTTAGTCACCATCTATCGAGGTTACGTCTAAATACCGCAAAGGAAGACGGCAAAGACTAATTTGACAGCTTTAAATATGTTCTATCCACGGACATAAATCTAAACAGATACCGCAAGTCCCTCCATCCGTATGAAAACCAAGCGTGTAACTTTTTATGTACCTACCATAATGTCACAAGATTGATTTAGTTAGGCTGGCATTAGATTTTTAACGTGAAAATGAAGCTATCCTATTTGTCAGCTAAACATATCCCTCGCTACACATCTCTGGTGGACATGCAGCCTTATGCGAGTTCCCTGTCCGCGCGAAACAATTTCAAAAGAAGAACATTCGGCCCCATTTTTGCACAGATTTTGACACGCGAAGTACATACACTCGCGGCATCTATTTAGATGTATATCTGTGGTTCTATCCTTTTTCTATAATGTTTATAAGAAAGAGATGTGATGTGACTAAAATCATTTTAATGCGATTTATAACATAATCAGCACCACTTATTTTTATCCACTCTTATTAATTATGCTTATAAAATTAAGTTATTGTGCATCAAACCGAAAAAACCGTAACCATTTCCTAATAAATAAAATTATAAATTATTATCTTAATCTATGGATGATGTTACCATATTATGAGTATTAATAGTATATGAGATAACAAAATGTCATGTGAATATTTTATATATCCCCATACAAAATTAGCTAATGTCTAAAAATCCCAATAACTCAATCTTACCGAAGATTGAGGTACTGGGATTTTTACGTATGGGAGGGTAGTTTATACAAAATATTTTATGTTACTATTTGTTTTTGACTCCAGGATCATTGGCAGTGAAGGGGTTATTATCTTCCAAACCAACTAACTGTACAGAAATGTCCCACAGTTTCTTAGCGGATTGATCATCCAACGCTTTAGAAGCTGGATTTGTTACGGCACAATCGCTGAAAAAGAAATACTTTATTATTTTTCATGTCACAAGCGAATTTACACCGTATTTCTTTATATATAAAGGTCGATATATTAAGAGCTGCATTTGGATTGGCTTTAATCTCTGTTTTGTAATTAAATAAATTTAATAAATTATTTTACGAAATAGTGTTCCTATTCTGATTAAGTAGAGCATATTTATTGATATAGGTATTATATTGAAAAACTTAAATCTATACCAGACGACAGGATTTTTCCTGACATGTCAGGAATTAAGTCTCTCGGTCAGGGAAACAGGAAAATTGTGAATTTGTCAGGATTTTTGTAATCAGAAAGATAAGTAATTATATTAATTTATGTATTTATTATGTTACTCTTACACCAAAAGATTCACTCGCCACCGCACCGCATCGCATAAGCGACGCGAAGGCACGTGAAAATATAATGTCAGGAATAATAAATCAGTAATTTTGTTAGGAACGTTACACGACACATACCTGTAATACAAGCCAGTTTCACTTGCGCATTTTTCATCAACTGCACAATAAATTGTAGTTTGCGCGCCCAATTGAGGAGATTTCATGAACGGAGCCAGAAAAAAGCCGATGGTCTTCCTGGCCCCCCAGAATAGGGTCTCATTGAGATGACGTCCCAGTTCCGTCTTTATCACTCCCGGGTGTAAGCTGTATGTGTTTACACCTTCAATGTTGTATTCCTACGAGTTTTAGACAAAAAATAACTCATGAACATCCATTTTTGGTCGCATTGACATCACCAAAGAATTTGTATGTACGTGAAAATGGCTTTGACTTGACTTTGATAAGGTATATAGCCCTACCGTGAAGTAAATGCGACTCGATAATGGGGTCTAATTCTGATATGTCTGAACAATACAATCAATAAAAATGCCAGAACCCTTCAGGAGACGGGGTTAAAGTTCCTCACGTAATAAACTCACAAGCCTAATGATGGCTAAAATAAATCATAACATCCACTCTTATTGTGGATGCAAAAGTTTCGATGATAAATAACAGGAGACAAAACGCAAAACGATCTATAGATGTCGCCACCAGCAGGGCTATTTTAAACGCAATCGGCAATTGCTATTTTAATTTCCGAATTTCAATATTTTTGATGTTTCTTTACGGAAATATCAATTCGATTCATCGAAAAGTATTCGGAAATTAAAATAGGAATTGCCGATATTCGCCACGGAAATTTTTGAATCCGTTTCCGATATTGAATCCGACGATTTAAAATATCCTTGCAGAACATGCCGTTGATATAAAAAAAACGTCCTTACTGCGAGCATGGATGTATCAATACATTTTATGGATTTTTGTCGACAAATCTGACATAACTCTGCCGCGACGCTTTTTTAAAAACGTCAGCGTGCGAACACGTATAGGAGTTATACGTTCTATTTCATAACGGTGAAAATAACTCGCGTTGAAAGATTGAAAAATCGCTCGTGCGAACGTAGCCTAAATAAATGTGCAGGTGCTGGTGGCGCCTCTAGTGGTGAAACATTGGCATTTCCATCTCCTAGATGAAAACTGTTTTTTTTTTATTCTATATTATTATTATTCCTAAGCTATGTCTTGTTAAGGTGGCCCTCTGTGGCCGGCGCAACTTCAACGCAAGCATAGTCTAAAAGCTTGTTGTTTCATCCAACGTAATGTTTGACTGCGAAAAAAGAGAGACAGCATCAGGGCCGTCAGTTATCAGTCGGTAAATTCCGCTGATCACTCGCGGCCGCTTCGCTAGGTCTTCATTCATGATTTCGCATTCATAAAACTTGTTCCAGGAGTATACTTCTTGTGAAAAAATCTTACAAGTTTGTGAAAAAAAAGTTAGTTATTTAGAATCTCCAATACATTTGCAAGCCTGGTATCTAAATGTTTTCTTTACTTTTACAATTTATAGGTACATTAGATATGGCCAAAGTTCAGGCAAAAACGCTGTTTTTCGGAGGCTTTGACTGAATTTGTTTCACACTCTTTTTAAATTACGCCTAGATACATGGCTAGATATAGTGCACAAGATACTAATTTGTTCAAAACATCTAACGAGAAATTTTTAACAACGCCATAATAAGTACAGAGGTTTTGTATGAAAAGTATGACGAATTGAGTCCTCTTAATGAATTTCATCCAAAATTCTATACGCGGTAGCCCCCCTGAACCGCCTCACTCATCTCAACGATAACGTTAACGAGAAAGTTAACGTTAACTTCAGCAATGGAATACTTAAGTGGTTGGTGTAAGAGTAAGCGTCGGTTGGATGTGTATACACGCTGTGTGAGTGTGGTCTCCAGTGTTACGGTAGTACCACACTGGATCTTTATTTGAGGGGTGAGATTTATCCCTTGACTTGCGGTTAAAAAATAACAATTGATTTCTATTGTTTTCCTCGCCCGCGCGGGTCGTCAAAAGATTAATCGACTTAAAAACAAGCAATAGGCATGCTTAACTCACAGAACAATAAGTCTTAAAGGCGTTATTTTTCCTGTCACCCCGATTATTCAAGCAAGCATAATTATGCAGCTATTATTCTCCATCATTCATCCATTTGCTCTAGCTCCTTTTTCCTAACGAAGCTCAGAAAATAATTCCCCATCCCATAAAAAACCTATAAGTATAGGGTGACTGGTAAGTAGTAAACGATACTTAGACACATGATTGTACTCATGATAACAAACAACTTTCCTAAAGAAACAAATAGGGATGGATAAATAACTAAATTAAATAAAAGCTGATGGTGTATTCTTATTCTTGTTCGGTACTAAATATTATGGGCACATGTGTAAAATAAATTAAGTAAGTAATTAAAAAAAGAAAACTGGGAAAATTGTTTGTTATCATGAGTACAATCATGTGTCTCGTTTACATTATGAATATATCTTTATTTACAACAAATATGTACAAAATACAATCTAAGTATAATATAGAAAATTTTTCCTCAAGCCGGCAAGGTTCCCAGAAGGCTGGCAGCTTTTCCTCTTTGGATAGCCAAGCTGACGCGTTGGCGGAAAAAGCTCCCCGCCCGCTTACTAATTTCCAGTCACCCTATATATCTATACCTTGAACTTTAGTATGAATAAACTTTTCCCTCCTTCCAAATGTAGGTATACTTACATATACTTATTATAAAATTCAACCTACGCAGCTACGTTACAGACTACAGTGGAAAAATTAATGATAAATAGTCATAATAAAAAGTTATTCAAGGCAACCGAGATTACCAAGTTCCTTGTAAATGCAATTGTTTTAAACCATGTACCTACCTACCTACTTACATGAATAGCATGCAAAGCACAATTTTATGTGTCGGAATGTTTGCAGCTGCGCTTGAGCACGCTTGGGTATGCGATGCTACTCATTCTGTTCACTTTAATTGCATTGTCTCCTTAGCTTGTTAATAATGGACCATTCACGGTATATGTTAGGTAGGTACTAGATGTGCCCTGCTACAGCTGCGGTATCTGGCGCAATCCCAAGATAAGAAGACTATATTGCGAGACGAGTTTGCGTCATTGATGCAGAGTGCGGGTGTGGTGCAGGCCAGCTCTATACCGTCCCAATTATCGCCATTGGGTTAGATCTATAGTTCCTAAAGCTTGCGAACCACTGGTAGGTCGCGAGCGAATATTGGGTGGGCCCTGAAGTCCTTCATTCATATTGTTATGCCCCTTTTTGCTTCATGAAAACCAAGAGGCGAGTCCCGAATTTGGAACTTTATGTTAGGTGAGTCACTCGCGGTTCAACTACTTTGGGAACCACTGGGTTAGATTATTCCTTTAGTCGGCGTTGCTGTTGCAGTCACCTGTGGTGCAGGTCATAGCGGCAATTATTCTGTGCCAAATATGGTTTGATTTGAGACATTGATAGATATCGCTCAAAGTGATGGCAGATATGATAGTACTTACCTGCAATTCCCTCCTTGTAAAAAATGTCCAAATATCAACTATTTAAAATACCTATCCATAACAGAATTTCCAAATAAACAGGATTTGTAAATGATGTTCGGCTCATTTGGAATCTTATTAAGAACCTACTACCAAATATGTCTTTATTTTTAAACAAATCAGTATTCTATTCAAATTTTATTCTATAACCAAAACGCAGAAAGTTAGATATTGCATTCAAAAACAATAAATACAAAATATGTAAACATTTATTATAAAAATACGAAAATAACATATTATTTTATATTATGTAGAGACGGCGCAGTCATAGTGGCGGTGAAGCGCCTTTCAAATAACAATTGAAACTTAAATCTTATACATTTCGAATTACGGACGGAATTGGTGAAACAGTTGACATTGCAAGATAGCACACAACTACATACAATATTTGAGTTTATTTCTTCTAGGTGAGCTTACCACTTTCGGTCACATCATCACTTGAGTTTGCGATATTGTGGCCAAAACACAGGTTACACAGGTTTATCTACACAGTAAAAGATTCTTTTGCCGGTAATCTAGACTTGGCAAAATATGCTGACCCTGTAAAGTATATTTCGAGAAAATGTCACTTATTCAACTATTTATACTAATATAATAAAGCGGAAGAGTTTTTTGTCTGTTTGTTTAAACGGGCTAATCTCTGGCACTACCAGTCGGATTAGAAAAAAATCTTTCACTAATAGGAAGCTACATTATCCCGGGAACGCGAGTGAAACCGCGGGGAATAACTAGTATACAATAAAAATAAATACAATAACTTTTAAAAACAATGATGCGTTAAAAAAACCTCAAAATAACATTATATTTATGCATTATTATCTAATAAATACGACTGCCTTAAAAATATCTAAAAATACATATAAGTATAAATTAAAAATAAGCCTTAAGTAATACTTTAGAAAAGCACTCGTGGTGTAGCATGATAAGCCGTTATTAATCGATCGGCAAAGTTAAGCTACCACCGCACCAGTGAAGACGATAACTGGATGGGTGACCGCCTAGCAACGTTGCCAGATTTTTTGTTGCCGAAAAAAAATCTGGCAACGCAAAAAATCAAAACCTCTTTTATCTCTATCGCCGAAATCATCAAATTCTTAGGACATCCTAAAAAAATCCGGGCCAATTGCGAGTCGGACTCGCGCTCTGAGAGTTACGTACAAACTTGTAGGTATGAAAATAGTCCATTCATCACGGGAATCGAGTCTCGAAGATTGTTTCCCTTTTTTTCGATTATGTTTCATATATTCACTTTTTTTTTATTTCTTCCTTTACTTGTGCTACATGGAATTGCTTCTTGCCAAATTTTATGATTGTAGGTCAACGGGAAATACCCTATAAGTTTTGATTCCCTTGCGAACGTCAAAATATGCGGCATATACTTTGGCATATCCGTGTGTGAGGAAAATGTCCCAGGATATTTATTTATTTATTTATTTATATACGGCCGTATCTTTTGATTGCATTGACTTAGAAGTTTGATTTTTGAATGTCAGTGTCATTTAGCGCACTTTGGGGCGGTTCTCCATAATAATCCATAAAGCGGGACAGAGCCTAAAATTTTGGGCGAAAAATCGGGACGTCCCGCCAAAATCGGGACGTCTGGCAACGCTGGCGCCTAGTGATATTTCAACTCGAGTGTTTTCCGTGCTTTGAAGCAGGAAGGCACGTAAAGCCGTTTGTGTAATTTAGTCTCACTATGTCTCTTTCTAACAAAGAACATAAGAAAAAGATGTAAGAAGTTTAGTTCTGTCAAATTAGTCCAAGGCTTCTTTTCAATATAAATTTAGTCACCATCTATCGAGGTTACGTCTAAATACCGCAAAGGAAGACGGCAAAGACTAATTTGACAGCTTTAAATATGTTCTATCCACGGACATAAATCTAAACAGATACCGCAAGTCCCTCCATCCGTATGAAAACCAAGCGTGTAACTTTTTATGTACCTACCATAATGTCACAAGATTGATTTAGTTAGGCTGGCATTAGATTTTTAACGTGAAAATGAAGCTATCCTATTTGTCAGCTAAACATATCCCTCGCTACACATCTCTGGTGGACATGCAGCCTTATGCGAGTTCCCTGTCCGCGCGAAACAATTTCAAAAGAAGAACATTCGGCCCCATTTTTGCACAGATTTTGACACGCGAAGTACATACACTCGCGGCATCTATTTAGATGTATATCTGTGGTTCTATCCTTTTTCTATAATGTTTATAAGAAAGAGATGTGATGTGACTAAAATCATTTTAATGCGATTTATAACATAATCAGCACCACTTATTTTTATCCATTTATTATTATATTATTATATTATATTACCTTAGGTTATTTATCTGTATGATTATATTGCAATGCCCTAGATGAGGCCACATGTGTATACCTACCTACTTTTAACTGTGTGTGTTGTGTAAATATTAATGTGATGCAATAAATGATTGAATTGAATTGAATTGAATCCACTCTTATTAATTATGCTTATAAAATTAAGTTATTGTGCATCAAACCGAAAAAACCGTAACCATTTCCTAATAAATAAAATTATAAATTATTATCTTAATCTATGGATGATGTTACCATATTATGAGTATTAATAGTATATGAGATAACAAAATGTCATGTGAATATTTTATATATCCCCATACAAAATTAGCTAATGTCTAAAAATCCCAATAACTCAATCTTACCGAAGATTGAGGTACTGGGATTTTTACGTATGGGAGGGTAGTTTATACAAAATATTTTATGTTACTATTTGTTTTTGACTCCAGGATCATTGGCAGTGAAGGGGTTATTATCTTCCAAACCAACTAACTGTACAGAAATGTCCCACAGTTTCTTAGCGGATTGATCATCCAACGCTTTAGAAGCTGGATTTGTTACGGCACAATCGCTGAAAAAGAAATACTTTATTATTTTTCATGTCACAAGCGAATTTACACCGTATTTCTTTATATATAAAGGTCGATATATTAAGAGCTGCATTTGGATTGGCTTTAATCTCTGTTTTGTAATTAAATAAATTTAATAAATTATTTTACGAAATAGTGTTCCTATTCTGATTAAGTAGAGCATATTTATTGATATAGGTATTATATTGAAAAACTTAAATCTATACCAGACGACAGGATTTTTCCTGACATGTCAGGAATTAAGTCTCTCGGTCAGGGAAACAGGAAAATTGTGAATTTGTCAGGATTTTTGTAATCAGAAAGATAAGTAATTATATTAATTTATGTATTTATTATGTTACTCTTACACCAAAAGATTCACTCGCCACCGCACCGCATCGCATAAGCGACGCGAAGGCACGTGAAAATATAATGTCAGGAATAATAAATCAGTAATTTTGTTAGGAACGTTACACGACACATACCTGTAATACAAGCCAGTTTCACTTGCGCATTTTTCATCAACTGCACAATAAATTGTAGTTTGCGCGCCCAATTGAGGAGATTTCATGAACGGAGCCAGAAAAAAGCCGATGGTCTTCCTGGCCCCCCAGAATAGGGTCTCATTGAGATGACGTCCCAGTTCCGTCTTTATCACTCCCGGGTGTAAGCTGTATGTGTTTACACCTTCAATGTTGTATTCCTACGAGTTTTAGACAAAAAATAACTCATGAACATCCATTTTTGGTCGCATTGACATCACCAAAGAATTTGTATGTACGTGAAAATGGCTTTGACTTGACTTTGATAAGGTATATAGCCCTACCGTGAAGTAAATGCGACTCGATAATGGGGTCTAATTCTGATATGTCTGAACAATACAATCAATAAAAATGCCAGAACCCTTCAGGAGACGGGGTTAAAGTTCCTCACGTAATAAACTCACAAGCCTAATGATGGCTAAAATAAATCATAACATCCACTCTTATTGTGGATGCAAAAGTTTCGATGATAAATAACAGGAGACAAAACGCAAAACGATCTATAGATGTCGCCACCAGCAGGGCTATTTTAAACGCAATCGGCAATTGCTATTTTAATTTCCGAATTTCAATATTTTTGATGTTTCTTTACGGAAATATCAATTCGATTCATCGAAAAGTATTCGGAAATTAAAATAGGAATTGCCGATATTCGCCACGGAAATTTTTGAATCCGTTTCCGATATTGAATCCGACGATTTAAAATATCCTTGCAGAACATGCCGTTGATATAAAAAAAACGTCCTTACTGCGAGCATGGATGTATCAATACATTTTATGGATTTTTGTCGACAAATCTGACATAACTCTGCCGCGACGCGTTTTTAAAAACGTCAGCGTGCGAACACGTATAGGAGTTATACGTTCTATTTCATAACGGTGAAAATAACTCGCGTTGAAAGATTGAAAAATCGCTCGTGCGAACGTAGCCTAAATAAATGTGCAGGTGCTGGTGGCGCCTCTAATGGTGAAACATTGGCATTTCCATCTCCTAGATGAAAACTGTTTTTTTTTTATTCTATATTATTATTATTCCTAAGCTATGTCTTGTTAAGGTGGCCCTCTGTGGCCGGCGCAACTTCAACGCAAGCATAGTCTAAAAGCTTGTTGTTTCATCCAACGTAATGTTTGACTGCGAAAAAAGAGAGACAGCATCAGGGCCGTCAGTTATCAGTCGGTAAATTCCGCTGATCACTCGCGGCCGCTTCGCTAGGTCTTCATTCATGATTTCGCATTCATAAAACTTGTTCCAGGAGTATACTTCTTGTGAAAAAATCTTACAAGTTTGTGAAAAAAAAGTTAGTTATTTAGAATCTCCAATACATTTGCAAGCCTGGTATCTAAATGTTTTCTTTACTTTTACAATTTATAGGTACATTAGATATGGCCAAAGTTCAGGCAAAAACGCTATTTTTCGGAGACTTTGACTGAATTTGTTTCACACTTTTTTTAAATTACGCCTAGATACACGGCTAGATAAAGTGCACAAGATACTAATTTGTTCAAAACATCTAACGAAAAATGTTTAACAACGCCATAATAAGTACAGAGGTTTTGTATGAAAAGTATGACGAATTGAGTCCTCTTAAGCTTCTATTCCACAAGGATGTAGGTGAAAACGCAGGGCAGAAGTTACTTGTTTTTACAACTTGTTGTGTGCAAGTAACTGCACAATAATGCATTAACTTTAACCTTCTATAACATTGGTGATTATAATTATAATAATAACCACAAAACATAATTGCTTCGATGATCGCATAATAACTTTAAAATTGGACATAAAGAAGGAAAATCCTGGTACTTATAAATTATATGTTGTTATAACATTAACCTTGAACTTCGCCGCCAGTTCCCTCGAGAACAATACATTAGCTAGCTTGCTCTGGGAGTATGCTTCACTTGCATTATAAGATCTTGTTTTATAATTAGGGTCATCAAAATTAATTCCAAACCCTGAAAACAAAAGTTTACTATAAGTAATAAAGTTTAAGAAAAATGGTCAGTCGATCATTTGTTTGACGTTAAAAAAAAACTGAAATATTCTCGCTAACAAAAGACTGTGCCTATGAGAGTCTGCCACCTCTCATGCACACATTCACACATTAATTGGCTATTCGCGGGAAACGAGACTCTGTTGCCGTCTCCGCGCTGGGCTAATGTGTGAATGTGTGCGTGAGAGGTGACCGACTAGAGCGACAAATTTTTTGTTAGTGAGAATACGTCCGCCTTTTTTTTACATCCATGGGTGCAAGATTATAAGTACTGATACCGTGGTCTTACGGTCTCGTTTTTAAATCACTCAGCATTTTATCTAAACATTAACTACACAGGCAGGCATATTCATAAGCCACCAAATAATAGTATTTAATGGGACAAGCTCACCACAATCTCAGCAGCACGCCCAAGCAACAAAGTTAGAAGCATTGAACAGATAAAGATAATTTCTCTTGCCTCCACAATCAACATTAACTGCTCTCTTGTTTTCTCATATTTTCCTAAATTAGGAATATAAAAATAAAATTTACTGTAATCAATGATTTAAAAAATAAAACGGATATATTCTCGCTAACAAAAACTGTGTCGCTCAAGTCGGCCGCCACGCTGTATGTACAAGCCGGCACGCGCACATTTACACATTAGTCGAGCGCAGTAAATGGCGACAGAGTCTCGTTTCCCGCAGAATAGCCAACTAATGTGTGCGTGAGACGTGGCCAACACTCATAGACACAGGTTTTTGTTAGCGAGAATATGTCTGACATAGTCTGTGATTGTAATAATGTTTCCGAGATACTTATTGTATTTTTTAGATAAAGAAATTAGCTTTCATGTAAGGAGACAAGATGTTGCCTCATAACTCCGTCATTTATTAACCGAATCGGAAAATTCTTTGAAAGGGTACGCTTCCCGTTTGGTCCCATTGTCATCAGATCAGGATTTGATTACTTATTAGTGTACTTTGAAGTTGGTTTAAGTTTTTTCCAGTCCAATTATTTCTCAATATTATCACTTACTTGTATGAGCTCTAGAAGATACTGTAACAATCCTAGCTGGCTTGCTATTCCTGATGCGTGGCAGGAGTAACATGGTAAGAAGAAAATGTGCCAAATGATTTGTACCAAACTGTATCTCAAACCCATCCTGAGTCTCCCCTTTTGGGCACATCATTACACCAGCATTGTTAACCAGTATGTTTAACTGAGGTTCTGTATCCAGAATATTCTGAGCAAATTCTCTCACAGAATTAAGAGAATTTAAGTCACATTTTGCCAGGACCAAGTTACCAGTTTCTGGGATATCTTTACATATTTGTTCAATGTCAGTTTTAGCTTCTTGTGCCTTCTCTATGTTCCTGCATGCCATTATTACTCGGGCACCTGTGGATATAATGAAAAACAAAAAAATTTACTAGGATTTTTTTGTAATCCTGTTTCAGGAATAATAAGTAATATAGCAGCTATTTAACAGTTCTTTAGGCAGTAAAAATCATCTATTAAATCAAATTCAAAAAGGGTGTGAAGAGATTCTTGCAGGATCGGCAACATGTGATGTGATACCCCTGGTGTTGCAAGCTTGGGCTTATAAGGCTATGGTAACCACTTACCATCAGACGACCGTAGGCTTATTTGCTGCCTTAGTTATATAATATGATATAAGTACAAATACCTAAAATAATGTAGAACTAACTTTTGAGTAGTAATCTTAATAATTTGCTCTTTCCATAACTACATAGTAATATTGAATACCAGGAACTGCAATTCAAATGATTAATCTTACCTCTTTTATAAAAATCAAGCACAGTTTCTTTCCCAATTCCTGTGTTGCATCCAGTAACTAAAGCTGTTTTTCCAACTAGCTTTGCTGTGCTCAGACACCGACCACTGAACAATGGCATTTTCACTGTTGATATTTCCCCAATCTGAAACAATTCTTTGAATTAATCAAAACAATGGGTTTAGAATCTATGAATAACTGGTACTGAGACGCCAGAGAATCAAATGATTAAATCTAATCATTGGGAAGAACACACAAAATTAGTACTTTTATGGGATAAGTACCTACTGGCACTCTATTAAACTATCTCTCTCTATTGTCTGTAGAATTTAAACAACACAATTTATTACCAACTAGAACAATCTTATTATTGTAAGACTGTGTTATTATTACTTCTATAATGGCTCAGATACAATAATCATCTATGGCTCAGAAACTGTAAATATATATTTGTTTGAATAACATCCTCTTTGCGCTAAAGTTTTGGTTCATTGACCACAAACTACTAAGAGAACTAAAGTTTCATTGACCTGTCGATGTGCCTTTAGAGGTGGGAATAACGGCTTTAATTTGAAAACGCGTTTAAACGTTATGCTTATTTTTTAAGCAGACTTTTTAAAGAGCTTTTCACTTAAAAAGCTTCATTTATGGACCTTAAACGCGGAAGAAAACGTTAAAACAGAAACGTTAATGAACCTTTCGTGGAAAAACGCGAGATTTCGGCGAAGCGCATGGCTCTTGCTCTTACAAAAAGTATCATAGGAATGATTCTGGAAAAAATAATGAATTAATTAATGAACTTCGTACTTTAATTACAGGATTAGGTGTAAGTAATTATCGAAATGTTCGGACTAAAAAGTTTTCTACGAAAAAGCTTTTATGACTTTTTTAAACGAAACGAAAGCTTTTTCTTAAAAGCACTGCTTAGTTAAACGCTTATCGCTTAAACGCCAAAACTACTGTTGGTCATGTGTCGGTCGATGTTAGTTAGTTGAGTTGACACTTGACAGCAGGGCAGTGCTGCCAACTCTTCTAATCGAAATGCGCTGCCAGTCGGCAGTCCTTTCTTGATAATATTCTTGCCTTTGAAAAAGCGCTAGATTGAGCTAATAAATGAAAGACGATAATAAATGAAAATAATTATTAAAAGAAACAATACCTATATATTTTTTTTTGTAATATTTGTTTATCACAAATCAGCCCGGCAGATGGCACTGCAGTCGGTATCTAAGTTATATTATCGACTGCAACGCCATCTGCCGGGCTGATTTGTGAATCTAAACCATCCAGGGCGCCACCCAAACGCATACAAAAAAATCATTCTAATCGGTCCAGCCGTTTAGGAGGAGTTCAGTAAAATACACACGTGCAGTAGAATTTTATATACATATAAAGATAGAGGTAGCTGCAGAGCGTACAAAGAAACATACATACATACTAACATACATACACACATAAACTCCAAAAACATAACCCTCCTTTAGGGTCAGTCGGGTAAAAAAAACATTGATGTTGGGAAAAACCATAGTATTCAGCCCGCCAGATTCAATCCAAAACTTAACACCCGTACCGTACGTGGAATATGTAACTTTTTGGAATGAGATTCAGATTGAAACAACCTCTGAATCAGTATAAATATCAGAAAATCGGAGATGGTTCCATTTCTAATGAACCACTGTTTGTATTTACAGTAACTACCCAGAATGTAAAAAAAATATCAGAAAATCGCTATATTGAACCGATTTCAATTCGAAAATGATTGAAACTATTGCAACAAAGTTACGTAATCGACCCTTAATGTAAGTAAACTGACTATGAGGAATATGCAAAATCGCTTGAAAGTTTGTAACAGTAGATCAATTATGTATACAAATACATTAGTTTTTGTTTCATTCAAAAAATCCAAGTAGTTATGATTTTACAGACATTTAAAATTCCCCTAAATATCGAGGCCCGCTAACGGTCACGTGACCGCGGGTGACGTCATGTTATAACGCTCCGTTCACTCGTATTAGTCGCTATAGTCTGGCATACGAAAGTAGAACCTGAAAAAGCGCGGCAAATTTAAAAAAAAACCAGATGTGTGGTATCACTCAGTATAGTAGGAATAAATATTTTGATACTTTACAAAAAAAAAATATAAATATAAAGTTATGTTTGATTTTCCTAAGTCATATTTGCATGTCAATGAGTTATATAGAATGCTTTTAAATAAATAAAACTCATTATATTCTATTTTTATATAGAATGCTTTTAAATACATAAAACTCATTATATTCTATTTTTATATAGAATGCTTTTAAATAAATAACTATCACCTCACAAACGGTTACCTTATCCCAAACTAAGCGTACTATATATATTCAAATTCAAAAATTGTGGAAATTTATTTTTTTTGTAGATTTTTTTTATTTTTTACCTTTGTAGAACAATATGGATAGATGATTCAGTGATAAGCGACCATAGAAGTTCATTTAGCATATTGTGGAACATTAAGGTGATCGAAAGAATGAGAAGGTGGACACTATAACACCGATTTAGCTACAGAGCCATTATGAATAAAGGGTTACTATCAAAACTAGTTCTGGTAAACTAGTTGACACTTTTTATGCCGGGTGACGAAAGTGACATTAATAGAATGTTGCCATGTAAAGAGTTTCAATTACAGCCAGGCTCAACTTTCGTTTGCCAGACTCTAGCGGTGGTACGTAGATATCGCGCTATTATGGATTTGAAAAAGGACAATCGTAAAATCTACATAAAATAGATGGACTTATTGTTGAAATGAAATGAAATTGTTTATTTCGCCAGAAATGTCGTACAATTAGGTGGAATCTTAAAATAAGGTCAACACATATCGCTCCAGAATAGCATTCAAAATTATAAATTTAAATTGAAACTAATAACTAATATAATATAATAAAGCAATATAATAAAATAATAATTGATTGCGACGTCCAAATCATATAATCATCTTACAAGTTTTATTATTTATCGACGAATAGTTATTCGGTTGCAGCCTAAAAGCGAGAAGTAAGTAAGAATGCAAATGCTTACTCTCCTGTCTATCTAATACCTGTAATCAAAAAATCTAAAAGTAGGTTGGCTTCTTATACAAATAAGTTTTTTTTTTTATTAATTATCCGGTTCTCCGAAACGGCTGGACCGATGTAGACGAATGAAAGTCTCACTGGTAGATAGCGGATGTTATAAGGAATAACTTAAACTACTTTTATTTAAGAAAACTTATAAGGGCATCCGTGCAAAATAATGAAAACGCTACGCACGGGTGAAACCTCAGCAGCGCGGGGTTATCAAATAACTGCACAATACAAACGAGTACAATATATAGGTACATAGTAGACTGTCACTATTCTTACGTCAAAATGATCTTCACAGCAATAAACTTTGCTTTTATCTCTTAATAGATCCAACCCCTTCACAGTTTTTATCCATTTCTCTCTCATTTGGACATCCACTGGAACGAGTAAAATCAACTTTTCCGGTGGACTGGTGGTTGTATTTTTACATTTTGGCACAACACATGACTTTCTAGTATTTGTATTGGACATTTAAAAACCAAAAAAGTCATAATCTTCTAGGGAAACGTACGGAAGAGCGCGACAGGTCAGTATAGGACTGTCAGGGTATTTGTTCTGTGAGCGCGATTGACTGAGCGAGCGTTGAAACATGACGTCATCGCATTGAGTACCGGGCCGAAGCAATCCAGCGTCCCGCGCTCATTTTAAAATTCTCAGAAAGTAATTGACTTAATTCTTTCACACGTATTTTTTATTTTCTACAGAAAATGCGGATAGCTAAAATTCAAAATTAGTGAACATTCTTCATTCTACCATGGATTTATTTAGAATATTTCGCATGAGTTGGCACGACAATTTATGTTTCTGTATATCTACGGATTTCTACAGATTTTTGAGCGTTTTTAAAATCTGATTTGGCAACACTGCCCTACATCCTTCAAAAAAAATTCAATTTCAAATCTACATAATAAAAATTGAAATTGAGGGAAAGAAAGGTGTTTCGGTGGTGATCGGGATATTAGAGGTCATTTTAGGCTTTATGTTAATCTAACCAAAACGAAAGCTTTATTTGTTTATTCATACAAATGGAGTTTGATAATGATGATCAAACTTGGCGAAGACCGTCAACGCCAAAGGTAGATCGTTCAAAGTGCCAGTCGATACCAAAGCGGCCAACTTCAGTGGCTGTGATTGTGCTGGGCCTGGCTGTGCTCAGCTGCTTGCTGGGCTACTGTGTGCTGAGCGAAACCCTCCCTTATGAATCTAAAAGTTTACGGCTGGTGATTATGGTGAGTCTGCTATACTGTTTATTTTTTTTAAAAGACTTTGTTCCTTATATTCTATAGACTGATGCTTATCGGCCAGTGACTGTAGCAGCTGGTAATTGTATTAGCTAGAATACACCATCAAACTACACAGACTTATGAAATAAATGAATAAATCTTTTTTCTTTCTAAATGCCTATTCCATGCAGTGCCAGCCCTAGCCAGGGTAGAGCAAGATTGTATTTTGGGCTTATTAGAATATTAGACAAGTACCTATTGCTGGTTTAATTACACCTTTGGTTATATTAAACCTTTGGATAGAGATTAAAACACATAACAAGGAAAAGTCATGGACTTACGAATTTGGCATAAGTGTGACACTTCCTTTGGAGTCACTGGACGTAAAAGTGTTACCTTTTCTCATTATTTTAAAATAGCTTCTGTCTAAAATTTTTACCTGTTTTCTATGAGATCTTTTATTATTTGTGATCCTATCCTATGTTCTTTTCTAGGACATGATCTATCTCTGTGCCAAGTTGCAGCAAAATCTGGTTTATGCAACGAGTTACAAACTTTAACATTCATAATATATTACTAGCTAAAACAATATACTTTTTTCTCTTTCCTTTTTCAAATATTTCTGTTATTTTTGTATCGGCAACCTAATCCCACAATGCCTGATGTTCGTACTCAAAAACAATAAAAAAAAATTGTATGGAGGTACTTCTTTATTATGCTATTAAAATTTTCAGCTCTTCCGTCATGGAGCCAGAACCCCGTTATCCACGTACAATAGTGATCCATTTAAAAACTATCAATGGCCGGAGGGACGTGGTAGCCTTACTAATGTATGTATTATTCTTTTCTGAACAGCAAATGATTATAAATATTATAAAATCTAACCTGTGATAACTTGCGGCTACTAGGTACTAAATTGCAAATGGAACCATTGTAAATCTAATAATATATATAAAATGCTTTTGTGGGTACGTAAATACGCAGTTTTCTCAATCACCACCAACTCCAATCAACATCCCGTTGGGGTGGTAAATACCCCTTGGTCTCCAGGTGGTAGTAAGGTAGTTTGGTCGCGGTGGGTCGAAGGGAGTGGTTGTGGGTGGCCAAAATGTTAAAACATATATTGCTGTCCTTTTCTAACGCATGAGGACTTCTGAAAAGATCTCAAAATTTCTAATGGTCTAGAAAGTTCCAAAATGTGTAAAACGGTTATAATCGATCTGGAATGTTCTAGAAAGTTCAACAAATATCTGGAATGATCTAGAAAATTCTAGAGTGAATGCAAACTATTATAATCGATATAGCATGTTTTGAGAAAGTTCTACAAATTTCTGGCTTCATCTAGAAAGTTCCAAAATGTCCAAAACTAATAACAGTTTTATCGAATCGAGTTAGAATGTTCGAGAACGTTCTAGAATTTTCCCGAATGATCTGGAATGTTCCAAAATGAGTGCAATTTATTATGATCGATTTAGAATGATCGAGAAAGTTCTAGAAATTTTCCGAAAGATCGGGAAAATTCCAAAATGAGTGCAATTGATTATGATCGATTTAGAATGTTCGAGAAAGTTCTAGAAATTTCTAGAATGATCTAGGAAGTTCCAAAATGAGTGAAATTTATTATGATCGATTTAGAATGTTCGAGAAAGTTCTAAAATGAGTGCAATTTAAAATGATAGAGAAAGTTCTATTTTTTTTTATTGATCTGGAAAGTTCCAAAATGTGTACGAGTGTTATTATTGATCTATTATTGTTATTGTTTTAACTAAAAGAACCAAATCGAAATCGAAAATAGAAATCTATAATATCTGTTAAAAATGTATCCTTATATATTTTTTATACCACTAAATATGCGATGTATTTTAACCCGAGCAACGCCGGGATTCGCTGCTAGTACATTTATATTTATAAATTTATTAAGAGCTTGTTTTTAATTCAAACTGATCAACAATGGCCCTGATTCTGTTGTTCACAACTAAACTAATTTTAATGTCACTATGTCTCTTTCTAACAAAGAACATAAGAAAAAGATGTAAGAAATTTAGTCCTGTCAAATTAGTCCAATGCTAGTTTTCAATATAATTTTAGTCGCCATCTATCGCGGTTACGCCTAAATACACGCAAAATAAGACGGCAAAGATTAATTTGACAACTTAAAATATGTTCTATCCTTTTTCAATCATGTTCGTAAGAAAGAGATGAGATGTGACTAAAATTAGTTTAGTGCGATTTACAACAGAATCGGCACCAATGTAAAGTATTCCGCATACTGATAACACATTGTCACCTCTGTGAACCTGGAACCTGACTTGAAGATATGGTTTCTTTTTGCATATCTTATTTCTCTGTATGTACTTGTTTGTACCAAATATTTGCGTTTCTACCTTTCGTTTCGGACTTCAATACAAACATATGCATTAAAAAAAAGAAACGATTTCTTGATGTCCGGTTCTGAGCATTTTAAAACTTCCGGTATCTCCGAACCCCTTGAGGTACAAACGAAAAAAAAGTCAGTACAAACAAGTACATACTGAGTACTAACATAGGCAAAAAAAATGATATCTTCAAGTCGGGTTCCAGGTTCACAGAGGTCACTTTGTCTCCTCAACTTGTTAAAATTAAAGTGAAAGACAATTTTTAGTCAATATTTTTCTTTATACCAAGGAAGCATAACTCCATTAATTAATATTTTTTTTATACATATGATTGTATAATATTCACTTTCTTATTTCTTTGCACAGGTTGGCAAGCTACAATTATATGAGTTAGGTAAAAAGTATCGAAGTTACTATGCCAATTTTTTACATGAAGAGTACTATGAAAAAGATATTTATGTACGGAGCAGTGATACCTCAAGAGCTATGATGAGTGCATACACATTCCTTGCCGGTTTATATCCACCTATAGAGCGGCAAATGTGGCATCCTGAATTACCGTGGCAACCCATACCAGTTTACTCATGGCCGAAAATGTTTGATAATGTAAGTTCTGCTTAGTTTGGGATTGGATAGCAGTGTTGAAGACCATGTCTCAGGAAATATTTATTTATTAAATTAATGGTGTTAGATGTCTCATTGTCCATTTCTTACATAGCATTTGAGATCTCTTGGGAATGGCTACTGGGCATTTAATATACACTTGATACAAAGTTATGTTATTCTGGATTGTATTAGCTACAGTAGCCACACTATCATTCAAAAAAATACTTTTTATTCAAAACAACACTTGCAACACTCGAACCAGGAAGTCCCGTCTTCGTGGAAAACTGCCCACGTGCACCCAGTGCTCAAAAAGGGCGACAGATCAGACCCGACGAATTACAGGCCTATCGCCATCACATCCCTTCTCTCCAAAGTCATGGAGCGCGTGATCAACACGCAGCTGTTGAGATACCTGGAGGATCACGAGTTGTTGAGCGACCGACAATATGGCTTCCGCCATAGTCGCTCAGCTGGTGACCTCCTTGTGTATCTCACGCACCGTTGGTCACTCCCCATCGAGAGTCAAGGTGAGGCATTGGCAGTGAGCCTAGATGTGGCGAAGGCGTTCGATCGGGTCTGGCACAGGGGTCTTCTCACGAAGTTACCAGCATACGGGCTTCCCGAGGGATTATGCAAATGGGTCGCCAGCTTTCTGTCCAGCAGATGCATAAAAGCCGTCGTCGACGGTAGCTGCACCGATAGCATGGACATAAATGCCGGCGTCCCGCAAGGCTCTGTGCTGTCCCCAACACTGTTCCTTCTGCATATCAATGATATGCTGTCTATCGACGGCATTCATTGCTATGCAGACGACAGTACAGGGGACCCTCATTACACGGGCCGTGCAAATATCCCTCGTTCCGAGGTGGAGGTAAGCCGCGAACGGCTGGTGTCTGAAATCGAGAGTACACTAACTTGTGTCTCCGATTGGGGTCGACGAAACCTAGTCCATTTCAACCCCAAGACTCAAGCCTGCGCGTTCACCGCTAAGAAAACCCCATGGTCTGTGGCTCCACAATTCCAGAACACTTCCCTGAACATCAGTCAAAGCATCGGGATCCTTGGCGTCGACATCTCCTGCGACATTATGTTTCGAAGTCATTTGGAGGACAAGGTTAAGCTGGCATCCAAAAAGCTTGGAGTGCTCAACAGAGCGAGGCAGTACTTCACGTCGGGGCAAAGACTGCAACTTTATAAGTCACAGGTCCGGCCGCATATGGAGTACTGCTGTCATCTATGGGCGGGAGCTCCTGGTTACCAGCTTGGGCCTTTAGACTCGGTTCAGCGACGTGCCATGAGAATTGTTGACGATCTCGAGCTCACAAGCGGTTTGGAGCCCCTCAGTCTGCGGAGAGACTTTGCCTCCTTATGTGTGTTCTACCGCTTGTACAACGGAGAGCGTTCTAAGGAATTGTTCGACTTGATGCCCACGGCTACCTTTCACCATCGCAACTCTCGCCATCGACGGGGAATCCATCCACACACATTGAAACCAGAATTGTTTCGAACTGTGCGTGCTAAAAGGAATTTTCTTCCGCGGACGCTCAGACTGTGGAATGAGCTCCCCGCCGTGGTTTTCCCAATGGAGTACAGCATGGGGTTCTTCAAAAAGGGTGTGAAGCGGTTTCTTCAGGGTCGGCAACGCGCGAGTGATACCACTGGTGTTGCAAGCGTCCATGGTAACTGCTTACCATCAGGCGGGCCGTATGCTTGTTTGCCACCATAGTGGTATAAAAAAAAAAAAAAAAAAAAACCATCGCTCACGCGTTACCGCCATAAAATACCCAAAAAAAAACACGCGTTACCGACCTTTCCCCCCTCCCCTTTGAGCCCTGGCGACCTTACTCACGCGCAAGAACACAACATAAAGATATTTGGCTGCGGTATTCTGTAAGGTGGAGTTACTTCCCCAGTCGAGCTGGTCTTTGAGCGAATAAACGATATGCTCTGCCTGTCTCAAAAAAAAATTTAAAAAAAAATTTGGCTGCTGTAGAATAATTTTAATTGATGTCTAATTAGTTATGGATAATATAATTTCGCATTAATCATTTTATTTAATTTATCTAATGTAGGTTATTACACCTGGAAAACCTTGCAAAGTTTGGAAGGCGATGTACAATGAGAAATTAGCTGAATTTAATGCAGACCCTAAGTTTGCCGAGTTATTTGATTATTTGAGCAAGTACACCAACCAGAGCATGCGTAACATACTCGATGTGGATTATCTGTATAGCGCACTGCAAACTGAACAAGAAGCAGGACTCAAACTGCCAGAATGGACGAAGAATGTGTTCCCGCATAAAATGCTTACCCCTTTCATGCTCAGCTTGGCCATGCTGTCATACAATGAGACTATACAGAGACTAAGAGTAGGTATGTTATATCAATGAAAATATCTATTACAGGAACATAGCTAAGTAATTATCAAATAGCTACAGTAGTACCCAACTGATATGGCGCGTCGTGAATCTTCGTTCGCACAGAAAAGAAAGTATGGCCCCGAAGACCAACGAAAGATTGCTTAAAACTTACAATCAACCTTAGATCACTACTATAAGGTTCATAATACACTGCAGCTGTTAGTTCCGTCTCACTCGAAAGTCACGCTCCTCCGCACGGCGCGCGCTAACATGGCGGCAGCTGCCGACCAATAGCGTTTCCCACGCTTTGAAAATGTATCTTCTGCGCAGGTACATCGGTAAGCCATATTAGTTGGGCAATAATGTAACAGACTACAACTGTAACTAAAACTATTTTATGGCGAAGTGCTATCAGTTTTCGCTCGGAGAAACGATGTTTATCGTCGATAGTACCTGAATGATCGATTGCGAAACCCCTAAAACCTTCAGTCCATTTTCATCAAATTTTTATAGCTATTTTGTGCTGTGGATTATCAATAAGATTTATACATGCTAGCATAATAATACTATACTATTATTCCTGTAGGGTCACTCCACACCGACACGAAACGCGACACGCACTTTTAAAGATACCGATACAATATAGAACTCTCAAGACGTCGCATGTCAAGAATTGTCTCACTGAAATGTGTACCTTTTTTGTAGCAAATAAAGTTCTATTAAACTAACCCCCTTATTCATACAAAAGTTATCAAACATTGATTAGTAGTAATGGTCGTTATTACAATAACCGTTACTATAATGCATTATTCTACCGCAATGAACAACTCATTATTGATCGCTCAGTTATCCTGTTATCGTTATAAACTGTTGTTGCTGTTAGAGTAGGCAGGCAATAGGCACACCGTTAGTGTGTGAGTGAGATAGCGCTACGCGCCCGCGACTTGTAATCACGTGATACTCCCACCTTTCTTTCGTAAATTACTAGATAACCTTTCATGTAACGAAATAAAGTTCACATTGGCTAAAATTGAATTTGACAATCCTAATGATGTTATTGCTGTTTTGTTTTTTCACGTTGGATTGTTGTCAGTAACAGATAAGTTGCCATTGCGTATGCAATTATCCGTTATCGTTGCCGATAATTGAAATTATACGATTTCATTATATGTAGATAATTTGTGTATATAAACTGTTAATAAGAAAATATGTGAATAGTTACAGTTAGTGTACATTTTAGGGCGTACTCTTTGCTTGTGTCACTTCATTACACCCTATAATGTAAAGATTGGCAAAACAGCTCTATAACAGAATAACGCGCAACAGTTTACAATAACAGTTATTGTACAATACCAAAACAGGATAATTCATTATTAAAAAACAGTCGTTATTTCCATCACTATTTATTAGCTAAAATTCCGAAGTCTTTATCTGACACGTGACATTTGGTGAACGAAAGAGTGAGACGGGGCACACTATTACACTGATTTGGTTAAAAAGCGATTATGCATAAGGGGGTTAGTATCGTTATCATAAAAAGTGCGCGCCGCGTGACCCTTAGGATTATAATAATAATAGAACAAAAGTTGTACAGCTTGTATATTAATCCAGAGCTTAAATCATATTGTTAACTTTCAGGTCCATTTTTCAGCGAAATAAGGCAACATTTAGCAGATGCGGTGACCCATGAGAAGTCAGAACGGCTGCTGTATGTATATTCTGGGCACGACGTGACGGTGGTGGGGCTGTGGCGCGCGCTCGGCTTCGACGAACTTATTGCACCCGACTACGGAGCCAGCATCGTGCTGGAACTGCATGAGGATGTGGAACAGAAAAGCTTTTTTGTTAAGGTCAGTATTGTGTACTTCTTAGTTTTAAGTTTGGCAACCAAATGCTAATTAGGACTTATTTTTGCCAGTGTCGAGTTATATTATAATTTCTAGTCACAATAAATCACTATCACCGGAATTATGCTTATGGGTACAGTCGCCATTTAACCAAAGAAGAAGAAGAAATCACTTTCACATAGTCTTCAAAATTCAAAATTCAAAATTCAAAATTCAAAATCATTTATTCAAATAGACCTTCGCAGGCACTTATGAAAAGTCTGACTCTAATACTCTAATACCGGTTCGGAAGGTTGCATTTGCTGAGAAGAGCCGGCAATAAACTCAGCAATTACTCTTTTCAAAACAAGCTTAGATTCATTACATAATATTTACATTCTAATCGCACTGACAACAATTGCGTGCCCCGGCGCGGCGGCAAAACTACAAAGTAGACTGAATCTATATTTAATAAGTAAATAAATAAATGGCAAACTTAAGCAGACCAACCCCCACAAGCAGCACCTGTTCACAAGTATGACGCGTGTGGCAGCCATCGCCCTCCTCGCCATATTGGAGGGAAGTGAGCGACCCGTCACACGACGCCGCCGCAAGCAAAGGCCTTAAAGTGAGCATGACTTATTTAAGTCTGCCTTAGAAATAAAAAAAAAAAAACTAAAAGGAAACTACTGAACACGCAATTTGTTATCACTATGACTATTGACAAGTTTATACTAAATATCATTTAGGTATATAGAAAATATAACAATTTATTAGACAGACATAATATATCGATGAATTTAGAAATAAATGAAAAACATTAAATTGAATTAATTACTATAAGTAATAATCTGTAAATTAAACAAAAAAAAAAGATAACATATAATAATAATAGCATACTCTGAATTAAAATGGACCTTGAACTAGCTGCTAAGTGAAGCAAGTGCAGAGAGAAGCTACTTCCATACATCCTTGTCGTCAATATAATGAGACACTTTATAATACGCCCTACTCAATAACCGCTTTTTGATATGTTCCTTAAATTTAAAAAAGGACATACTGGTCACGCTATGAGGAATTTTATTGTAAAATTGGATACAATTCCCAAGAAAGGACTTATTTACTTTAGCTAATCTAAATCTAGGCACAGTTATTTTGTCTTTGTTTCTAGTGTTTCTATCGTGATAATCACTATTGACTGGAAACAAATTAATGTTTTTACGAACATACATAATATTTTCAAAAATGTACTGAGAGGGCAAAGTTAATATATTAATTTCCGGAAATACCTTTCGCAGAGATTCGCGAGAACCCAAACAGTAGATGGCGCGAATTGCTCTTTTTTGCAATACAAAAATTGATTCCAAGTCTGCGGCAGAGCCCCACAGCAAAATACCGTAAGACATAAGGCTATGAAAATATGCAAAATAAATTAATCTGGCTGTATTAATGTCCGTCAGTTGCCTTATTTTGCTGACTGCAAAAGCAGCGGAGCTCAGTTTACCACCTAAGGCTTCCAGGTGAGCACCCCACTGCAATCTACAGTCTATGGTCAGACCAAGAAAAACAGTCTTATCTACTACATTAAGTTTAGTACCGTCCACAATAACATTGGTATCAACTTTTGGTACATTTGGTAATGAAAATCTTATACATTTAGTTTTTTTAGAATTTAGCATTAGATTGTTGGTAGCAAACCATTGAGACACAGTTTCCAGAGCGTGGTTAACTTTTAAAAGGTCTTTGTCTTTTCTATCTACTTTAAATATCAGAGACGTATCATCTGCAAACAAAACGACATCTGATAGTTCTTTCACCATGTAAGGTAGGTCATTTATATAAACTAGAAACAGAAATGGGCCTAAAATCGAGCCTTGAGGTACGCCTAATTTGACTAAGGAGCCCGATGACACACTACCATTGATTCCTACTTTTTGTTGGCGCCCTGAAAGATAGGAAACCACAAGATCGAGGGCCACTCCACGAATTCCATATAACTTAAGTTTAAGAGCTAGCGTTTGGTGATCTACGCAATCAAATGCCTTGGAGAGATCACAAAAGATACCAATAGCATCGTGTGAGCATTCCCAGGCCTGAAAAATATGCTTAATAAGTTTAGCTCCCGCATCCGTAGTGGACTTACCTCTTGTAAAACCGAACTGATCATCATGGAGTATCTTGTGGTTATTAAAATGCCTTAACATTTGGTTTAGCACAATCTTTTCAAAAATCTTACTTAATGCAGGAAGTACTGAAACAGGTCTGTAATCTGAGGGATTGTTTTTACATCCCGATTTAAAGATTGGAACAATTTTGCTGTATTTCATTAAGTCAGGAAAGTTGCCCTGTTCGAGACATTGGTTAAAAATGAGGGCTAAAATAGGGGCAATATTGAAAATAATTGACTGTATAACCTTAACTGACAAACCCCATAAGTCTTCTGTATTTTTCATATTTAGTGACTTAAAAGCCGTGATAATGTCATAGTCATTAACCTGGGTGAATGCGAAGTCTGGAATGTTTTGTTGAAAATTATTCTGTAAAATCGATTCTGCTAACGTGGAAGACGAAGCAAGATTTTTAGTCCTTTTTTTAGCTTCATTGTCAGTCACCGTCCATAAATGTCATGTTTTAGTAAAAATGTGGCCATTGTACTAAAACTTCTCGGAACAAACTATGAACCCGCCGTTCATTTCAAGGCAGCGTTGCACATACCCGTGCCCACGGCACATACTCTAGTACACTCGCTCTAATAATATTCTAACTCAATGGATCGAACACACGGATATCCATAATTTAAAAACAGAACCGGCAAAGTACGAGTACCCGTACAAGGAGGATTCCGTACAATCATAATAATAATGTTACCTTACTCAAATTGACTGTAGTAGGCGCAACATAAAAAACACCAAAAAAAGACGTTTCTTGTATGTTATAGCGGCAATTGAAATACATATTCTGTGAAAAATGCAAGATACAGCTCACTGACAGACGGACGGACAGCGGAGTCTTATGAATAGGGTTTCGTTTGCCACCCTTTGGGTATTGAACCCTAAAAAAAGGAGGATGAAAGTTGGCACAATTAGTTGTAAGTTACACACTTTTTTTTTGTTACAGACATTTTACCGTAACAACACGAAAATCGAAGTCCCAATGGAATTGAAACTGCCGTTCTGCGATGAAACATGTTCATACAATCAGTTTGTGGAGTACATCAATAAGTTTATACCCGAAAACTGGGAGGCCGAATGTCAGAATGATGCTGTTGAAACACACGCAACTTAGGTTATATCATTCAAGATGTCGCCAAATGGCAGCTATGGATTGTAAAACTGTACCACAGCACAGGTGGGAATCAAGGGTTTTATAAACGTAAACACTTGGATAGCCTTTGTGTTAGGTATTGCAGTGTATGTAGGATAAATGTGATTTTGTGATATTCAAAAGTGAATCTAGGTAGCTAGATACTCTCTAAATACTCCAACATATATATTGTGTGAACAGCTGGCGACTACTTCCCGAAGCCTTAGTCCTTGATATCTTCAAAGCAAGAATGAATTCGCATTTTCTGGATATGCGTGCCACATTCCAGACCTCGTGATAACTTCTTCTGGAGTAATCGATGGCAAATGAAAGAAATATTAATGAAATTCTATTCTTATGTGCATTCGATCGAAATCAATGCCCCACTGTGCAGGCATATTGTACCACTCTTCTGACGAAATTGTGGCAGGACAGATTTATTAATTTTAACAACCAATTACTTAAGTACATGTAACACAAAATAGTAGAAAACAGAAATACTTTGTTTCGATAAACTGAAGCCACACTAGTTGTTACAACTTTAATAATTAAACGTTATGTAGGTGGCAATAAAGCGCATTCTTGTTCCACACGAACCAATTACATAATTATGATATATTGTTTTTTTGGCTTATACGTTTGCTACACGTTTAGGCTCAGCGCAGATGATAGACTTTTTGTGCGATGGAGTCTGCGGCACACAAAAAAGTCCGTCGCGGATTTTTCACAGATTCAAAGCACACAACATCTTCGATCATGCTGTTCGGTGGACTGTACGCTATGGAAATGCAGAGCTTGCGACGTGTTCTTATGTACTTGAAATACAGAAAAAGAAGATGAAATTTATGGAGGTACATTCTATACTTTCGCAGATGCGTGTGCGTTACTGCTTAGAATTGTAAAGGTTCTATATTCTGTCGTCTGCGCTGCACCTTTATAAACAACTAGCTTCCCCCCTGCGGTTTCACCCGCGTTCCCGATGATCTTGTGTTTTCCCGGGATAAAAAGTAGCCTATAGCCTTCCTCGATAAATGGGCTATCCAACACTGAAAGAATTTTTCAAATCGAACCAGTACTTCCTGAGATTAGCGCGTTCAAACAAACAAACTCTTCAACTTTATAATATATATATAATATATAATATATAATATAGTATAGATTAGGCTCCGAGGTGTCTGAACTCAAATTCAGTGCAAAAAAACGCTCATAACAATTATTGACTCAGTCCAAAAAATAAATCACAATAGTAAATATTGTGAAAATTGTATCGAATAAGATTCAGAATACCGTAATACTAGCACAGCACTTAATTATGTGTGCTTATATGCACTATTACGTTATTTTATTTAAGACTATGAAACCAGTAAGTTAGTGGTAAGTACCTACATAATGTAAGAATTGTCACTATAGTGATGTATGCCAATGCACAGCCAAAACCAATAGTTAGAAATCCAAATGTTAGTACAGACTGAATCAAACTTATTGGCGGCTGTGATATTAGGCGCAGAACGCTGTGCAGTAGCGAACGAGTAGCGAAAACGAAGATATGCGGTACATTCGAGATGACTGTACCTGCGCAAGGCCGGCTCGCAGCGCACTTCACAGCCGCCATTAAGTTTGGGTTCGGATTCTAAATAAACTCATCACATATATTTTTCTTAAACTGTTTTATAGTATATAAATTGGGCTATGATTTAAGATTGTTAAACGAATGTTATGTATGACTAACAGTCAAAATTATCGGTAGTGGTATGACTACTAACTGCCAAAATCGGTGAGCTTCAAATTCATGCGAGTGTTGGTTTGATAGATTTCAGCTTTTATATCAATGTATTTTGTTGCTTTCCAAACCCAAGTGAATGATATTTTTGTTGTCTGCCTAGAACCAACTTTTTAAGAATTTATGTCTGACACTGGGTTTCAATTAAACCATTTTAGATCCTATAAAAGTTTATCTCTTATACAAATTTAGTAATGTATTTTATGGTGATTTCATTTGAAATGGGTGAAAAATTTCAAATGTCTTATTAATTCCTTGTTGTACTTAAGTATGTCCTATAACCTTGTCTAAATCCAACAGTTATCGTTATTGTATTGAGTAACAACCTAATTATGATTATACAATGAAATGGGTACTGGGCGAAAGACTAGTCTACCGGCTCTGGTAAGCAAAAACTTGTCGTAGTTCAGTGATAAAAGCGAGAGAACCATAAGTTCACTTAGATTTTGTATTGGTTTTTCAGCACACTTTCTCTTATATAGCAGCCCCAGTAAAATAAATCTAGGGGGTTTAGGTACGCAGAACAATGATGCCACGAAATTGAACTAAGAAGCACGCCATCCACCTTTCTGGATCGTTATCCTGATAATCACTTCAAAATTGGGAAATTTGTGATCATAGTGCCCAAAGATATGGTCTAGCAGGATGTAGATTTTCAACTCTTAAAATATGGCTTATATCTCACGCACATGGTTTTTTTCTTTTGCTTACCAGTACCCCTACCATGAGTTTTCTACACTAACGTAATCTACAGTCGCTAGCGACTACGGTGAATATTTTGTATGACGAGCACCGCCTCTCTCAACACAACAAGCCTGTTGCTGTAGCAATATAAAATATTGAGATCATTGGTATCAATATTATTTGATGTCAACTATTGGTCCAATCTCTAAACTAAATTCTATTATTGCCAAATAATGCGCTTTTTATGTTCCTAGTTAAGTATAACAAAAACAGTGAGTTACATTTACATCACAATATATTCACTTTAAATATTAATAATTTTACACTGTATCTACTTATCTTCGCCGTGGTTTTCCCAATGAAGAGAGGTGTGAAGAGATTTCAGGGTCGGCAGCGCGCGAGTGATACCCCTGGTGTTGCAAGCGTCCATAGGCTACGGTAACCGCTTACTATCGGGCGGGCCGTATTGTTTGCCAACTTAGGCCCGGTTTCAATAATTTACGGACCGGTATCGGTTAAGATTTAAGACTCTTATATCTTTACTAATAATGAAGCAAAGACCTCAAAGCGTTGCATAGCAGCCCCTCCCATATGGAAGTAGCTATCACAGGTAAAGTTAGCTTACGAAATTATCTATTTGCCCAGTTTGGCAATAAAAAAACCTACCATTGGTAAGCAAAACGATTCGTTTTTGTTTATTGAAACCGGGCATTAGTGGTATAAAAATATGTTAATATAGAGCCCGACCGTTGTAGCCCGGTAAAGAAAACGTGTTTGACGCATTTATGTGTGAAGCACTAAGAATGCAACGATAAGTTCAGAATCAAACTTAAAATTGCACAATGCAGAATTATTTTATTCATCGAATTTAGCATCCATGTATTAAATATAATATGTATGAATGTTGGAATTTAAATATCTAGTTTTACTATATTATGAATGAAAAAATCTAGAATTTTAAACTTTTATTGAAGGACTATTACACTTTTTAATGTACGAATCTTCTCACCTATTTATACATTTTGATGTTATCTTCTTGATATTATAAGATAAGGATAGTGATTCATATTAATGTTGTTGTTTTTGTATTGTGGTTATTATTAATATTAAATATATTTTATGGCGAAAATGATTTGTTTTCTTTTCTTCACGCGGTGCTGCTTCTGATTAATGGGTAGGGAAGGGAATGAAATAGGAACGAAACGAGAAAGTACCGAAAAATGAAAGAATGTATATCGGAATACCCGTAAATACATTTATTCAGTTATTGATAAGGTAAATAACAGGTATATGTATAGATACATATCTTATACATTTATTTGTGATGTTGACATTGGAAGGCACATAATAAACGATAATTATCCTTGTTCTCGAGTCAAAGATGTACCTACAACATACATAGTCCAAAATTATAATCTTAATGTCAGTTTGCTATACATTTGTATCCAATTTCGATGCATACACCAAAAATATAAATTGTATGATTGTCTAATCTTAAATGTAGGTTATTTCCCGCATTTAAGATTAGACTTGGGTTAGGAACTCACGAAGCCATTTTCACCGCGGTGGCGGTACAGCTGTTTTATTTCTTAAACTTACGAGACCGGTTGTTTTTGCGATACCGCAGCCATCGTGGTTGCGATTATCGCCCGCACAATCAGCGGTCGATGATGGTGAAATCGCTCCATGAGTTCCTAGCCTTACAATGTAGGTACATCTTTGATCGGTTGTTCTATATACCTAATGTAAACACACTATTTATTTATTAATTATATTACAACTCAATATTAATTCTTAATTGATAAATAATCTGTCGTTGAACAGAAGTAAATTACTCTTATATATAATCTACGAATTTTCTTCATAATAACAATGTTTTCAATTAATTCATATGTATACTACTTCGATGCATTTTTATTGGCCATAATAAAATGTAGATATAATTTATATACCAAGTATTTTGAGAAATTTAGGTAGGTACTTAGCCTAGATTAACGCATACAGCATGCGACGTTATTTTCCGCATTATAATATCTGACTTATAATCTAGGTACATATTTGATCGGTGGTCTTATACAAATATAATCTAAAGTTCCAAACACATAATTTAATTTTGAAATGATCCTTAAAAATAACGGAAAAATATATAATGTCATTGGACGGTTACAAATGGAATGCTATTTAATTACTCTTATTCATATCTAATTTACGAATAGTTTCTAAGTAGGTAAATATATAGAATACAACAACAACAATATAAAGTGATAGTAAAATACTTAATAATAAAGAGCTGCATTGCATAAGAATGGTCTAACGGTCAAATATAAGGCGCTTTAAAATCTTCTATTAATCGATTACACATTTAATCGGTGAAAATAGAAAAACAATCATAGATTAAATAAACACGCACGTTAAAAGCTCTGATTATATGCGACAATAGTCGACGCAAGTGGGAGAAAAAAATAGAACAATTGAAAGTGAGCAATTGGTATCATCATGTCTGGTCAATCACATACATTATAATTAGTGTAGAATTCACACGTAAAGATGTCGCTACATACATCGTATGGACTGATTGAAAATTAATTCTTAGTCAAAACGCTATTAAACTACTTTTTATTGAGCTTTATTGCAAGGAAATAGAATTTGATTATAATTATTTGCATAATTTAATTAAATTAATGTTTAAAACTCGTATTTTTAATATTTGCAATTTATGTAATTTTATTTAAATCTTTCGACCTTACATAGATGGCCTAAGCGTCGATTATTTTTATTTCATTTCATCGTCTAAAACCAAAACAATCAAACAATAATAAAATAAATCTAATAATAACCTGTTTCTAATAAGCAGAGACTACAACGATAAATAAATATAGTCTAAATATTTTGAAATCTACTACGTTTTTTTTAAAAGTACAATGGGCAGTTTCGTCCCAATTGTATTTCATTTGTTTTTGTGGGGTTAAGTCTGTATCTAGTGCTGGAAAAGTTACCGTGGTTTCATTTATTCAACAAAATATTAAATAAGAACAACTTAATTAATAAGTCTTTAATATGGACAAAAGGATTAAAGCCATTCGTAATTCACTGAAACTGCTCAGAAAATTTCTGGAGAATCGGTTGAGAAATGCGACCTGGACAAGCTGAAACGGAGACGCTTCGCTCGCTTGGTACTAAAGTGATTTTTAAAACTTATAGTAGATTTAGAAATTGCTATCTTGACCTATTTTTAATCGTTCCCTAATCAGGGCCGGTTCTAGCCTATATAGCGCCCGGGTGCAAGTAATACCCTGGCGCCCTCAAGTAGGCGTACGAACAAAATGGAATATTCTCACCAGAGTGTTCGGAAATTCGTGTGCAAATATAAATGACTATATTTTCATTCTGCAGTTTCAAGCAAGGTCTTTTGGAAATTTCGTAGGGTTCCCAAATTAAAAAAATATATATCCTATGTCACTCAGTGATAAATGACAATATGATTCGACTGGTGAAAGAATTTTTAAATCGTTCCATTCGTTTTTGAGTTTATTTATGACAAACAAAAATACAAAAAAGATTTGTATTTTTGTAGATTATCTCTATTAACCTCTACACTAACTGTTGAAAACTACTTTGTTAGATTAATTTATGGTATTTTCTATTGTATTTTTTTTGTTTATAAAAACTATTGTAATATATCAGAAAGAAAATAAATGTGTGTGTCAGTCGTTTGGTCGCCTATTTTTTCCACTGCTAGCAAAATTATCGAAATCCTCTACACTAACTTTATTATTAGTGTAGATGTCACGAGTGGTGCTCGACGCCCGTCCGGATATCCTGTATATATATTTTAAACTTGGGAAAAAATGGGACCAGGAGGTATTAGAGAGAACTCTTTCAAGCTTATGTTATCCTAGTATTATATTTGAATAAAATTTATTTTTGAGTGACTAGAGAACAGAGACAGAGTTCGGGAAAAGCGAGTAAATCTAGTCACTCTTAATCTCATCTCACAAATATTATAACCGCGAAATTTTGTGGGTTTGGATGTTTGTCCCTCAATCATGCGTCAACATCTCAAAATTCAAAATTCAAAATCATTTATTCAAATAGACCTTCACGGGCAATTATGGAAAGTCTGACTCTAATACTACCGGTTCGGAAGGTTTGCTGAGAAGAGCCGGAAATAAAATCTGTAGTTACTATTTTAAAAACAAGCTTAGATTCATTCATCTGAATGGATTTGGATGAAATTTGGTATACAGATAGAATGTATTCTGGATTAACATATACATAGAATACTTTTTATCCCGGGAAAATTATATATCCCTCGAGAACGCGGGTGAAACCACGGGGCGGAAGCTAGTACAATATAAAGGAAAGTTCAATAAGCATGATTTTGTTATGATGCTTATAAATACTGTGACTTCTTCATAACATCTTATGTGGTATAATGCAACTTAATATTTAGTAATAATTCGATAATTTCAATGGAGGAGTTTGCGAATTGTTGATGAACAATAGCTAGAGTATTTTGGGAATTGTCTCAATTACCCGTGGAGTAAGATGCAACTTAAAATCAGTATTTTTAGAATTGAATAACATAATAATAATTCTTTGGATTAGTTTAGGACTTAATGTATGGAATTCTTATCTTTTTTGAACAAAAGTATGGAGTAGTTTGGGAAAAAGCCTTTGTGCGAGTAAATGCTACGCTCTACCTCTCTTACACAAAAACAAAAAAAAAAATACAAATGTGCCCATTATTCTTTAAAATTAAATTCTTTCAACAGTGTCATCTGTTGTCATTTACTGAAAAACAAACATTGCTGTAGTCACTTACAAACCCAGAACAGGAATTAGTACCCCAATCTCACCACCGGCGCTGTACTTGCGCGAGTTATGGTGGTAACTTTTGAAGTATGGGCGCTGTCTCTCTGTTGTACGTAGTATTTATATACTCTGAGGTATCATAAAATAACGATTTAAAAAAAAACAACCATGTCATGTATATAGTCAGTTGTGTCTATAGGCCACTGATGTTTGCAACCAACAAAACCATTGGACCAAAAAACCGCTTTGTTATTTATTTGACAAAATAAGTGTGTTGATATTTCAACAAAATATTGTAAAATTCAAAAGTATGTAAAGCTCAGTCTTCATTTGCATTGTGTAAAATATTAGATATACATTACTAAAATTAACAGTTAAACAGGTAATATGGCTTAAACATAAATATTAATGTACGATTGCTGTAATGAATAACGTTTTGATTTAGAACACAGTGTGTTGAATTTTCTTTTACCGTACATGTTTGTGGATAAATAACTGTACTTGTAACAACTACATTTTTATTAACAGATGTACAGGGTGGCACACACAAGGGCACTTGTTGATTACAATTCTTAGTGTTATTGTATTATCAAGTGTAAAATCTCTTCAAAATATTTTCATATAAAATTAATTCCCACAACACGTAAGAACATCACGTTCCTTGTATGCTCTCCTTGCTGTATAAAATGCTACCACAAGCCACACGGCCACCGATACCCATGAGGTTATAAGAGCCAACTGCAACGACACACCTGTGTTGATAAAGTCCCCGCGGCGGCTGTTTGGCGCGTCCTTTTGTATGTAGTCCATAAAGTCGAATATTGCTTGGCACGCCAGGCGAAAATGTATCGCAGTTGCGTGGTCCCCAGAGGCGCGAAGTTCCTGTTTGGATAATCATATGAATTTTAATTTATGAATATTTATAATTATAGACTGAAGATACAATAGCGAAATAGGGAGAAAATAATGAATATTTGTATCATTTCACATAGGTACATTAAGTGTGCAAGTATTTATAAAAGTAACTCTAAGACAGATTATGTTAGATATGCTGAGTCTCAATTATTATTGTTTTATTATTGTAAGTGTGTCTTCTAGATTGTCTGAGAAATTGAATAATTAAAATAAAGTGATCTTTCACTTTGGAAATTTTTAGGTGACTTTCGAGTCAGCTATTGGAGCATGAAGTTATGACAAGCCTTCATGCATATTATTCAATTTCTCAGACAATCTAGAAGACACACTTAGTAAGATGTGCTGTACACTAAAAATAGATTCTGATAACAATAATAACTTAGTTATCATACTCTTGTAACAGACAAATCCTATTATTATTCAATTAATATTGAATTTCACTCCAGCACCTATTTATGTTTGATGACTCAATTCAATACACCCCTGGATAAGATATACCATTTAATTTTTTTATAATTCGGCGGGTCAGTTGGCGCAGTTGGTAAAGATTCACCTTACGCGCCACAGGTCGTGGGTTTGATTCCCACACAGTACATGCATTTGTGTGCATGAACATGTCTGTATGTCCTGAATCTGGCTGTAATTATGTATTTACACACAAAAAGTAGTAAATTTTGCATATCAGTTATCTGGTTTCCGTAGTACGAACGGCTATAGATCAAGCTATATATTTCCAATATAAGCTGACCTCTTATTCATAGTACAAGCTCTGCTTAGTTTGGGTCAGATGACCGTGTGTGAGGAATGTCCCAGGATATTTATTCATCATCATCATCATCAGCCTATAATGTCCCACTGCTGAGCACAGGCCTCCTTTCACAAATGAAGGTGAAAGGGAATGGGCAATACTCCACCACGCGTGCCCACTGCGGATCGGTGGAGGTAGGCTAGTGGTCAACCTACTGTTGGAATTTTTCAAGCCGCCTAGGAGGCATCCAACTAGCTTAACGACTATCACAATTAAGTGATAACCGGGACCAACGGCTTTACGTGCCTTCCGAAGCACGGAAACGCTCGATTTGAAATACCACTAGGCGGTCACCCATCCAGGTACCGACCACGACAGGCGTAGCTTAACTTTGCCGATCGATTAAGAACGGCTAATCATGCTACACCACGAGCGCTTCTAGTAGGATATTTATTATTATTATTATAATATAGGATCTTACCCTGACAAGATATCCTCTATATTGAGTACAAGTCCTGAGAAATCCATCTGTTATAATTGATGCATGTGCCAAGTTATAGATACAGAATAATGCTGCGAAGCAGGAAGTTGGGATCCAACAATATATGACAGCATCATTCTTATTACTTATCCTCGCCCGTGATGATATCACTATTGATTCACCCTCACTGAAAATGATCACAGACTTTGATGTTAAGTTTATTAATGAACTAGCTGTTCCCCAGGGTTTCACCCACATTCCTATAATAAAAAGTAGTATATAATACTCGGGGATAATGTACAGATTAGCCCGTTTAAATAAACAAAAATACTCTTCCGCTGTTTTATATATATTTTTTTTTATACGACTATGTCGTTAAACAAGCATATGGTCCGCCTGCTGGTAAGCGGTTACCGCAGCCAAATGGACGCTTGCAACACACGAAGCATCGCTCACGCGTTACCGACCTTTCTCCCCTCCCCTATGAGCTCTGGAGATACTCATGCACAGGAACACAACTTTACACAAGATAAAGTTATTTGGCTGGGGAATTCTCTAAGGTGGAGGTACTTCCCCAGTTGAGCTGCTCTTTGAGCGAATAAACGCTACGCCCTACCTCTCTCAGATAAGTATAGATCATAAGGCCTAACTTCTGTATGACATGTGAATTAGTTGATCATATGGATATAATAATGTTTGTTTATTTCATCTCCACAAATTACATTGTACATACTATAAATGCAGTTGACAATAATACACAAATAACAACTAAAATAGTTACTAATTTTACAAATATTTTACAAAATTTTAACCTTAATATGCATATCAATGAACCAACAAGGCAGGGTTCATGCTTGGATCAAATCATAAGTAACATTGAAAATGTAAGAAGTACTCTGCTTCCTTTGGGCTTGTCAGATCATGAGACTGCACAGATGGGTTTAATACCAATAGGGGAAAAAAAACCGCTTCTAAAGAAAATTTATATTTACAAAAGGGATTATAGTGATGAAAATGTACAGAAATTCAAAAAATATTTGCAAAGTTTGTCGTTTGGTGATGTGTATGACTCCGACAACCTGAATTGCGCTTTTAATAAGTTTTATGATGTTTTTACATTACTATACAAACTCTGTTTCCCTAAAATTAAAATCATGATTAGGAATACCCAAAAAACAAGTTGGCTTACTAAAGGTATTAAAACTAGCTCTAAAATCAAACGTAATCTGCGCTTCCTATATTACAAACATAAAAGCAGCACCTGCAAAAATAAATTCCATACTTATTCTAAGATATTGAAAACATGTATAGATGCGTCTCAAAAAATTAATAACCACAAAATACTTATTAATAGTAAAAATAAAGGGAAAAGTTCGTGGAATATGATAAGGAAGGAATCTGGAAATCCTATATCAAACTCGTATATAACTCAAATAAAAGTAAATAATAAATTGATTACAGATCCACTCTCTATAGCACATGAATTTAATAAACATTTCATAGATTCTACTAGAAAATGTGAAAAGGCGGTGAAAAATAATTATTGCATGAATATTCCCCGACAAAACTCGAGTATTTTTCTAGTACCTACCGAGGAAAAAGAAGTAAAAAGCATTATCCATCAACTAAAAAATAGTAAAGCTGAAGGTTATGATGGCATATGCACAAAGGTTCTTAAGGCTTGTTCAAGTGAATTAGCACCTTTATTGACATTTTTAATAAATCTTTCATTTGAAGAAGGTACATTTCCAAATTTAATGAAAAAATCAATCGTAAAACCATTATATAAAAGAAAAGGAAATAAATGCGAAATACCTAATTACCGGCCTATAACTTTAATACCCGTATTATCTAAGGTTTTCGAGAAGTCTATGCACAATAGGATAACTAGCTTTTTTCAAAAAAATATTATACTTGCTCAAGAACAATACGGCTTTCAAAAAAATAAGTCCACAACCTCCGCAATGTTTGACTTAATCACAAAAATTGTTAACTTGCTCGATTCTAAACAACTAGTATCAGCTGTATATTTTGATATGACAAAAGCTTTCGATTTTGTTGTACATAAAATATTGTTGCATAAATTGGAATTAGTTGGCATACGGGGCCCAGCGCTGGACTGGATTGAGAGCTACTTAACGGAGAGATGGCAATGTGTTGAGATTACAAGTTTAGATAAAAATGATACAACCGAATCTTATAAGTCGGATTATAAACAAAATGGAAGGGGAGTACCTCAAGGAAGTGTACTCGGACCACTTTTATTCATTTTATACATAAATGACCTCCCAAGGATAACAAACCATCCATGTATTTTATTTGCCGATGACATATCATTAGTAATAAGTTCTAATAGAAATGACATACATAAACATGAATTTGACATTAATGAATCAATAAATTGTATAATAGACTGGCTAGATAAAAATTGTTTAGATATTAATTTGACTAAAACTAGCTACATGCATTTTTCTATTAAAAATGGGAAAAGTCAAAATTTCAATGTCCATTATCGGGGTCAAAAAATAAATGAAGTGAATGAAGTGAAATTCCTAGGACTTAATCTCGACAAGTCCCTGACCTGGAAATCTCATATTGATAAAATGAATACAGGTATAAATAGATTCGTTTATGTCTTAAACAGATTAAGACGAACTGCAGCTACTGAAACAGTACTAGCTGCGTATCACGGGTATGTCTCCTCTCTCCTGAAATATGGATTACTGATATTCGGAAATAGCGTAGATATAAATAAAGCATTTATTACCCAAAAAAAATGTCTCCGGGCAATCTGCGGTGTTCCTCCTTGGATTTCATGTAGACCACTATTTAAAAATCTCAATATAATGCCATTAGCTTGTATGTACATTGCTGAAGTGTGTAAATTTGTGAAATGCAATGTACATTTATTTAGTACAGCGAAGGAAATTTACCCTAGAAATACAAGAAATGCTAATAGATTGGTCTTGGCGCGCAAACCCTCCACAGTATTTCTACAAAGGAGCTGCTACGCAATGTGTATTAATATTTTTAATAGTCTCCCTGAACACATAAAAACATTGCCTCTAAGTAAGTTTCATGTTCAGATCCGAAAATGGCTTCTGTTCAATAGTTTTTATTCCATTGCTGAATACTTTGCACATTGCAAGAAAAATAGGAAGTAGACATTACATTTTCGATTCATTCATTGACATATTATTATTTTATCCAATTAACATGTTATAATTAGTAAATTTTAGAATATTATTATTAAATTTGTATTTTGAAAATTTTTGCATGCCTATATGAAGGCTTATGTGACCACTCTATATTATTTTGTAACATCCCCATGTACACATATTAGCAAATAAATGATGATTATGATTAATAAAAAATTACAAAATTCGTAATTTGTGGGAGATCTGGAGTCTAAACTAAGCCTAAGCCTGTATTTTAGATCTCCAGGCCCCCCAATACATCATAGTGTGCAGATGTCAAAATGGAGCGACACTGTGGGGTGTGTGTTTGTGTGTGTGTGTCATGTATGCGTGTGTATGAATTTGTGCAAAATATATAGTATGTAATACTTAAAATGATTAGAAACCTGTGATTTACACACAAAATTCCAATATTTATTGGGCAAAGGAATAACTAAATATGTTAATCAATAAGGTTTACTTGTGTTGTGTGAATAGATATGCGAAAAATAATATTGTTATCTTATCAGTAAAATTGTGTTGGTAAGATTACATTATCCATACAAATGATTTTAACACAAGAACTATAAAGTATGATAATCCTGGAATTTATTAATATTAATAGGTAACTTTTTATTATTTTATTCTACAAACAAAGCCTAACTGGCTTTTCTATTTTCGAGAATATCTAAGTACTTACTTAATTGCTTGGCTCGCGGTTAAAAATATAACAATGACATCAATTGTTATAATAGAATGTGTGTCCCTCACGAGAACCAACAGGTTAATTGTTATGTATTCAATTAATGAAAATGAAAACTTGACAAAATACTCACATTTCCTCAATCTGTGTTGTCTTGTCATCTTCATACTGACCAATATTATTGATACATACTCTGTACATGTGGAATAGTGCCATAACTATTGCATATACAATGATAGGAAGAGGTCCAAATATGGCAAAGAGACAGTACGAGTTGTGGCCTCCATTGAAATATTGGGATGTGCTGAGTCCATAAAATATGCAGCCACAATTTGTGTTCTCAAAGTAGCCTCCAGGGCACACATCCAAGGTAGTCCGCCAATGATTGTATGGTATTGCTATGCATATGACTGATAGGCTTAGCAGAAGTGCTATCAGCCCATAAAACCAGCTTAGTCTTCTCTCTGTATAATATTGGTTCATTGTCAACAATTTTATCCTGTAATTAAAATGACTAATTAATTTGATATTGTGTTCATGATAGCTTTCAACGCTAACACATTTAATACTTATAGTTAATCATGGATCTATTAATTTTAAAACTGATGTAGTTTATAAATAAACAAAAATATTGTCATGCAATTTTATGTCATAATAAAGGTTTCAAATATAAATAAAATCTACTTACGTTATAGGAGAGTTACAAATCAAACTCAATCAAATTTCAGTGATTAGATAAGAAAAAAAAGGTAGGTCGGATAGCAAGTCTATAGAGGCTCTGAGATTTCCAAATATTCATTATCTTTTTTTACAGCTTGAGTACGAGGTACCAGCCTCCCATTAACATAATGTAAACGTTATGATTAAATTATTGAACTGATGAATTCAAACAAATTCAGTCTTACTCAAAGTTTTTTTTTTTTTTTTTTTTTTTTTTTTTAAATGGCACTTGTTTATCATTTTGCCAATGTCAAGTTTAGGAAACTGATATTATTTTATAAAATGCGGAATGATCGGGAATTTGGAAGGGATCAGTAATGTTGGATATGAGCTTAGGGTATGAGGATACGGATTTAGAGTAGGAAAAAGAAAGGATAATTATATTACATTGATAATTAAATTTTTATATCATTTTGAATTATAAATGTACTTAGAGCTTTATATACAAGATGGTTATTAGACATAAGAAGGATAGGGATAGATGTGGGAAATGGAATATCGAGTGATATAAGATGATCAATTAAGGAAGAGGAATCATTACTAGTACACGCCAAAAATAAATGATTTAAATCTCCGACATCTTCACCGCACAGACATGACTCAGACTGTACAATGCGAAGCCTTGCTAGATGTTGTGGGGTACAAACATGACCCAAACGCATACGTATTAATATAGAAGTTGTTCTTTTACAAAGCTTCACATTGGAAAACCAAGGTTTGTTTGGAATAGTTGGTTGAATTGCATAATAAAATTTTCCTTTTGACTGGCTACTGATAGACCATATATTATTCCAGGACTCCAAAAGATATAATTTAGGTAAATTAGAAAGATCATTAGAGAAAACTTTATAAGGGTGCAAGTCACCACATGAAATGGCCTCCTTAGCGAGCTCATCAGCCTTGGCATTGCCGACGATGCCACTATGACTTGGAATCCATACAAAAAGTATTTCAACGTTATTATTGAGACATTTAAAGATAATATTCCTACATTTATTAATAACTATGTTATTTGATTTAAAAGGATTTTTATTTAAAGCTTTAAGAGCACTAAGACTATCAGAAAAAATTATTGCTTTTTGGATCTTGGAAAGAAGAATATATTCTAAGGATTTGAAAATGCCAAAACATTCCCCTGTAAAAACAGATGATTCAGGAGGAAGTTTAATTTTTTGAACGATATTGTATTGTGCATGGTAAACTCCAATACCCACACTTGAAGATCCATTCTTTGATGCATCTGTAAATACATGATGCATTTCAGGCCACTTATTATTCACAATTTCATTAAATTTGGTGTTAGCATTTGGATCATTTTTTGTGATACCTATATCTAAAAATGTATTTGGAATCATGATCAATGACTCATAGTCGTAATTGAACAAAGGAAGTAAACGGGAACTATAGGCGGGGGCATTTAACATTTTATATTTTTCATAACTTAAAACAAGACACGGAGTAGATTTATGTTGCCAATAAGGTGAAGAAGATATTTCGTTTATCAATATAGGAAGCTTAGAATGCAAGGGATGGTCTGAGAATTGCATAATTCTGAATAAATATCGGTCGGATAAATATTGACGTCTCAAATGTAATGGAGGGTCACAACATTCAACACGCAAGGCATTGAGAGGGCTTGATTGCATTGCACCAGTTACTATTCTTAACGCTTTAGATTGTATAGACTCCATTTTTTTAAGAGCTGATAAGTTGCATGGTTCCAATAAAAATGTCCCATAGTCTAGAATTGAACGAATCAATCCATTATAAACTAATCTGAGAGACGACGGATGTGCCCCCCACCAAACGCCAGAAAGACATCGAAGCATATTGACCATACGCTCACATTTCACCATTATGTGATCAACATGTGTGACTGCAGTCATTTTAGTGTCTAAAATGAGACCCAAAAATTTTACGTTATTTTTAAGAGGAATATTTTTCCCATCATACGATAAAGTAATTGTAGGAGGAACTTTTTGTCTTGAGAATAACATAATACTACTTTTGGAAGGAGATAATTCCAATCCATTATTATCCATCCAAGATTTTAAAAGAGAAAGAGAATGTGACATACGATTGCATAAGATATCAGAAGAGTGGTCAGAACAATATAAAAGTAAGTCATCAGCATATTGTAATATAGAAATAGAATCATTCAAATATGAATCTAAATCATATGTGTATACGTTATATAAAATGGGACTCAGTACAGATCCCTGAGGAAGACCTTTCCAAATGTTTCTTGAATTATTAGAAACATTATCTAATGATATTGTTCTTTCTGTTAACATGTTAATAATGAAGCGAGTTAAAATAACAGGAAAATTTAATTTGAGCAATTTTTCTTTTAGTATGGAAAGGACTACATTGTCATATGCTGAGGATATGTCGAGAAAAGCAGCTAATGTTGATTCTTTGCGAGATAGAGCAATCCGTATATCTATAGTGAAAACTGAAAGGCTGTCTAATGTACTCCTACCTTTTCTAAAACCATTTTGACTGATAGGCAATATGTGATTATATTCGAGAAACCATTCTAATCTATTTTTAATTAAATGTTCTACAATTTTAATGATAACTGGCGATAATGCTATTGGGCGATAAGATGAATGATGGCTTGGGTCTTTATTGGGTTTCAGTACTGGCAATACTACTTGACGTTTCCAGCAACTTGGAATGTCACCTGTGGAAATAACTTTGTTTATTATTTTTAAATAATAGAGTAACGCTTCATCTCCCAAATTGGCAAAAAATGAATAAGGAATGCCATCCTCTCCAGGAGCCGAATCTTTCACACTATTTAAAATATACTTTAATTCAACTAATGAAAACTGAGTATTTATACCAGTATTTGGAATGTTGGGAGGAATATTGAAGTCATTGATATTTGGTGACACTGTTGGAGGTGCTAACTGGTCAAGATATGCATCAGATAAAGATAGAGGCAATAATTTCAAGGGAGAACTCGCGACATATGAAGATCGAAACCTCTTAATATTATTCCATAATTCAGTGAAAGGGGTGCTAGGGGAAATAGAAGCACAGAACTTTCTCCATCCTTGAAATTTCTTTTCCTTTAGTAGATCACGAGTATCATTACTGATTTTTAAAAGAATTTCATAGTTATCATCGGACATATTATTTTGATAATTTAATTCTGCTTCTTTTCTGTTTTTAATGGCTGCAGTACATTCTTTATCCCACCATGGCGGAGAAGGGAGTCTATTTGAGCCTTTTTTAATAGGAAACACCTCATCAGCTACATCTAATAATATTCTAGTGAAACATTCTACATTTTGTAACAAACTAGGAGACTCTGAGAGGGAACAAATTTTTTGTTCAACTGTAGATTTGTACAATTCCCATTTTTCAGTGTCCAACCTATATTTTAAACGAGGAGGCTTGTGTTGTGGTGGAGAATATGGAATTCTGTTATAAGGAAATGTGATTATGATAGGAAAGTGGTCGCTGCCATATGTGGAAGAAAGAGTATACCAATTGACATTAGAAGCCAGATCTGGAGTACAGATGGATAAATCTACTGCAATTATTCCTTCATTTGGTGAAGTGCAACGAGTGGGAGATCCAGTGTTTAATATACATAAATTATGGAAATCTATTATTTTCAAAGTATCTTCACCATTAGTATTTGTTAAAGAACTTCCCCATGATCTATGCTGGGAGTTAAAGTCCCCTAATAACATAAATGGTCTGGGAATATGGGTCAAAATATTGTTAATTTCATTAAAAATTTGTAAAGAGGGGTGAGGAATATAAATAGATACAAAAGTAATATTATTAACTTTAATGCATATTATAGAAAAATCATTAGAATGTGAAGGAAGAGATATAATTTTATAGGGTAAATTATTTGTAACTAAAATAGCTACACCTCCGTAGCCATCATACCGGTCTTCTCTTATACAGGAATATCTAGAAACTCTAAAATTATAATGTGGTTTTAACCATGTTTCCGAAAGTGTAACAATAAATGGGCTATATTTATTTATAAGATATAATAAATCACTTTTTTTATTATTTATGCTTCTGCAATTCCATTGAATTATGGTTGTACAATCCATTATTCAGAGCATCAATTGTAGATTCAATTATAGGAGCAACGTTGGACGGTATTAATATATTATTTTGAGTAAGAACACTTAATAATGTAACTATAATATCATTGATTGACATCTGCGATTGTTGATTATTATTAACTGTAGTTGATAAGGCACAACCATTTATAGGAGATGATATATTATTGTATTCATTTATCAATTTATTGTGGGCTACCTGGTCATAGCCAGGTGTAATGGAGGGGGGAGTTTTAATATTTTTGTATATTGTTTTTTTATATGATATGTTCTGTTTTGTTGATTGATTGTTTTGTGGACTAATTGATGTAGATTTTTTGGGTATTGATAAAATATCAGCATATGGCTTGGAAATAGGTTTATGCAATTTAGCAGCCTCAGCATATGAGATACAGTCCTCAGCCATAGTTATTTTTATATTTTTCTGGCGAGAAAATTCTGGACATATCTTATTTGTAGCGAAATGAAAACCTGAGCACAAACAACACGAGGCACAATCATCATCTACATTACATGAGTCTCCTGTGTGACCCTGCCCACATTTGAAACACCGCGGTTTCCCTCTGCACTGTGCTTTAGTGTGTCCATATCGGCAACAATTGTAACATTGTACAGTTGGGTAGTGATATAATTCAACTGATAGAGAATTATAACAAATAAATACCCGTTTGGGCAAAACCTGGCCATCAAATGATATAATAACCGTCTGAGATGGTTTCCATGTGGCAGTTCCTTCAACAAGAACTTTAAAATTCAATCGTCTAACTCTTAGAACTGGTCCGCACCCAATTGGCACTGAAATATTATTAAGAATTTCTTCATCAGACCATTCTGTAGGGATACCCCTAACTACACCCATTCTGATAATATTAAATGTAGGAATAAAAGCCTTGAAGTCATTTACTATCAATGTATCACTATTAAGAAATAAGTTAGCATCTGTATATTGGGAAAAAGATAAGGACACTCGGTTGCGACCAATTCGCTTGACGCTGCCATTTATAATATTTTTAAAATTATTGTTTTTTAAATAATTGCCAAATGATATTGGATGCAATATAATATTATCATTTGGATTCTTTTGTATTTTTTGGACATGAATAGTATAAGGAGCCAAGTCAGTTGATGTATATAATTTTCTGCCAATCTGAGATTCTGGGACTTTGTGGGAAGTGTTATCAATTACCTTCAAAGTCGCAGAAGGTGTCGGAAGAGATGGAGATGGCTGGCAATCACTATCAGAGCATTTACATGACTCTTTATTCAGATTAACACTCATTTTGTTAACGCGTTTCTTTTTGTTGCAAGTTCTGCAGATTTTTTTGGCGTGACTACGTTTTCTGCTAGTTTTAGATGATGAACAGTCGGTGTCCATGCCAGACTCCGAATGTTCAACAGTTACATAAGCAGCCACCTGGGGGGCTGAGCCCCCAGGATCTGGCGGTTCTTTCATGTTCAAAGCTTATTTACATATAAAAGAAAAACTTACCTACAGATGAAAATATTTACAAACTACCAATTCTACAAAAGTAATTATATATAATATATACAAAATATTACAAAACTGATCACTTTTTGAATACAATAACAATTAACTATTTAAATGGAAAAAAAACACTCCCGCCGCGATCAAGTTTCCCGCGCTTTTCTTACTCAAAGTTAATAAATTATAAACACAAGCTACTTGAAGCTACCCGGATAGGGTTACCATATCTCAGGATTTGTCCTGAGATTTCAGGATTTTTGGACTTTTCTCAGGATTGCGGCTGGATTTTGCAAATCTCATGAAATCTCAGGATTTTTTGAATTTTCAACAAAATACAGCTTACATTTTAAAGATCTCTTTAATAAAAAGTTAAATAAACTAAAAATAATCTTCCTTTGGTAATAATTGCACAATTAAAATCAGTACTTATTTATCCAAGTAGGTACTTAATCAGTTTTATCATACTAATACATTAAAAAATTTGAGAATTTTATGATTTTTTTGAAAAATTCTCAAACTGTAAAAAATCTCAGGATTTTTCAATGGAAATCAGGCTTTTTCTCCGGACTTTTGATTTTTTCATCTGGTAAGCCTATACCCAGACGGCACTCTCGCATAGGACTTTTTGGCGGGAACTTGCAGAGTGACGTAGCATTTTCATTTTTATTTTCATAAATTCGTGTATTTTGAGTTTTATTGCATATTATCGGTGGTATTTTATTCAATAAAGATCAATATATGTGCACCAGTGAAGTGAAATGAAATGAATATGTGTATCGTGACTTTACAAGTTGTCTCAAAAAGTCCGTGATAAGTTTTAGTACAATGACCACCATTTTACTAAAACATGACTGGACGGTGACTGAACATGCAGACTATGTGAAAGTGAATGTGCGGACTATATTATAGTGATATTATAAATAAAATGTATGCGACTGAAGGACTTAGTATCCATGGTCAAGAACAAATTTACAAAAAAAAAAAAAAACGGCACTCTCGCTAGGGAGTAGGGACACGAAAAAAGTATCGATATTTTGTGGTATTGACATTTTGTACTCGATACTTTGCATTCGATACTTTTACTCAATTTTGAAGTTTTAAATGGGTAATCTTAGAAATTACCCATTTAAAACTTGCGACCTTACGGCTTATGTTTATGGTTATGGCAACGCCATCTAGTTCACTCGTTGTTAACCTTCTAAAACATTACATCAATCTTTGCTCGAAATCGTTCCTTCGTGGTCCTAACCTAACCTTTGCTTCATTAATTTACTACACTAATCAATCACTCATTCACTCACTCGTTCACTGTTGTCATTCGTTTCGTGTTTTGTTTTTCTGCTATATTAAGAGGCCGTACCCAAAATTTTGCCGATTTCGCAGATTTACGTGATTTTACAGACGTGATTTTACGGTTTAAATACTGTATTTCTATAAGTTTTAATGCACATCATGAACGATCATTTCAATTATGATCTAATAAACGAGCTACTTTTTTATATTTATTATTTAATTTTGATTAATCGACGTTTAAACGGATGGCTGTTTCTGAATTTTTGCTGTAAGAGGTTTAGAATATCACATATTTAAGAATCGTCTTGACGTCTAAACGGTACGAAAAAATTACAATATATTACTATGAAAGTCGTCTATGAAACACTTACATATAAAAATGTTGAGTAAAAAAATATTTAACTTAGTCAAATTGTAGAGAATTTAAGTTAAGTATTGCTTTTGATTTTGGCTACTTAGAACTCTCGTTTTTAAAAAATAAAATAAAACTCGTTTTTAAAAAATAAAATAAACTTCAGCTCAAAATCAAACCATTTCCTGAAAAAAAAGTTTATTTATTTATTAGACACACCAACAGTTTACATATTTACACATTCATTAACATAATAATACACAATTTAAATCCTGATATATAAACCTATGACAGGCATGTACAGCATTCACAAAAAGACAACAACAATAAAGCTTAAATAATTAAAAAAAATACGGTACAATTAAATTAAAAACTAAATAAAATTAAGAAATAATAATTACAGTTAATAATATTGGAATTTGTATAATTAAATTGTAATGGCTAAATTAATGATTTCAACACCTTAGATTTAAACACTGCCAAGGAATCATTGAACACGTCGACATCATACATTTTCTAGTGAACGTTGTTATATTCGTTACACATTCTTATTGCAGGTGAATTAAGACCGAGATTGGTTTTGACAGGCCAGGCGGAATATAAAACGTCTTAGTTAAGGGATGCCGAGGTATCCTACTGGGCACAGTCAGCGAAACACGATTGAGAATATCACTGCAATCGATCGTATTTCTTACTATTTTATGCAGAAAAACTAAATCATGCATTTTGCGGCGACAAGATAGGGATTGCATATTAAAAAATACTAAGCGTTGGTCGTAACTACAGCGGTGAGTGATGCCTTGTGAGATAAACGCGAGGTATCGCGTGAAAGCACGCTGTTTACTTTCGATGCGCTGCGAGTGTACACTGTAAAAAGGACTCCAAATTTGACATGCATACTCCAAGAGACTTCGAACTAAGGCATTGTACAATGTAATTCTGGTACGTTGTGATTGGAAACCCTTAGTATTGCGTTTAATAAAGCCAAGCACTCGAGCGGACTTCTTTACGACACAATCAATGTGTGCTGTGAAACGGAGCTCTCTATCCATAATTACACCAAGATCTCTCATATTATCCACTTTCTGAATTATCGTGCCGTCGATATGATATTGGGAATCAATTGGTTTCTTTTTCCTGGTAAATCTCATATGGAAGCATTTGATGATATTTAGTTCCATACCATTATGAGTGCACCATAGACTGACCCTGGAAAAATCATCTTGAACTTTAGAAATATCGTTCGAAGATTTAACGCTCTTATAGAGTTTTAAATCCTCGGCGAAAAAAAGAAAATTACTGTGCCGTATCTCGTAACATAAATCGTTAATAAAAATAGAAAATAGGACTGGTCCAAGGTGAGAACCCTGAGGAACACCAGAAGCGGCATAATAAGGAATAGATGGATGACTACATACTGAAACCATTAGAAGTCTTTTTGCCAGATAAGATTTGAACCAGTTTAAGAGGGATCCGAGTACCCCGAAATGTTTCAATTTCCTAATCAGCAGAGAATGATTCACTTTATCGAAAGCACTAGCGAAGTCAGTATAAATAGTGTCCACCTCGCATCCACGGTCAAGTTCACTAGTTAAATTAGAGACGAAAGAGTGGAGGTTGGTTACCGTGGACCGACCTGATCTGAAGCCGTGTTGATTTGGACACAAGACACTGTTAACATGAGTTGTAATTGTGGGACATACAAGAGATTCAAATAGTTTGGAGAAGCATGACAAAATAGCAATCGGACGATAGTTTTTAGTATTATTTGGATCTCCTTTTTTATATAGTGGTAATATCCTGGCTCTTTTCCATTCGTCAGGAAAACAGCCATCACCCAAAGATCTGTTGAAGATGAGCATCAGAGGCAGTGCAAGAGCAGTACAACATCGTTTAATAAACACAGGGGGTATACTATCGAGACCTGAACCCTTGCAAATATTGAGCTGTTTGATTTTATCAAGGACATTGCGTTCAGTGAAATATATTTTACTGAGAGATTTATTATGAGAGAGACAATCATCGCTGAAGGCGTCGCATATTGCGTGATTCGTGCTGTCGTAAACAGAAGAGAACTGTCGCGAAAAGAGGTTGGCGATATCTGGTCCAGTATTAGCGGTTGTGTAATCGTTGTGCATAACCGCGGGTATTTTCGACGTATTGGCATTGTTCTTTTTTTTTATAAATCGCCAAAATTCCTTCGGATTTTTCGAGATATTGTTTTCCATCGAGCTTTTATATTTAGAATAGCAATAGTGATGAGTTTTGTGACAATGTTCACGAATAGCTTCATAAGATAGTAAGTCGCGGGGATTTTTATACTTACGGTATTTAAGGCGCATTTTATCTTTTTCGGCAAGTCTTTTTATAAGGGCATAGCTAAACCATGGTGGATATTTAGATTTCTTCGGACTATGTTTCGGTACATATTTATCGATTAGATTGTAGAGTACGTCGTACAGTACTGAAACCATTGCATTAACATCAACACATAGAGAAAATACAAAACACCACTGTGTATTCTTCAACTCATCAACAATCTGTTCATAACTGGCTTTAAAGAAATTGTAGCACTTATGATTAATCTTGGGTAGGGAAGTATTGCCATTAGTACAAGGAATAGTTATTGTTAAGCTTGGATGCTTAGAATCCAGTTTACTTAGAGTGTCAAATGAATCATCTACTTTTACATTACATTATTCAAATTACTAATAACTAAATCTAAAATTCTATCGTCACTGTTTGTGACGCCATTAAATTGGAACAAATTATTAACCGATATGCAATCAATCAATGAATAGCCTAGTGCGTTATTGTAGTTAGTAGGATTCATGAAGGGGAAGTAATCATCTTTGGACCAATCTATAAATGGGAGATTGAAATCGCCAAGTATTAACACATTATCGACAACACATAATACATTATTTACATGATCGAGATATTTGCTAAGAGTCTCCAACCGAAGGGGTGGGGGAAGGTACACTGTGCCTATAGCCAAATAAGTAGGCTTACCATTTATATTAATATTAATAATAACCCATAAATCCTCACATTCACTTTCATATTTTTGCGCTCTAGAGGATACAATATCATTAGAAACGGCTACAAGAACTCCCCCTCCGTCTTTTTTGGTAGTATTAGATAAGTTACGATCTCTGCGATAAACAGTATATCTCGAATCAATAAGTTCATTGTTACATACTTTAGAGTTAAGCCAAGTTTCCGTGAAAACAATAATATTATGATTGTTAAGTAAAATATTGTCATATATGTCATTCGTTTTAGTTCGAATGCCACGGGTATTTTGGTAATAAATACTTAAATGATCGAATTTTAAAGCAACACATCAAGTAGCAGTGACAGGGAAACAATATTTTAGACAATGAGTTTCAAACTATCCAGATCACGAATGAGCAGTGCCTGAGAAGATTCATCTTTTCGTACGTAAATACGACCATTTCGAATCCACATAAATTTATAATTCGTTGCTTTCGATTTTTGACGTGTAGCCGCATGTAATGATTTGTTTTGTGGCGTAAGATGTTCTGCAACAAATATTGGTACGCGAGAGCCTCCCAGCCCTAGATGGTGTGAGCTTAATTTATCATCAGGGTTCTTCTTATTAAATTGCATCATTGCGGCCAGAATTAAATCACCATGGCGTGGACTGCGTAGCTTAACGATAACGGCGCGAGGCTTGTTGTTATCATTCAAAAGCTTAGCAACTCGAGTAACATGTAGTATGTCTTCGTTGGCTACAGGGTGATCAACAGCTTTTGTCAACTGCATTATCGTGTTCACTAAGTTCTCTGTGCGGTGTTCAGGAATTCCATTAATCTCTAAATTAGTTTCGCGCATATGTTGTTCGGTTAAGTTAAGCCTCCTAGATAAATCCAAAACTGAAGCATGCAAGGTTTCATTATCCGATTGCAATTTCGAAACTATTGCCGATTTCTCCGCCACGCTGTTCCTCAAATCTTCATATTGATTGCTAATGAAGGTAATAGTTTCCTGATAATCGGACATTTGCTGTTTGATAGCCTTCAGTTGTACGGTGACTTGTTCACGGACGACCAACATCATTTCTTGCTTTATAACATCCCTAATGTTATCTAAAGTGATGATGGAATCCAGATGGTTAGCAGTATGTTTTTGGGATCTAAAGGTAACGTTTTCAGAGCGAGGTAACGATGAGTCAATCTGCACATTCTGGTTCACTACAGGCGAGGTGGTGGTGGCTTGCCCGAACCGGTGTATTTTTATTATCTAGCTTTGTTGATTATTTCGACACTCTTTCTCTTCTTTGTCCATGTTATTCTGGAATCGCTTTTCGGAAACATTGGCGCAAAGCAGATCATATTTATGGGAACAAAGGGAACAGGTCAAAAAATCTTTACCCTTAATAATATGTTGGCAACCAGCGCAAAGCAATTTGTTTGATGAAGCCATTCGAAGATAAATATACAATAATAAATAATTTTGCAACGGCGCGTCTAATGCTCGCTAAGGTTTAAAGCGTTAAAGCGCTGCAAAGGCGTAAACATGCAACACTGTTTATGCGACCGATGTCAAGGTGTGCGTAGATGCGAGCGAACTGCGGGTTGTCGTAGGTCAGGTTTGCTGACTAATTATGTTCGTTAAATAATGCTTTCTTCGATTACTCACGAACCCGTTGTCTACTCACAATGTCACAAACACCAATACAAAGCAGTGGCGTGCATTCCATATAGGCAAATAAGCAATGCTTACCTCATAAGATTCAATAATATGATATATTGATTCAATTAAACTACATAATCATTTTAAATAAAAATTCTAACCTAACATTCAATACAGAATTTCAAACTTTGCCGCGCAGGCAATCGCGAGTTCGTGTAACAAATTCACACACACTAAAACGATTTCGGCATATGCATACACGCACACACACTTCTTTAGGATAATACGACGAAAGCATAAATCACGTTTTTACTATGCGTAGCACACTGACATTTGACATTCGCGATTTATGGACCAAAAGTAACCATACCTACTCTGTTGTGACACTAGTAACCCAGCCAAATTAAAAAAACTACAGTTTACCAACGTTAGAGCAACTCAAATATAACTTCGCAATTTATTTGTATTGTTTTGTTTTTTTTGTTTGGCTGGCATTGCAAAGGGTTACCGTACTTTGACAAAATTTATTATCGATAGATTCAATTCGAAGTGACTGATATCGATTAAAAAAAATATATAAAAGATCGATCCTTAGAAAATCAATATTTATATATTATATTATGATAAAAAAAATATATTTCTTGGTTAATTAGTAGCAAAAAATATTTTTAAAAATGCACTGTTTATTAGGTCACTAATAATAATATAATTAAACGAATATCGTTATTCGATTAAACTTACACTGTCGAGATTTTTAGGAAAACAACGATTTAGACTCTCTCCGATCGATTTCGGCATTGATGAGAGAGAAAGAGAGTAACGTGTGCTAATTTATTTTAAAAAACTTTAATATTTAACATAATACTGCAAAAAATATCGATTCAAAATGGAATATTATGGTCTCGTTAAAATCGATGTTCGATCTTTTAATTTCTTGGCGATCTTAAAATCGATCCGTTTCTCCAAAGACGATTTAAAAGATCGAATATTGATTAAAAAATCGATTGATTCAACCGAGGCTGGAAACCCTAGTTTGGGTTTTTTTTAATATTTGTTCATGACCATGGACACAAAGTCCTTCAGTCGCATACATTTTATTTATAATATCACTTTCATATAGTCCGCACATAAACTTTTACATAGTCCGCATTATCAGTCACGTTCGTCCGTTCAGTCGTGTTTTAGTAAAATAGTACTATAACTTTTCACGAACTTTTTGAGACAACTTGGAAAATCACGATACAGATAATTCATTTCATTTGACTAGTGCACGTGGATTGATGTTTATTGGATAAAATACCACCGATAATATGCAATAAAACTCTCCTAGTACTTGATTGCCTACCTCCTCCAAAAACCAATGCACGCCACTGATACAAAGCACAGATCACGCACTTTAAAATGGTACCAAGCACGACAAGATCAGTTAAGTTTTTACTACAAATTAAGAATTATTATTTTTGATGAAATGGAACGTATGTTATTGTAACAACAGTCTACGGAAGAGTTTTGAAAAGTTCAAAAAACTAAAAAATTGTGGCTTTAAAATTTATTTTAAAACTACCAAAATCGCACAATATAATACTCGACGCAAGCCTCGAGTCAGCAGACCGCGTACGAGGTGCCGACACCGTCAGGTTACAGACGAAAATAGTGCGACCGTGAGTTCTTGATTCTTTGGTAATTTATATTATTTATTATTCCAAATATTTTGTGATGATTTCAACATACTTTCTGGCCGTGTTTGGCCTTATTAGAATTGTCTTGAGATGAACTTTGACCATATATGGTTTTCAGGGTCTGATGATGGAGAAGAAGGGTAAGCACTGGAACTCCATAGTGGAGCATCGTATCGTAGCCGTGTTTGGGTTTGTTGGAATTGTCGTTAAATGAACTTTGATCATGTATGATTTTCAGGGTATGATGATGGAGTAGGAGGGTAGGCATTGGAAATCCATAGCGGAGCAACGTATCCTGGCCTTGTTTCAATTGCTCTCAAAATCGATATTTGAGAGTCCTCGGGGTCACAAAACAAGAATATATTCCCATAATTTTGAAAAACTGTCCGCCATATTGAATTTTTTAGATACTGGTCCGATTGCTCTCAAAATCGATATTTGAGAAGTCCTCGGGGTCACAAAACAAGAATATATTCTCAAAATTTTGAAAAAATTTCCACCATTTTGAACTTTTTAGATACTAGTTCGATTGCTCACAAAATTGATATTTGAGAGTCCTCGGGGTCGCGAAACAAGACTATTCTCAAAATTTTGAAAAAGTGTCCGCCATATTGAACTTTTTAGATACTGGTCCGATTACTCTCAAAATCGATATTTGAGAGTCCTCGGGGTCACAAAACAAGAATATATTCCCAAAATTTTGAAAAAGTGTCGGCCATGTTTGACTTTTTAGGTACTAGTCCGATTGCTCTCAAAATCGATATTTGAGAGTCTTCTGGGTCACAAAACAAGAATCTTTACTCAGAATTTTGAAAAAGTGTCCGCCATGTGAACTATTTAGATTTTGTGACCCCGAGAAATATCGATTTTTAGAGCAATCGGACCAGTATCTAAAAAGTCAAACATGGCCGACACTTTTTCAAAATTTTGGGAATATATTCTTGTTTTGTGACCCCGAGGACTCTCAAATATCGATTTTGAGAGTAATCGGACCAGTATCTAAAAAGTTCAATATGGCGGACACTTTTTCAAAATTTTGAGAATAGTCTTGTTTCGCGACCCCGAGGACTCTCAAATATCAATTTTGTGAGCAATCGAACTAGTATCTAAAAAGTTCAAAATGGTGGAAATTTTTTCAAAATTTTGAGAATATATTCTTGTTTTGTGACCCCGAGGACTTCTCAAATATCGATTTTGAGAGCAATCGGACCAGTATCTAAAAAGTTCAATATGGCGGACAGTTTTTCAAAATTTTGAGAATAGATTATTGTTTTGTGACCCCGAGGACTCTCAAATATTGATTTTGAGAGCAATCGAACCAGTATCTAAAAAGTTCAATATGGCGGACACTTTTTCAAAATTTTTAGAGTAGATTCTTGTTTTGTGACCCCGAGGACTCTCAAATATCGATTTTGAGAGTAATCGGACCAGTATATAAAAAGTCCAAAAGGCGGACACTTTTTCAAAATTCTGAGAAAAGATTCTTGTTTTGTGACCCCGAGGACTCTCAAATATCGATTTTGAGAGTAATCGAACCAGTATATAAAAAGTTCAATATGGCGGACACTTTTTCAAAATTTTTAGTATAGATTATTTTTTTGTGACCCCGAGGACTCTCAAATATCAATTTTGAGAGCAATCGAACCAGTATCTAAAAAGTTCAACATGGCGGACACTTTTTCAAAATTCTGAGAAAAGATTCTTGTTTTGTGACCCCGAGGACTCTCAAATATCGATTTTGAGAGCAATCGGACCAGTATCTAGGACCAGTAATTTTTACTAACGAACATCAATTCATTTATATATTATATAGTTATGTAATAAATCTAAAATGTTTTTGAAAATAGTCATTGCTGAGTTTATTACCGGCATTTCTCAGCAAATGCAACCTTCCAAACCGGTATTGATGATTTTAATTTGATTTACTACCATGACTTTTTATTTCAATAGAACAAAACCAAAAAGTAAAAGACACGTAAAAAATATCAATGGATCATAACCATTTATTCGCCGTATTGACCATCAATGACTCCCGGACTCACGCACACATGCGACCGAGCGTTCCCGCGTGTGCGTGGACGTGCCAAATACCTAATTCGGCCCGTTTCGATATTGATTACGGCCTCTTAATACGGTTGATCAGTATTTTGCTTGATTATTACACGATCAATTTTTGGAATGGGAACTGTATTATGCCTAAAGTACTAAATAATTTAATTTTGTTTCAATTTTATTTAATTTTTGAAGTTACAGTTGTCTTTTTCTATTATTGTATTAAATTTGTGTAGAAATACCATTTGTTTTTCATGTCCTGCCCTACTGAAGTTAATCTGACGTTATTTACTGACTGATATTGCTCTTTTATGAGTACGATTTTTTTTTTCATTACTACTCATGAATACAGTATCGATACTTTCTTTTCGATACGTCCCTACTCGCTATCACAAAACATGCGTTAGCATCAGTTTTGCCAACTGCTAGCTTTAGCCAGTAGCTACTAGACATCTTGCAAAAAGTTACTAGATTGCCAGGTTACCCAAAAAAGGTGCTAGAAGTAGCTAAATGTTACTTTGTAGGTAAATAACAATAAAAAACATTTAAACCCACAGACATATAATATTTATAAGTTTAAACCAAGCACGAGAGTATTAAAAATCAGTAAATTATGTACGTTTTTTTCAACAGGTTTAGTTCCATTTTCACAATAATATGTAGGAAAACCCTGAATTTGGACTTTATGGCTGACACCATAAAAACAGCGAGCATTCGTTTTAAATTGATAAAACAACACAAGGCAGAAGTGGCAGAGCATTGGTAGCACAGACTACTATAGTCTGGCATACGAAAGTAGAACTTGAAAAAGGGCGGCAAATTAAAAAAAACTATATGTGGTATCACTCAGTATAATAGGAATAAATTGTTTTGATACTTTACAAAAAAAATATATAAATATTAAGTTATGTTTGACTTTCCTAAGTCATATTTGCATGTAAATGAGTTAAAATTTTACATAAACTCGTTATATTTAATTTTTATATAGAATGCATTTAAATAAAAAGAACTCGTTATATTCTATTTTTATATAGAATGCTTTTAAATAAATATCCTGGGATTTTCCTCACAAACGGTTATATCCCAAACTAAGCGTACTATATATATTCAAATTCAAATATTTTTTTCTAGCTTATATTTTTTTATATTATAGATGTTCAATGATTAGCGACCGTAGAAGTTTATTTAGCATATTGTAGAACATTAAGGTGATCGAAAGAATGAGAAAGTGGACACTATAACACTCATTTAGCTATAAAACCATTATGAATAAAGGGTTAGTATCAAAACTGGTTGTGGTAAATTAGTTGACACTTTTTATGCCGGGTGACGAAATTGACATTAATAGAATGTTGCCATGTAAAGAGTTTCAATTACAGCCAGGTTCAACTTTCGTTTGCCAGACTCTATACCCACACCCGGACCTATAGCTTCACATTTAGTTTTTTTCTTTCGAGACCCAGTGCCCATTACGAACACTCGAAAGTATTGAAAAGTTGCTAGAAAAAGTATCTAAATAAAGGAGACGTCCAGAAAATGTATGGGGCTTGGTACTAAAATAATTAATAATTTGAACCACAATCTGAGCTATATAGGCAGAAAGGACGTAATTTTTTAGATTTTTTTGAGTAGTTAAAAAGATTTTAGAACCCTCCGTTTTTTTTTTAAATCTGAATGTAAAAATCGAGATTTGGAAAAAAAAAATTGAGTTGGCAACACTACAAATATTATTTAAAGGTTGGCAGCCATGTGGTTTGACATTCAGTCAGAAAGGAAAGACGACATTCGATCGTTGTTTCCCTAATTTCTTGGCAATTTCGTTGTGCTTTGAGTATTATTGTGCTGTTGTGTCCTTTCTTCCATGAGACCATTGCATCTGCCCAACGGCAAACAACCTAGGCTCGTGTGAAACATAACTGACTGGACTGATTTGAATTATCGTTTATGTTTGGACACTATGGCTGTATGTGTTAATTGTTATGTTATCCTGCAATCTGAACTGAATACTTGGAGCATGAATACCTTGCAGAAGACCTAACTCTAGAGTTAGCCTCGATAATTGACGAATGGTGCGGCTGAGAGGTTAATATTTTTTTGCATAACCTAGTCTACTTTTATTTTCTGGTAATCAATGCCGTTTTTGACAATTATCCTTGTAGAAGTAGGTAGCTATAACATTCTATAGTGTCAAATATATTTATTGATATAATTAGTTGTTTTGCAGTCAGTCAATAGTATGTGTCTCACAGAATTTATAAACAATTTATGTATCATAATGTTTCAATTATTGAAATATTCAATCATACCTATAATTATTTGAATTTCAGATTACTGAAACGATGACGAGCAGCTATGTCAAGAATGTGTTCACCTGGTAGCACAAGAATTGAATAATCATATTGAGAATTCCACCGGCAGATCCAGTTCATGCAGCCTTGTATGCATATCTTGTGACATTTCATTCGCTCAGTGCTCAAGATGTCTTCACAAATTAACAGAAGGATCTAATATGAGAAATCATTAAGAAAACCTAATATTTCCCGACAGGTAATAAAAGATTTACACCCTTACTTATAAAACACTACTTTAGTTATCACATATTTATCAATCACATCCCTATCATTTTCTAAAAAGGTCATTATTTACATGACCATGTCAGCAGTGTTTTAGTTAAGTAGCATTTCATAAGTAAGGCCATTAGTTGTTTATTACTTTACCTACACATTTACATAAGAATAAGACTTTTGTAATACATTAATTTCAATTACAGGTACCTGTTGAAGCTTGGGCATGTAATGCTTATTGGATGAAAGCTTATCAAAATACACCCCGGAAGTTGTAACCAACCATCCAGATGCCGAGTCTATTGCATGATAGGGAAGCATACCGTTGGGAGCTGTGCACATGTTATAACTTTAGTTTGGTATTTGGGGTGGACACAGCATCAAGAAAATATTATTCCGCCACCTACCAGCTTTTTAGATAGTATTTTAATAAGATATGATGTAGATACTGATGATGAAAAAAAAAATGTAAATAAAAGCACAAATATTTCATGAACTTTCTTTTATTTTATATTAGTTGTTTATTTTATCTAATCTAATCTAATCTAATAATATATATAAAATGCTTTTGTGGGTACGTAAATACGCAGTTTTCTCAATCACCACCAACCCCAATCAACTTCCCGTTGGGGTGGTAAATACCCCTTGGTCTCCAGGTGGTAGTAAGGGAGTCTGGTCGCGGTGGGTGGAAGGGGGTGGTTGTGGGTGGCGAAAATGTTAAAACATATATTGCTGTCCTTTTCTAACGCATGAGGACTTCTGAAAAGATCTCAAAATTTCTGGAATGGAAAGTTCCAAAATGTGTAAAATGGTTATAATCGATCTGGAATGTTCTAGAAAGTTCAAAAAATATCTGGATAAATAATGATCTAGAAAATTCTAGAGTGAATGCAAACTATTATAATCGATATAGCATGTTTTGAGAAAGTTCTACAAATTTCTGGCTTCATCTAGAAAGTTCCAAAATGTCCAAAACTGTTATTATCGAGTTAGAATGTTCGAGAACGTTCTAGAAATTTCCAGAATGATCTGGAAAGTTACAAAATTAGTGCAATTTATTATGATCGATTTAGAAAGTTCGAGAAATTTCTTGAATGATCTAGAAAGTTCCAAAATGAGAAACGGTTATAATTTATCTGGAGTGTTCTAGAAAGTTCAACAAATATCTGGAATGATCTAGGAAATTCTAGAATGAATGCAAACTATTATAATCGATATAGAATGTTTGAGAAAGTTCTACAAATTTCTGGCTTCATCTAGAAAGTTCCAAAATGTCCAAAACTGTTATTATCGAGTTAGAATGTTCAAGAACGTTCTAGAAATTTTCCGAATGATCTGGAAAGTTACAATGTTAGTGCAATTGATTATGATCGATTTAGAATGTTCGAGAAATTTCTTGAATTATCTAGAAAGTTCCAAAATGAGTAAAACGGTTATAATTTATCTGGAGTGTTCTAGAAAGTTCAACAAATATCTGGAATAATCTAGAAAATTCTAGAATGAATGCAAACTATTAAAATCGATATAGAATGTTTGAAAAAGTTCTGCAAATTTCTGGCTTCATCTAGAAAGTTCCAAAATGTCCCAAAACTGTTATCATCGAGTTAGAATGTTCGAGAACGTTCTAGAAATTTTCCGAATTATCATAAATGAGTGCAATTTATTATGATCGAGAATTTTTGGATTGGTCTGGAAAGTTCCAAAATGTGTACGAGTATTATTATTGATCTATAAAAACCAAATCGAAGTGATGTACATCTAAATATTCTAGAGTGATCTGGTACTGGAAATTTCGGTATATAAATCGAAATTCAGTGACTTTTCGTCAGTTCAATTGTGATTGCAGTCGAGTAAAAAAAAAGAACAAACTATTTGAATGTCTGGAAAGTCTCTCAATATCGAAAATAGAAATCTATAATATGTTAAAAAAAATATCCTTATATATTTTTTATACCATTAAACATGCGATGTATTTTAACCCGAGCAACGCCGGGTTTCGCTGCTAGTATACAATATTGATGACAACATTTGTCAATATATGTACTATCATACTTACCTATGATTTAATAGATTGGTGAAGTAGCAAGCACCAAGGGCCATAAAGCAACAGTTTCTAACAGAAGTGTACTGAGTCATGCATGCATGCATCACGATGAAAACTAGTACACTCTTGAAACTTGATCGAGTGTTTGACAGACATATAATATAGCTCACAGAATAGAAATGCAAGCTCGAATAATGTTAGGCATTCTCTGAAGAAAATCATGATGATGAATGAATGAAATATTCTTTATTATGTAAATAAAATAAATAAATAAATGAACTTTTATTTGTCTCCAATTAAAAAATAACATAATAAAACAAAAGTAAAAAGTAATAAATAAAAGCAGAAACAAAAAGGTCTAGTGCTCAGCCATGGCTGTGGATAGGCATATCGCACAACTGCGATGTACACTAACATAGAAAAAATTATATTATAACACAAATTAAGGAAGCTATACAGTATAGGCGGCCTTATCGCTTAAGCTAAGATGATATGTTTTGTTTGTATTTAATGTTCCTTGGTTGAGTTTGTAAGGTTCAATAACAGCTGTTAGGCATTTCCTGAAGAAAATCATGATGACATGTTTTATTTGTATTCAATGTTCCTTGGTTGAATTGGTAAGGTTCAGTATCTTCTACACCTTTTCAAAAGAGGTTTTAACTTGATTATCAATAATCTTTAATTCCAATAGTTTAAAGAACCTTAGGAGAACATAGAAATAAAATATACTGCGTTAATAATATTATGCTGCGTATAACATTATGTATTATTCTGTGAATGTAGTGATTTAAATCCTTTTCGTTTTATGGAATTAACATCACAGTATTAATAAAAAAATAGGAGCGAAGATTATTTAGTTGCTCTCGTACTATTGTTTATTTACTATACAAACGTCATGTCATGGCTGTCATTATGACATTACAGATTTGACCTTATAACGAACGACACGTTTTGATATTGCAATGCATTTAAATTATTCAATAGTTTTCGATTCAATTACATGGAGCATATACAGGTAAAATTAAAATAAAAACTCAAAGACCTCAATAGAAAAGGCAATTTTAGTTACATTACAGTATATTATTGCTCGGGAAACGAATATACAAAAGACACTTTGCGTTTTATTTTTGCTCAAACGTTTTTCACTTTTTTACATAAACGGAGGGCTCAAAAAAATTTTTTTTTCATAATCTAGTAGCTTTATTAATAACCTTTCAAATAAGGTATATCACATTGCTGTTCAAATTTCTTCAGAATATTATACCACTATTATCCGTCTCCTTTAGCTACAAGTTTCATAAAATTGTAGCTGCCTAAAACCAAAAAAATAACTAGATAATAAATAGCTATAAGACCGGCCGCATACTATAAGAAATTTTCTACCAGAAAATTTCTGACGCCCGCTTGCTCATACATTTTTGGACGTTAGACACGTCAAAATTTTCTGATAGTATGCGGGGTCTAGAATAAAATGTATGAGCAAAGTGCCTTCCGGCGCGGGGCCGAAACTTATAGTATGCGGCCGGCCTAAAATAGCTAAGTTGGCAACACTGGTTAGCATCTCTACGAGATCTCTACTAAATCCACTGACCTCTATTATAAGAGTACTTGTATAATAGAGGTCAGTGACTAAATCTGTGCCAGTGCTGCCAACTGCTAACTTTAGCCCATATCTAATTTCTTTGTTTAGCCCAAAGCTTTTTAGCCAGTAGAAATCTTGCAAAAAGTTGCTAGATTGCCAGATTTTGTTACCCAAAACAGGTGCTAGAAGCAGCTAGAATAAATGTTACTTAGTAGGTAGATAACAATAAAAAATCATGTTTTATTCAATCAAACATGACATTATTAAAAATCAGTAAATTACGTTTTTTTTTTCACAGGTTTAGACCCATTTTCACAATAATATGTATTAAAACAGCGAGCATTGTTTTAAATTGATAAAACAACTTAAGGCAGAAGTTGCAGCACACCTTTAGCAAAGACTACTATAGGCAATGATATTTTTATTATAATATCATTGACTATAGGAGTAATCTTTGAGTATACAGGTCGAATTTTTATTTCTAGCCAGTGTGGGCAACTTCTAACCCCCTTATTCATATTCGCTTTTTAAGTACGAGTAAATCAGTGTAATAAGGAATGTTACTAGGTATGCAAAATCGCTTGAAAGTTTGTATCAGGAGAGCAATTATGTATACAAATACACTAGTTTTTGTTTCATTAAAAAAACCAAGTAGTTATGATTTGAAATTTCCCTAAATATCGAGGCCCACTAGCAGTCACGTGACCCCAGTGTGACGTCATCTTGCAACGCTCCGGTCACTTGCGTTAGTCGCCAGCGGTCCTTGCGCTATAATATTAGGGGAAAGTGTTTTGTTTCATCCGTGAATTATTCTACTGTTACGTTCATAGTGTGTGTATTCTTAATTAAGATCATTACAATACAAAAAAACCTTTATTAAATCATGAAGGATTAAAATAGATAGTCTTATAGTTGCCCATTAATTTATCGACGAATAGTGATTCCGTTGCCGCTGAAACGCGAGGAGTAAGTAAGAATGCACATGCTTCCTGTGTGTGTATTTGAATTTGTTTTTTTTTTTTGCATTATTTACCTAACATAATTAATTTTAAGTAGGTACTTACTAAACCTTTTCCCCCTTATTAATAAATAAGGTGTAAGTCAGTCTTGTAACACCCAGGTATTAAGATAGCTCCAGCCCTTTTTGTTTATATGACATTAGAAAGTGACGGATATATTTTAATCCTAGGTTTAACTATACTTGACTTACACCTTATTTATTAATAAGACGGTTTAAGTTTACGTTATAGATAACAAATACGTAGTAATGTTTTATCTGTACCTATTTATACTCTTGTTATACGGACCAGTTGGCGCAGTTGGTTAAGGTTCACCTTACGCGCCGCAGGTCGTGGGTTCGATTCCCACACAGGACATGCATTTGTGTGCATGAGCATGTCAAGTATGTATTTACAAATAAAAAGTAGTATATGTATTATATCAGTTATCTGGTTTCTATAGTACAAGCTCTGCTTAGTTTGGGATCAGATGACCGTATGTGAGGAATGTCCCAGGATATTTATTTATTTATTTTTATAGTAACCATCTTCACATGCGGATTAAACATTTGACACAGTTTGTTCCGGCCTCCTAACTTACGTAGTAACTATTTAGTCATCTGTGTCCTAACCTCCGGAACGGCTGGACCGATTTTAAGGAGACTATCACAGGTAGATTGCGTATGTTATAAGAAGGAACTTCGGCTTATTTTATTTTAGAAAAATAATAACGGAGTTCCGCGCAAAAAATTCAAACTAGGTACGCGCGGGTGAAACTGCGGGGGTACCAAAATAATGCACACTATAAATGAATAATGTGTAGATAGCAGACTCTCACTATACTGACGATCTTCAAAACAATAAGCCTTGATTTTATCTCTAAACTAACACTCCGCCCCGCCGTTTTACCTACGTCCTCTTCTTTACCCACTGGATGGAGGGATGGAATTTCTAAAATCCTTTCTTAGGCTACAAAAGGAACTAATGTATTCCAATTTTTGAGTTAATAGAGACGTAGTAAAATCCTCCCCTTAAAAAATTATTACCCCTTTTTGCCCTACTAGGGGTTAGATTTTCGCGAAACCCAAAAACACGTGTTTTTTTATGTTTATACGATGTATTAAAACAGTGTTTCAAGTTAATCGGACCGCGCGGTAGATTTATTCCATACAAACTTTAACACCTCCTAAACCCCCTTTTAGGGGTAGTTTTAAATATCTAATAATGAGAAGCTGTATTATTTGATTAGATAAGTAATAGTGCTAAGTTTCAAATTTATAAACCCAAGAAATAAGATTTTTCAAGAGAAAAAGAGCGCGACGTACTGAGCGAGCGTTGAAACATGACGTCACATGCATCAAGTAGCGGGCGGTCGAATCCCGAGTCGCGCGCTCATTTAAAATTCTATATCTCGGAAAGTAATTGTCGTATTGAAATAATTCTTTCACATATATTTTTTATTTTCTACAGAAAATGCGATGAGCTAAAATTCAAAATTAGTGAACATTCTTCATTGGTACCTATTCTTTTGTCATTAATTCAAACCGTATATATGAGTGTGAACTTTTTTTAATTTTTACTAAGGAGCCCCTTAAGTAACCATTAGACGTCTCTGAGTGCGGCAGTATTACTCCCTTTGAGTATATAGTAACTTTACTATACAGGTGATTTTTTTTTTCTAGCCAGTGAGGGCAACTTCTGAACTATATGTCTTAGAGAAAAACGCTGAAAGGAACCCCGAGCTGAATTTTGAAGAAAATTAAATGCCATTAATATGTATTTAAAAAAAATCATCCTATATAGTAAAGTTACTATATATTCAAAGGGAGTAATATACGGTTTGAATTAATGACAAAAGAATAGGTACCAATTACACTGATTTACTCGTACTTAAAAAGCGAATATGAATAAGGGGGTTAATATATAATATAACTATCGCTTCCCGCATGTCAAAAAATAATCTCAAACGACCCTGCCTCGGAGGTGGGTCAAAATTTGCAGTACACGATGTAGTTTTTAACTGTTTCCAAGTAAAACGAACAGTGAACGAAAACATCAAAACGTCAATTTCGCCCACAACATTCCAAATCGAACGCCGGATGTGATCGTTTTTTACCATTTCTAACTGTTACTTTTGCGGTAGGCAAAAGTTACAGTTAAGCACTTATTACACCTTCCTATTTTTAGGATCCTAACTAGGAAATAGGAACGTGTAATCGCAGAATGAACGGTTAGTGTCCTAAGTAGTGAGATAGGAAGGTCCCAACCGCTCTGCTTCCTTAAATAGGAAAGTGTAATCGCGTCGCTCCGATTTAGGACGTTTAGTGATGTAACATTGTACTTCAAAACATCGATGTTTTGAAATAATTATATAAGGTCCTTCTAAAAGCTTGGCGTATATTTTGAGGGATAAATGTATAGGTCATTAAAAACAATAATAGAAAAATATTCCGTACATTGAAAATACTACATTATTTATAAATTAATACTTGGTACTTACTTACATAAAGATCAATTTTGTTTTTTTTTTCTCTTGAACCATCGGACGGCCAACTACCAACTAGTCGTTCTAAATCGTAGCGATGCAGTTACACTATCTAAAGCCCATCACAGACGTAGCTATAATATATTATATTAATATAAATCATAGCAAAGCATATTACGATTTATTTGAGTGACTGCACACGCAGCTAAAATATATATTTCTGTAACTTCACCAACTTCTACTGTAATTTATATTAGCTCGGCATATTCATATATAGGTATGATACCTACATCTGTGATGGGCTTAGAAAGCATGGTGAACCAACGTAATCTTGATTTCGTCGGTCGGCAGAGCACAAACGGAATGAATGAACGATGTCGATGTTTGTAACTTTTGACATCGATCTTAAAATAATATAATACCGTTGTATTTTAAATGTCTTTTCTTTTTAAGATCGGAAGTTAATAAATGGAAGTTAGCTAAGGTATTGAGTTGAAAACTTCAGATTTAGTTTAATGAACATAAAGGAGCTCATTTGTGTTCATTAAAATTTATATTTTAAGTCTTGTGATCGGTTTAAGAGAATAAAAAATTTTAAAAATCGGAAGAACATCGACGTAAGTATCGTTATATTTTACCGATGTTTTTTGTAAATCGATGTTTGTCGTCTGGATTCTCAAAAACAGATTTTTGAAAACATCGATGTTTATTAAGCACGACGTTGCATCCCTACGAGTCGTCCGTCCCGCTTTAAGTATAGTTGCTATACTCTTTGCCGCGTCCTAGTTAGAATGCAAGATAGTGTAGTGTAATAAGTAGCTTCCTGCTTCCTAGTTAGAACCATCCTAGTTAGGATCCTAAAAATAGGAAGGTGTAATAAGTGCTTTAGAAATCCTAACCTACACCTATAACTCGATACTGGCAAAAAAAATCCTAATAAAAGGATTTGATTGCCACACTGAAAAAAAAAAAAAAGAACAGCTGTTTTGTGTTGTAATGTTGTTTATTAATTTTATAAAACATACATGTAACGCGCATGTAACGATTGATTGTAACGCGTTTTGTTTGTATTTTTTTGTATAGGTACGCACCTAACAATAGCAATGAGAATAAATAGTAATATCAAATTAATTGGAGAACAAATTATCCTAGTTCCTTATAGAGAGTATCATGTACCTAAGTAAGTATAAATTTAGATGAACCATGGACGCATAAACACATTCTTTGCTTGCCCTTGCATTATTGCTTATCAACTTAGGATGCATTACAATGACACTAAAAATTATTTTTTTGTTGTATACATGTATTGTAACTGCATAGAACAGCAGAATTAAGGATGGTAAATTATTACCGTAACATTCTGTAACCCGAATGTATGCATATAAATATTACTTACCTAATGAACAGGTATCATGAATGGATGAAGTCGGAAGAACTCCGACAGCTCACAGCTTCGGAGCCTTTGACTTTAGAACAAGAGTATGAAATGCAAAAGTCATGGCGGGATGATGAAGAAAGTATGTAACTTCTCATTATAATAATAATAATAATCTTTATTGAAATAGAAGAAGTGTACAAAAAATAAATGGTTCCCTGGTATCTAAACTAGAATTAAAAATTCTGTATCTTAGATACCAGTCTTCCCTTACAGTGATACTTTGTTCTATATCTAAACAATGGTTCATATTATATAGACAAAAAAAAAAAAAGTATTAATAACTTTAGTAAAAAAGTGTTTAATCATTGTATTGAAACTTCTCTTTCTAATCTTTACTAATATAATAAAGTCATTACTAATACAATAAAGCGCAAGAGTTTTTTGTTTGTCTCTGGAACTATCAGTCGGATTCGAAAAATTCTTTCACTATTAGGAACCTACATATCCTCAAGTATTTGAGGTTTCTTTTGTATCCCTGGAATGCGGTCGAAAGTGAAGCGAAAAGCTAGTTTAATTATATAGTAATTACTTAGCTTTTACGATAGGTATTCACCAAAATTTATAAACTTCCATGAAATGCACATAAAATATTTTAATTAATGTAAAGTGTCAATTGAACTTTAATGTTTTTGATTAACAGAATGCACTTTCATAATATTGGACAAGAGTCAATTTGAAAAATGTAATGAAGAAATAGGTGAGTCAAATCATGTGCATAATATGAACATAATTAGTATATGGGTGCTGGCTACATACATTTTACATAGTGTTTGATAACAATGTTGATGATGTGGCTGAAGATGGTAAATACAAAAGCTACCTAGAAGTACATAATTTCAGATATTTATCCACATGTTAAATTGGGCTTGTGTAGCTGCAACAACTTCTTACAGTGATGCCTAAGTGGGCTTCAGACACTTGTGACATTACAGTTGCAGCAGCGATTTGGCCTGACAGCATGTTTGCAATGGTTGTTGTGCTTAATCTACCAAATACCTTCTATGTATAGATAAAGAAGGATATTAAATTTTAGGTATAATGCAAGAATATTGTTGTTTACAGATTCAATGGTTGGTGATATAAATATATTTATAACAGACAAAGAAAGAGATGTTGGTGAAGTGGAAATAATGATAGCAGATGTATTGGCAAGAGGGAAGAGACTTGGATGGGAAGCAGTAATTTTGATGTTACTTTATTCAATAAACCACATACATTTAAAAATATTTGAAGCAAAAATTTCATTGAATAATAAAATTAGTATCAGAATGTTTGAAAAATTGGGATTTAAGGAGATATCTAGAAGTGAAGTTTTTCAAGAAATCACATTTGAAAAAAAAGTGTGCAATGAATGGACACAATGGCTTGAAAAATATGTACATTATGAAATAAAAACGTGTTGATGTAACATTAGGTATGGCATTCATAATTGTTGGTGTGTAAGTGCGCTCAATGTCCTACCAAGTTTTAATTTTCTACCTCAGAACCTTGGGTCCATGAGCTAGTATGGGTGTCAGTGTCAGCTGCAGTTGGGTATCATATCATCCATCAACATATAATCGTAACTATATGAAATTGTTATTTATTGTGATGTAACACAAAAATTAATAAAATTATAGCGATTAAGTTATTTTTTGTAACCAATATTTTTTGGCTACCAAATAGCCCCATTTTACGGTGATTACATATTCATACCATTTTATTATTGGCTATTCTAACAACCCAAAACAAGGTAAGGATTCCTTGCTCTCCACCATCAGACCCTGAAACTGTATATGGCCAAAATGCGCTCTAAGAAAATTCCAATAAGGCCAAACATGGCTAGGATTAGGATAGGTAGGTACGTCATTCCACTATGGAGTTCCAGTGCCTACCCTCCAACTCCATCTTCAGATCCTGAATTCCATATATACGACACGATTTATTTTCATACAGCTCGCCTGCTACTAGAGGTGTGTAACTCAGCTCTGAATCAGCTCAAATGGGTTTGAGCCGTTGAGCTAAAGCTCAACAACAAAATGAATAGCTCACGGCTCAATCGGGGTCATATTGTATCTGTGACACCCTCCACAGATTAATCTTGTGATTCTGATCTACGAATTATTGTTTCTTCTAAAACATTTAAATAATAATGTATTAATCGAATTCAATAAATAAATATAAAATATTTAACATAAATAGATAATATAAAATGACTTAAATGATTCCAACTCTAAAGTATGAAAAAAGTCGCGGCAGTTCAGTCGGCTCAATTCGACGTGCGGCTGGCATTGACCGTGCATGCATATCGTGAACTAGAGGTAGGTACAAATTGAGCTGATCTGCGAGCTGATTCATTGAACCGGCTCACACACTTGAGCCGTGAGCTATTACGCAGCTCGAGTATTTTTGATGAGTTACACACCTTTACCTGACAGTAATCGGTTACTGTAGCCACATGCATGGATGCTTGCAACTAATTCCGGGTTTCCGCGGATTTGTCCTAGTTTACAGATCGGGCGGGGTTTCATTTATTGTCCGGGTTTAAAAGTTTTCAAGTCACAACAATTTAAACTATTTTTTATTTTACTACTATTTTTTATTAGTGATTTAAAAAAAAAACTGATAACATGTCCGGGTTCCAAGTTCCAAAATCCGGGGCTATCCTATCACGCTTCTTGTCTCACATCGTTGGGTCGTCGCACACCCTTCCCAAAAGGGGGGTGGGGAAGCAAATCCGGGGTCTTTTGGACCCCTTGATTGCGGGGGCAATTTCGCTGCATGCTAATACATGCAGGTACTTTGTTCTACAGATGTAAAAATCCCGGAATTATACGTATAAAACCAAATGACCTTCGAATCATTCTTGAATTATTCTGAATTATACTCTCCTACAAAAATAAACATACTTTATACACCTGCTATTTTCACAATTTTAAAGAAGTGTTAATAAAGTCTGGCCAGTGAATCGTAGCACACACACAATTATTTTTAAATTTGGCGCCATATCCAAGTGCTACGACTGGCCAGAGCAGCTGCGCGTTGGAGTGACAGGGACCGCGCTCTGTAATGTATGTGTTTGAGAAAAGCGAGCTGGCAACACTGCGTCCACGATGCTACTTCGTGTTGCCAATTTAGTTACTTCACAGCAAGATTTAGCAAATTTGTGATGTCAGGCTACTACAAATTTATCAAACTAATAGCTAAACTTTTCAATCAATTATTGCTTTTGAGGTGTTTTCGTAAGTAAAGCAGTACAAAAATAAATAATTCAATTAAATTTGCTATCATTTAGTCATTGGCAGACTTGAAAAGTAGGTGGATATAAAACAGATTTTTTCTTAAATATTAAATTCTTAATAATATTTAACTGTATAGTGATATTATCCGTTTTAAAAAATCTGTCTAGAGAATTTCGATTTTAATTGTGACTTTCTGACTGCTAACAGTAGGCAACACTTTGGTGAACCGTCGCATACGTACACGTACACAAAACTCATACACTCACGCGGCGCGAGAGTGTGCATTTGGCATTTTTCGGAATGATTCGGCGCCCAGCGGAATGATACCATATTTTACAAAATAAAACGATGTGAATTATACCATTTAAAACATTGAAAACAAAAAAGTGATTATCAACACAGTTTTAATAATAAAGTGCTTATTTACAGGTAGCATAGGCAGGTTACTTAACTAAAATTCACGGAAACCTTCAAATCACATGATACCTACCATACTTGAAGGTAAAAACTCTATAATTGCCCTTTAAATGCCTCAAAAAATAAAAGAAAATAGTTTTTATTATAAAAATCTCAGTTTTTAACTCTAAAGGAATTAAACGGCATTTTATGGAATAATACGGAATCATTCCATATTTGGAGAATAATTCCAATCGGAATGATTCGAATTATTCCGGGCTCACATCTATACTTTGTTCGGCTTAATAGCTTGTGGAGTTGCTGGCCATTTTTCAGCCAGAGGTGTAGAGCGACGCCGCTCAGAGCGCGAGACTTGCCGTCCTGGGCGTGCCCGGTCGGCGCTCAGCGATCGAGCGGAGGCTCTATTCATTAGTTTGAGCACGTGGATTTGTGTAGGAATCTTGTTCTGCAGGCAGCTAATTTGTTGAGATTAGTTCCCGCGCATAGGGTTTACCGTCCGGCGGCCGAGCGTGCAGAGGTGCCAAGTTCTTAACGTGCGTTAGACTCGAGGCATCGGCTCGCCGGAACATGCTGGTAGTTAGTCGGCCTATGAAGTCCGCCAGGCTCTCCATTTTTAAATCACGAGCGATCACATCTTTCCTCACGTACCGTCTTCTTGTCTCTGGTTGCCAGATTTTAAAGATGGCAACCCTACTTGCAACACACGGGGAATCACTCACGCAATGTTGCCAGCGGCTGATAGTCAAAAGTAACATGAGGCAGCTCAAAAAGTAACATTTTCGTTACTTATTTAGAAAACGACACAAATCATGTAATATTATACGCCTAAACTGTTTAATGCCACCCAGTCAAAAAAATACGCTAAACTGTTTAATGGGTGGCACGAATCACATACGATTTGCGAAATGTAAACAGTTGAGGTGTTACAAGTTTTGATTTTCTATAACTGACATTTGAACATCGTAGGGGTTATAAAGCAAAAATAACTTTTCGCCTGAAGGCTGGTATCCGTAGTTTTCCGTCTACGCTGGCAACACACACTGTACGGTCATAAATGACAGATCTAGGGATGTCAGAAGTGAAAAAAATATCGACGTATCGATATTTATTAAAATATCAAATTTTACGTCGATATATCGAGGTTAAAATATCGATATATCTGTCATTTTCAAAAGATTTTGCGTTTTTAAAATAATAGTGTATTTACCAATAGTAATTTTTATACAAAATGTACAAAAATCTCAATAAAAATGGTGGTATTTTTATCAGTATTCCTTTTTATTCGGCAATAATTATAATAATGGTGAGGCAGCAATAATATTAGTCGTCACAAATACTAATGCAAAGATGATAGATTTGTAAGCTATTAACAGTTAAAATTTCAACCGCCAGATGTCATGACCCAATTGGTCAGTCCTTTACAGTTTTGGATTCTAGTGACTTTAGTCAGATGAATAAAAAAATATATCGTTTTTGATACAAATTGCGATATTGGATATTTTGTATCGATATATTGATACATCGGATTAAAATATATCGGCAAAAAATATCGATACATCGATATATCGATACTTTTTCAACAAGCCTATTATTATCTAGTGTTCGCCAGAGAATTCGTAATTTGACTGGTAAATTGGTAATTGATTATTTTGTAATTTAGTCTCTTTATGTACTGGTGATCTCAAAATGTTATTATCCATTTCCTTATTGTGTTTACTATTTACACCGAATATAATCGGTAGCAATGATGTAGAGGTAAAATCGGAAGAAGATGTGGGTGTGAAGTACGCGAATAGGTGTGAGGTTTGTAAAGTTCTCGCAACAGAGTTACAAGGAAGGCTTGAGGAGACCGGTAAAATTAACGATGTCATTGAAATCGGATACTCATTAGACGATGTTCAACCTAAAAAGAAAACTAAGTATCATAAATCAGAGCTGAGATTGATCGAATCTCTGGAAGGTGTTTGTGATAGAATCTTGGAATACAACATACACAAAGAACGTCAAGACAGCACCAGATTTGCTAAGGGTATGAGTCAGACATTCAAAACACTGCATGGATTAGTTGATAAAGGTGTTAAGGTAGATCTTGGTATTCCTTTAGAGCTATGGGACAAACCATCTGCAGAAATAACACAATTGAAAACCCAATGTGAAAGTCTTCTAGAAGAAAACGAAGCTGCTGTGGAAGATTGGTACTGGAACCACCAGGGAAAGGTAGATCTTAAACTCCATTTGTGCACTAAAAATGCACTGAGAGACACAGATGCATCTTGCCTAAATGAAGATATTAAAAGTAAAGATAAAGGAGACAGTGGAAGTAAAACTTCTAAATCAGAACTATGAGGATTGCCTACATATTATTTAACCTTTTAACTGCATCCAACATTGTGTACATTATACCTTTGCCATATTTTTTCAATAGAAAACCTGTGATTGTTATTTTCAATTACTTAAAATTTTTGACTTAAAATTATCATTTGACTAAAATCAATTGGTCAAAAGGTTAATTACACTTCAACAAAATATGGTTCTCTTCAATTGTACATAATATAAGAAGTAAATCATAGTATTTCTACATAATTATATGGTTTCCGTCTTTTATATAATATGATGAATCTTTTGTTGTTTTCATACATACGATTTTTCATTTTTTCCCAAGCTACCATGCCTCCATCAAACAGGAGTGGTCTGTGGTGGCAATCACTAAATAAATAAACGGTATTAGTCAATAGTCTGTGGATCACTTCAAATCAATGCATGTAAAAATGAAATGTTCGCCACTGTCCTGTGACACAAAATATTTTAAACCAATGATTATTGGTTTAAAATATTTTGTTTGGTTTGGAAATAAGTTATCTTAGGAACAAATAATGCAAGTCTGGCCTCAATAACCATGGAAATATTAAAGTAGGCAAAAGTGTTTAGAATTCAGCGTAGTTGAAGCCTAGATACACATTTAACATTTATTTGTGGAAATTGTCTGCCCTATGTTATTACTATTGCACTGCATCTTCCTATTTAGCTGTATTTTTAAACCTATTGATTTTGAATGTTTGAAGGAGGATGTTTTAGTAATTCCAAGTTAATTATTATTTTAAGTCCATGAATAGTTTAAAACTAAGTATAGTAAGGTTTTATATTTTATTTCTTTTGTAAAATATCAACATTTATTTATATTGCCTGGAATAGGTAATGAGTTGATCTTGATGCAGTAGTATAAGCAAGTTTGTGTTGGAAAATGTGGTGTTTTGAATCAATGTAAATGTAGACATTATATGGAGCTATGTATTTATGATTCATAAATGTTTTTTGAATAGTTATACCAACCAGATGATGTAATTTAGTACAATGAGCCAGTTTGATCTCTTTTTTAAGTTGTCTAGATATTTTAACATTCCTTGAGGTAAAATGTTGATGTGACACATTGTGGCAGGGCCCCCACAACAGATTTGAATTTGGACTATTTCAGACCCAAAAAGGCTCTGGTTCAAAAGTTAAAATGGTTCTTTTATAAAGATCTCTATCATATAAAATGTTGCTAATTATTGAATTTTTTCAGTCTTTAGTTTAGAACAGGGCTTCCCAAACTGTCCGTCGAGACCCCGTGGGGCGTCGCGGTATTATCCCAGGGGCGTCGTGAGGCGATCTAAATAGGTTGGTTGTTGCGGCGGGAGCGGGCGGCCAGTGCTTTTTCTTTTTTCGATGCTATTTGGAGTAGATAAAAAATGGCGTCGGAAAAATATGGCAAATTCCAAAGGGTGTCACAGTAAAAATAAGTGTGGGAAGCCCTGGTTTAGAAGATATAAAACGTTTTTATCCGACCAAAACCTATGAATGAAGCCTATTCTGCATATATTGAATCAGACCTTAATGTTCTAGAAATATGCAAAAAATAACATAAATGTGTGTAACTTTTTGACCCACCAACAAAATCTAATAATTGCTCCACATCATCTCAGTCTGTCAGTCTGAATTCAAATTCATGATGGTCCACTAAATATAATTATAGAATCAAACATCAAGCATTTATTAAAATTGAAACATTTTGTATTTTTATATGCATTTTATTTTATAACATTTTTCTATCCTGCCAATGTACAGAAGAGCTTGATCTTCGGGCGTCACCGCGCCATCGTGCGCTGTCATGACCATGGTCACCAATATGTGGTCACGAAATATAAGAATCCCCTGTTAGGTACCGCCTAACCAGCCATATGACTACTCAGTTGTATTGCAATTGTAGCTAGAATTGAAAGTTGGTTGGAGGCCCAGACCTGAATAGAACAGTACGTGGATCTTGTTTTTAGAGTTCCGTACCTCAAAAGGTACAAAAGGATTATAAGATCACTCTCTTGTCAGTCTGTCTGTCGGTCCGTGTGTCACCACCGATTTTCTCAGGAATCTAATAAGTTGAAATTTATACCAGATACTGAGGTCTATAGTCCCTATTAGGTGTATCGGGGTAAAGGATTCTTTCTTGAATTATACAACACCGATTGTTTATTTGCTCTTTATTTTGCACTTGCACTACACATTTAACATAATCACTACTTAGATTTATATTACAGTGGTTAGCGTCACAGCCTGGAAAATCCGTTGTATTTTTTTGAAGTTCGATTTTATGTCAAATCTCTCTGCACTGGACAATTAGTGTTGCCAGCTATGGATGTGGCTTTTCGCCACACCACCCCCCCACGGAGAAAACAACTCCCAACAGCATTTAAAATAGGTACACAAACAAAACATGATAAATAAAACAACAGGTCAGTCATAGGTCAAAGGGAGTTTTGAATAGTACTTTACGACCCGATCTAGTGGTATATCCAGGTTTCGCGGGAGCTGGAGTAGAAATAGGGATAGAAACTGGAAGTGTGGGAGCAGGGTTAGCGGACAAAGGAGTGGATGTAGAACTTGGAGTAGGGACCATATCTGGAGCCTGAGGAAGTGCTGAATCAGTAATAAATGCCGGCTTAACTCGGTCAATACTCACCTGTACATCCTTAATGCCGATAGTGATTATGATATTTTTGTCTCTCCTAGAAACGACCTTATAGGGTCCCCTATAAGGTGGTTTCAGGGAGGGCCTTACAGTGTCGTCACGCAGGAAAACATGTGTTGCTGTTGCCAGGTCCTTATGTACGAAATGAGACCTCCTTCCATGACGTGACATGGGCGTAGGCTGTAGTTGAGACATGCAACGTCTCAACTGAGAAACGAAATCTGTCGCATCTGTGTTGGAGTTAGAAGGTGAAATAAACTCACCGGGCAGACATAGAGGTTCCCCGTATACTATCTCGGCTGGCGAGGATTGTAATTCTTCTTTAAGGGAGGCACGCATACCAAGAAGAACCACCGGCAAAGCTTTGTACCACGTCTCTTGGTGACACATAAGGGCTGCTTTCAGTTGGCGGTGCATGCGCTCGACCAAGCCGTTCGCACACGGGTGGTAACTCGTGGTACGGGTGCGCTTGGCTGAACAGAGCTGCATAAGTGCCTGAAAGAGTGCAGATTCAAATTGCCGGCCCTGATCCGTCGTGACCAATGATGGAACACCAAATCGTGCGATCCAGCCACTGAAAAATGTTTCAGCCACTTCTTCCGCCGTGATACCTATCATCGGCCAAGCTTCGGGCCACCGAGAAAATCTGTCCACAGCTGTTAAACAGTAATGGTAACCTTTGCTGTAAGGGAGTGGGCCAATGATATCAATGTGCACGTGGCGGAAACGCTTACTTGGTGTTGCAAAAGTTTCCAGAGGTGAGTTAGTGTGCCTGGTAATCTTGCTACGTTGGCAAGCAATGCATGATTGAGCCCAGTTGCGGCAATCCTTTACAATATTGGGCCACACAAATCGTTCCGAAACTAATTTTGCAGAGCCTCGTATGCTTGGGTGACTAAGATTGTGAATCTTATCGAACACCGCGCGACGGAATTTTGGAGTGACGAACGGCCGGGGTTTTCCGGTGGATGTATCGCAATACAGGGTGATATCTGTTCCAGGAACAATAATCTTCTCCAGTTTTAGAGATGAGTCGTTCATCATGTTGAGAAGTTCCTCGTCATCCACTTGATCTTTAGCGAGGGCACCGAAGTTTTCTTCGAGGCTAATGGTCTCGATGCGAGACATAGTATCCGCTACTACATTGTCCTTTCCACTAATGTGGATGATGTCAGTCGTGAATTGTGAAATGAATGACAACTGGTTAAGTTGAGATGGGGGTAACTTTTCACGACGCTGTGAGAATGCATAGACCAGGGGTTTATGGTCAGTGTATATCCTCACATGTTGGGCTTCCAAAACGTGTCGAAAATGTTGGACGGCATCGTAGACAGCGAGTAATTCTCGGTAATAAGCCGGCCAGGTAGATTGCTGGGTAGTAAGCTTTTTACTAAAAAATGCAAGAGGCTGCCAATCGTCTTCGACACGCTGTTGGAGACATGCTCCGACGTGGGTGGAAGAAGCGTCTGTGAAAAGTCCCAGGGTTGCAGCATTATTAGGGTGGGCCAAAACGGTAGCGTTGGCCAAGTGATCCTTGCATTTTTGGAAAGCCAATTCCAGGTCCAGCGTCCAAGGGACGGGTTTTGGACCCTTAAGTTGGGTAGAAGCCAGCATGTCTATGAGAGGAGCTTGGTACTCAGCCGCATTAGGCAGAAATCGGCGATAGAAGTTTATCATGCCTAAAAACCTGCGAAGACCTTCGACGGTCTTTGGAAGAGGGAAGTTCTGCAGGGCTTCTATCCTCTCGGGAGGCGGGTGGGTGCCATCCTTGGTTATCCGGTAGCCAAGAAAAGTGACTTCATTGGCGGCAAGCACACACTTAGAAGAGTTAACCACTACACCATATGAAGACAACCGCTGAAAAAGGGCACGAAGGTGTTCTACGTGCTCCTCAGCGGTGCGAGAGAACACCAGAATGTCATCAACATACGGGTAGCAAAAGTCGAGCCCCCCCACGACCTCGTCTATAAAACGCTGGAACGTTTGTCCTGCGTTTCGGAGACCGAAGGTCATGAAAGGGAACTCGAATAACCCGAACGGTGTTGTTATGGCGGTTTTGCAGATATCAGCTGGGCTAACAGGGATCTGTTGGTAAGCCTTTACCAAGTCAATTGTACTAAAGATAGTGGCCCCAGCAAGATTACTTGAGAAATCGGCCATGTGCCGAACCGGGTAGCGATCGGGGACAGTCCTAGCGTTGAGGGCACGATAGTCCCCACAAGGGCGCCAACCAGTTTCACCTTTCCGCGCTAAATGTAATGGCGAAGACCAGGGACTATCAGAAGGCCGGGCAGTGCCACACCGCACCATCTCCTCAAATTCCTTTTTTGCTATCAGGAGTTTCTGTGGGGCAAGCCGGCGAGGGCGGTGCGAAATTGGTGGTCCGTCTGTGGTAATTATGTGATGAACAACATCATGTTTGATAGTCCTGGGAACTCCTGGTGGTCGCGTTAGGTCTGGAAACTCCAGAAGAACTTTGGTGTAAGGGGAATCATCAGCAACGATGGTCTTGACACTAACCTGCTGGACCTGCGCAAAAGGAGCGGGAGAAGAAAGCTTCGTGCTCCCGTCTATCAACCTTTGATGTTTGCAGTCAGGTAGCAGATGGTAGTGAGCCAAGAAATCTGACCCTAAAATTGGGCAACTAACATCAGCGATGATGAATTCCCATCTGAAGTCTCGCCGCAGTCCAAAATTCAAGCAGAGGGAAATAGTTCCATAGGTCTTGATAGTGCTGCCGTTGGCCGCGCGGACATCGAAGTCAGTAACACTGTATTGGCCTTTAAGAAGGTATCGCGGGAAACAGCACAGATCCGAACCGGTGTCGATCAAAAATCGGCGGCCCGATCCAGAGTCAGTAATGAACAGGCGGCGGCTATGTGGTGCGCAGTCAGTTGCCGCCTCTACTGATTGCTGGGGGCGTTTCCCTGATCTTCAGATTTCCAGCTGCAGGGCTTGATACATCTCGAAGCCTTGCTGGAAAACCGTTTATGGTACCAGCACAAACGGGGGCCGGAGCGCGAGGAAGAACGGGAGCTGAGCTGGCTGCGCGAGTTGCTTCTGGAACGACTTGGCCGGTCTGTGCTTAAAGCGTCTACCTTCTTTGCCAAGTCGTCAATACGACGGATGAGTTTTTCCAAGTCTGTTGACGAGACACTAGTTGCGTGGACAGACGCAGGCGCAGAGGAATAGGGTGGCGCATCAACAATGGTGTCGGCTATTTCCGCAACTTTGTCCAGCTGAAGGTCCACCTGAGCCATGAGGATCCTCTGAACTTCTTGGGGAAGACGGCGCATCCATAACTCGCGGATTATCCCTTCATCACCAATGCTTTTTCCGGCTAATGAACGCAGGTGGCGCAAAAATGCGGAGGGTTTCCTATCGCCGAGTTGCTCTTCACTCAATAGTTGGCGTACGCGCTGCTCACTCGATGTGGAAAAACGCTTAATGAGCTCCATTTTCAAATGCTCATACTTGTTATCTGCTGGCGGGCTCGTGATTATATCTTCCACCTCATCAGCAGTCCGAGCATCCAACATGGCCAAGATGTGACCATACTTGGTAGCATCTTTAGTGATGCCAGCAACATCGAACTGTGCCTCCGCTTGAGCAAACCAGATCTTAGGTTTGTCTTGCCAAAAACTAGAGAGTTTTACAGAGACAGCCATGGTGCTCGGGTCGGTTGAAAGGGAAGGAGGGAATTGTTGTGTTTTTAACAGAACCATTTGACTTTGTAAATCTAAAAGTTGCTTTCTTAAGCTATTAACATCCTGTTCCTCAGACATATTGAAAGAGAGGAAAGAAAAAAAGAGAGAGAAAAAAATTAGATTATCCACAACCGCACACAGAAAATATTACAAAACAGTAAAGTTGAGAAAAATATAAAATATTTCACAAACTGCAAACAACATGCATTTAAAACTAAACCACCTTAAAATGTACACAATTTAAACACACAGAAACATAAAATATAAATAAATAAAATCTGTAATATTAAAATGTTAAAATAACCACAAATGTATGTTATCCTTTTACCATTAGAAAATGTATGTTTATCAAAACTAAACACCATTAGAAGAAACCAATTTGCTCACTATCCTTTATATTTTTATAAAATAAAATTAGCCATTGTCCTTTATAATTAAAATTCTAAAATATTTGTAAAACTTAACTTTAAACTAATACAATATAGATTTAGAAATTATAGGATGCAGGTAATAAAATAAAAACAATAGGATAAGTGATATAAATACAATGCCAATGATCATATAAATAGTCCACGGCCAATGTAAATTATAAAAATGCAGGTTTGTTATAAAAAGAAGCACAAAATGTCCACTCACAGCGTTCTGGCAAAGTCCTACCAGAAATATTGGTGCAGTCCAGTGTCACACAGTGTTGAATGGCACAGGACAGTTGTCAGGCTCGTGGAAATGGACTTGTCCGGGCAGCACTACCTTGGCTAGCACAGCCCAGGTAAGGTTTGTGCCGATGTGGTGATTAAGGCATGCAGACACACATAGAATATGCAAGGGGCATGCTAATCCTGTGTAGTTGGAGGCGATCTGCACAAGGGGAACCCTCCACCTCATGCAATGGGCTGAAGAAGGTGCAATTGAAGCGTGCCGTTTCAAAATGGGGCACACAGAAGTACTGCTGGACGTTACTGCTCGACGCTGGTTGTAGCATCAGGAGCACATGTACGCCTTAGCTTGTGAACTCTGTCGTTGGTCACCAGTTATCGGGGTAAAGGATTCTTTCTTGAATTATACAACACCGATTGTTTATTTGCTCTTTATTTTGCACTTGCACTACACATTTAACATAATCACTACTTAGATTTATATTACAGTGGTTAGCGTCACAGCCTGGAAAATCCGTTGTATTTTTTTTGAAGTTCGATTTTATGTCAAATCTCTCTGCACTGGACAATTAGTGTTGCCAGCTATGGATGTGGCTTTTCGCCACAGGTGTATACAAATCGAGGTCCTGAGTCACCACGACAAAAAGATATGGGCAAATTTAGATTTTCGCGAAAACTTGTAAGTACCAAAATTTACCATCATTTTCATCAATTTATTTTCCAGAGTTTTCTCTTTACTTGTGCTGGACCTTGCTTTTAATCAAAATTGACAATTCTAGGTCAACCGGAAATACCCCATAGGTTTTGGGTCGAAAACCTATATGGAGTTCGCGTTGACCAAGAAAGTTTCAATTTTCCCAACTTTTAAAGAGCCACATTTTTAACAGTTTTTTTATTTTATTCATGCGAAAAAACGCTTGCTCGCACGAATATGTCGACACGAAAGATCGTCAGCACTCCAAATGGATCGGTTGCAAAATTATTATTTTTTGCGCATGGAACTGAAGAGCCGCAAAACATCGAAAGAGCCGCAGGTTGCCGACCCCTGACCTAGAATCACGAAATTTGCCAAAAAGCAAGCAAAATGTGCGGCAAGATTTTGCGGCTACTATTCATTTCAGTCAATTTGATTAAGTTATAATATTGTACGGAACCCCCTGCGAGTCCGACTCGTACTTGGCCGGTTTTTTACACAGGGACACTTTTGACGCCGAACTCCATTTATTAATGGACGATTCTATGTGAATGATGGACGGTTACAACAACGTACAATGTCGTGCTGATGCAATTCAATGTTTTGATTTTTGAATAATAATAATAATAATAATAATAATAATTTATTTCAAAAGAAAGAATACAAGTTCACACATAAAAACTAACTAATAACATGCACAACTTAAAAACACTTGTTGTCTACTCGGTATTTAAATGACATGCAGAACCTACACTAAGATAAACAATCTTGTGTCGTAGGTGCCTGCGTTCTCTTCATGTGTACAGTTGAGTAGTCATAGTATGATACTAAGTAAAATAGAAAGATAATAAAGACAAATTTCATTACAAAGAGGTACAAATTATAAAGTTACATTTGAGTTATATTTTAATCATTTTTAGTGACCGACAATAATTTTATAATTTAATTAAGTATACATTTAAGTGTTAGTTATTTAATAGTTTAAGGTAAGTAATTTATTTATAAGAGATAAGTGTGTATGTGTATGTGTGTGTGTGTGATTGGGGTGTGTGTGTTTGAGAGGGGTGTGTGTGTGTGTGTTTGGGGTGTGTGTGAGTTTGTGAGGGGTGTGGATGTGTGTGTGAGGGTGTGTGCATTATTTTAATACTTTCAGTAGGTGTTCAGTCTCATCGTAGCTGAGGTTGCTCAGCCAGCTGGTAAGTGCATGTTTGGCTTCTCTATTATTAAGTTTTACCAATTTATTTATAATTTTACCTGCGCTATTGTACAAATATGGCCCCAGAAAATTGTACAAAGAATGCCATTATGAAATAAATAATTTTAAAGGTGAACGCACACTTATCCGAGCCGAACGCATAGAACGAAACGAATTTTAGAATTCTGTAGGTATATGCAAATAAAATTACGTTTCGTACGATGCGTTCGGCTCGGATAAGTGGGCGTTCACCTTAAGAGGACTCAATTCGTCATACTTTTCATACAAAACCTCTGTACTTATTATGGCGTTGTTAAACATTTTTCGTTAGATGTTTTGCACAAATTAGTATCTTGTGTACTATATCTAGCCGTGTATCTATGCGTAATTTAAAAAAAGTGTGAAACAAATTCAGTCAAAGCCTCCGAAAAACAGCGTTTTTGCCTGTACTTTGGCCATATGTAATGTACCTATAAATTGTAAAAGTAAAGAAAACGTTAAGATACCAGGCTTGCAAATGTATTGGAGATTCTAAATAACTAACTTTTTTTTCACAAACTCGTAAGATTTTTTCACAAGAAGTATACTCCTGGAACAAGTTTTATGAATGCGAAATCATGAATGATGACCTAGCGAAGCGAGCGCGAGTGATCAGCGGAATTTACCGACTGATAATCGACGGCTATGATGATGTCTCTCTTTTTTCGCAGTCAAACATTACGTTGGATGAAACAACAAGCTTTTAGATTATGCTTGCGTCGAAGTTGCGCCGGCCACAGTGGGCCGCCTTAACAGAATCATTTTTGCAATTTGGAAATATGTAGTAGTTATGTACAAAATTACAATTTGTTTTATGTATGGTATGACTATAATAAATTATAGGATTTAAAATAAAATACGTAACTGTTTTATATATAAGCACCTTTTTAATCGACTGTCAAAAAGTATTATATAAATAATAATATCTATGCAACAGTTTCTTTGCACCTAGTATCTTACACAATGGTATTTATTGGTGCTAACAAAATTGCAGGTACCCTGCAAAAATTACATGGAACGAGTTTGAATTTAAATTTACTTAAAACAAATATAATTATTAATTACTAATAGGATTAAATACATTCATTCAATTGTACTCGGGCAACACACATACAAAAATATTTGTGTGTACAGTATTATACAATAAAATTTATCTTGTAACGCAGCAACAAAAACAGCCTATGTAATGCTCACAAACATTTTTTGCGATGTTTATGAGGCGCTCCGTTACCTCGAATAATATTTACATTAAAATTTCTCTTTATAACAATTCTAATAGTTAAATTAACATTGATCTGCCTTTTCGTCTTTTTTAAGTAGATCCAACATGTTTGTAAACGAAAGCGTAAGTACGTTTTTATTGGATTTAGAGGTAACAGCGCCTCTCGCGGCAAATAGTACATTGTATAAAATACACCATCACTTTTTTATGACTGACATAATACAATGAGATTTCACTTTCACTATTTTACAGCATATCGTATAACAATGCATTAATTTGTTTTTGACTACCTGAAGATACACAATAATTAAAAACTAAAATTCTAAAGTGTATAATATAAATAAATATAAAACTAATAATATAACGCACACTCCGTTCAGGCAACACGCATACAAAAATTCTGTATCCTACAATAATTTAACACGTCAACCGAGAAACTCGTGGACCGACACTGCCCGCCGAGCGGAACGATGTAACTCTTCGATGTAAATAATGGACGATGTATAAAAATAGTGTGTATACAGTTCCATCGTGATGGTTTGCGGAGTGACTATAGGTAAGGGCTGGTATCCTGGTATTCGTCGTCGTCGTCGTCGTCGCTGTCGGAACCGTCGTCGGTCAGCTGTCGCTGTGAGGTCGCTTCCTTGACGCCATCACGGTCAGAGCTCGATGCATCTGCACAACAAAACCGCTCATTACATATTGTGTTGTTTTTTTATGTATACGGATTACAGGTATCTGGGCAAGACTCTATTTTGAAAATCAGATATTTTCCATCTGCTATGTAATTCTTGTCAGAGGACGAACCACAAGCTCTTAAAACAATATTATTATAACCTTATTTGACTCTTGTCTTTCTTTGACATCCGACGTCAAAACGGGACAAAAGACAAATAAGGTTATTTTAACCTTGTTTTAAGAGCTTTTGGTAGGCCCTCAGGTGATATGGTTTGAGTATGATACTGTAAGTTTTCGCCTATTTCTAGTTGAACACATTAAATTGTGCAAGAAATTGTTTGTTGAAAGGAACATACGAACTATATTTTTACACAAAAACACAAGCTGTTGATTACTAATCTACTTTTAAATAATTAAAATATTAAAAAAAAGTGTATAGTGATCTATAACATTAGCATTTTCCAAATAATACTTGTGATCAATTCAGTAGTATATCATTACAATATTATGCTAATAAATGTAGAAGTCAATCTAGAAACTAACTTAAAAAGCTGCACAATAAATATTGGTCCTTGAACAATTACTGCAAGGCATGCTTTCTGACCTGGAGTTTTATCCTTTACAAATCCACTCTACTACAATGTAGGGTTTGAACCCCATAATTTTAGGTCAATTCCACTGACTTTCTAGTCTCAATACTGCAGGTCAAATGGATATAACATTACATGCAAAATGTTTATAATATTTGTATGGTGTGCGTGCATGTATACTTCTAATATGTGGTGTACATTCAATGATAGGTAATACTAGCAAGCAAACTACATCGCTGGCCAACCTGAGCCATCATTTGGATTAGCCGACGGGTCATCAGCATACAATGAGACTTTAGCCCCCTTATTAAATGAGATGGTTTAAAGCGACTCGGTTTTTACTTATTGTGTAAACTCAAGTTTTAAATATATCCGTCATACATATAACAAAGAGCCGGGACTATCTGAAAACCTGATTTTTATTAGACTTGGCTTAAACCATCGCATGTAATTAGACAGTTTTTAAGTAATCTTGCTAATATCTGCTTGGTTCATACGTAAAATACTTGCTAGCATACATTTAGATCCAAATAATAAGCAATAAAATGCAGCCAATGGTGCTGATTCTGTTGTTTACTAAACCAATTTTAGTCTTATTATATCTCTTTCTAATAAAGAACATAAGAAAAGGATATAATATAGTCCTGTCAAAAATTAGACTAATTTGACAGGTCAATATTTTCTATCCTTTTTCAATAATGTTTGAAGAAAAAGATGTAATGTTATCTAAATTTTAAAACGACTTGCAATAGAATCGGCAACAATAGCAAATTAAGAGGCAAAATGATAGTTTTATTTGCTTGCAGTAGTCCCCGTAGGTAGAGTGGTTAATTAAAACAATAGTCCAGGTTGGTATTAAGTGAAGCGGTGCATAATTACCCAGTTACCTGCATGTGGCTCCCACAGCGGCTCGTAGCGGCGCGCCTTGGGCGGCGGCGGCGACACCGACCTCCTGTTCAAATAACTACAACACATTATACAATACTGGAGCCGATTCTGTTGTAACTAAACTAATTTCAATCACATCACGTGTCTCTTACATTTAAAAAGGATCGAACATAGAAGCTGTCAAATTAGTCTTTGCCGTCTTCATTTGCGGGTATTTAGACGTAACTGCGATAGATGGCGACTTAATTTATATTAAAAACATGGACTAATTTGACAGGACTAAATTTCTTACATCCTTTTCTTATGTTCTTTGTTAGAAAGAGACATAGTGAGACTAAATTAGTTTAGTTGTAAACAACACAATCAGCACCACTGTCTAGCCTATCTAGATATATGTCATACAACTAATATTTTATTTGACTAATTTTATATCAAATGCTTTATACAAGTGAGTTAGTACTTGAATAGAATACTTAGGGTCAGCTCACACCGAGACGTTTATGATTCAATATAGAACTTTATTTAGTACACAAAAAGGTTTAAATTTGTCAGAGAATTCGAATACGCCTCACGTCCTCGCCTTCTATACCTATTATAAAATGTGTTGCTATCTTAAAAAGTGCGCGTGCCGCGGCTTCTCGGTGTGAACTCACCCTTAACGTCTCGGTAAAACATGACAATGGCAGATTTGGGAAATATTTGCCGTTACAAAATATTTTTTGTCATCAATTATGGACAAATCAACCCCATTCTGTAGGTAGAGTATGGGGTTGATTAAAGACGTGCAATTACTACCTCTAGCAAGTGTTTATAGGCTACGCGGTAACTGCTTATCATGAGGCGGCCCGTATGCTTGTTTGCTGCTGCCTTAGTTGTATACAGTTCCGTCTTTACCATAAGGGTACACGGGGCCCCATTAGGCCGATACACTGTACAATGTTTTTTTTTCTATTTTAGGTGGATAGTAAGAATTACCGAAAACATTTCTAAAAACGTTAAGATAATCCGATGTCCGGGATTATCTCATCAATGTGGAAAAGAGCTGTAACTTTTAAACATATTTAATCAATTAATAAAGCCCATCAATTTTGACCGATTAAACTAGCTTTCAATTAAACTTAAATTCAATTAAAAATGACAAATATAAATGATAGCAAAAAATATTTTTATTACAGTCACTTTTATTTTCTACGGGGCCCCAAATTCTTGTGTACCCAGGGGCCCAGGCGAGGCCTAAGCCGGCCCTGCTAGAAGAAAAATTAGAGTAGTGATGTAATAGTTAATACCTGTCAATAATGTCATGGTCGTCCCCGTTCTCGCTGGGCTGGGGCGAGGGCGAGCCGCGCGGCGAGGGCGGCTGGCTCAGCGCCTGCATCAGCCGCCCCTTCGACTCGTTCCAGATGCTCGACAGCCGCCCGTCCGGCCCGAACAGCAGCAGGAACGCGTCGATCAACTCGCGGGACTTCTCCTCCCATCTCGTTAGAATATCTACTCGCTTCTCCCCTATGTTTGTTATCACCTGCAATAGAGGGATACTTTGGTATAAGCATAGATATAAATCGAAATAGATGACGCGAGTGTACAGTAGTACCCAACTAATATGGCTTACCGATGTACCTGCGCAGAAGATACATTTTCAAAGCGCGGGAAACGCTATTGGTAGGCAGCTGCCGCCATGTTAGCGCACGCCGTGCGGAGGGGCGGGACTTGCGAGTGAGACGGAACTAACAGCTGCAGTGTATTATGAACCTTATAGTAGTGATGTAAGGTTGATTGTAACTTTTAAGCATTCTTTCGTTAATCGTCGGGGCCATACTTTCTGTTCTGTGCGAACGAAGATTCACGACGCGCCATATCAGTTGGGTAATACTGTATGTACTTTGCGTGTCAAAAGCTGTGCAAAAAGGGTGAGCAATGCACATTTGAAATTGTTTCGTGCGGACAGGGAGTAAGGCTGCATGTCCACCAGAGATGTGTAGCGAGGGATCTGTTTGGCTGACAAATATATCGCTTCATTTTCACGTTATAGCTCCAATGCCAGCCTAACTTAATCAATCTTGTGACATTATGGTAGGTATAACAAAACGTTTGGTTTTCATACGGATGGAGGGTATATAAGTATTCTAAGGGGTTAGAACCTTTGTGGCATAGCTAGCCGCCGCCATTTTAGTTTTTTTTCAATGTCGCGGCGCACGATAAAACTGATATATATGGGTAGAGGACACTTATACAAACAAAAAATGTTAATCAATATGGTGGCCTAAAGTGTCACGTTTCCGAGATATTTGGAGGTAAAGATCGCCATATGAGAATTACGACAATCATTAAAAATTAACTTATTACGTGTTTATATGCATTCGATTGTATTCAAGTAATACTTCCCAGGTTGATTTATCAATTTTTTAGTAGAGTTAAACTAGGACCACGAAAAACAATATTTTTAATTACTTACCTACTAAACAGCATCGTAATATTCGCTATGAACCACAATGTTGTCAAAGTAGCTCGGAACGTTTTTTTTTTTTTTTATACCACTAAGTCTTGTTTTCATTATTATACAAACAAAAATGACAATACTTGTCCTAAAATCTCATGTTAAGAAGTTAATTGGAACTAAAGATCGGTAAGTAATGCTCTCTGGGCGCCAAAATTGCAATAGCGACGTAATAGTACATTATGATACATGTGTGCAAAGTTGGTTATTAATACTCGAGGCGTATTAAGCGCGTGAGCCGAAGGCGAACGCAATAAGTGAGCCGAGAGTGTAATAATCAATGCACACGCGTGTCATACGACGTTTTTCAACACACTTGCGAGGAAAAAACAGACTTGTATGTTTTTAAGTAGATTTTTTGATAATAATCAAATCAACACAATGAGAACGTTTACAAATATGGCACGCAAGGTTTTTTTGACAGCGGTGAGCTGTCAAACTATTTTACCCGTTTAAATTAAGAATGCTTGGTCTACACATATCACTTGCAGTGAGGTACAAACTTATTATAATCGGGATTATAGCTTCATAAAACTGTGCGGTAATGTAAAGTAAAAAGCACAAATGGGTAATAAGCTGCATTAAGATACTAAAAGCGGTGCAATAAATGTTACTTTACGAGCGTGTTGAAAATAAATAAAAAAACCCGGTCCCGCGGCCGGTCCGACCCTACCTAATAAAACTTCCACCTAAATGAAAGTCCCGTCTTCGTCGAAGACTGCTCACGTGCAAACAATGCCCAAAAAGGGCGATATATCAGACCCAATGAATTACAGGCCTATTGCCATCACCTCCCATTCTTTCCAATGTCATAGAGTGATCAACACGCAGCTCTTGAGATACCTAGAGGATCACGATTTGTTGAGTGACCGACAATATGGCTTCCACCATAGTCCCTTGGCTGGTGACCTTCTGGTGTATCGCCATCGAGAGTCAAGGTGGCGAAGGCGTTCGATCGGGTCTGGCACTGGGGTCTTCTAACGAAGTTACCAGCATATGGGTTTCCCGAGGGACTATGCAAATGGGTCGCCAATTTTTTGTCCAGCAGATGCGTACGAGCTGAGAGACATAAATACTGGCATCCCGCAAGGGTCTGTACTGTACAAAACTCCATTTGCTGTGACTTCACAATTCCAGAACACGAACATCAGTGAAAGCATCGGGATCCTCGGCATCGACATTTCTAACGACGTCAATAGGCCGTCTAGAAGACAAGGTTAAGCTGGCATCCAAAAAACTCGAAGTGCTCAACATAGCGACGCAGTACTTAACATCGGGGCAAAGGCTGCAACTTAACAAGTCGCAAGTTCTGCCTTATATGGAGTACTGCTCTTTCCTGGATACCAGTTTGGGCCTTTAGACTCGGTTCAGCGACGTGCTATTAGAATTGTCGACGGTCCCCAGCTCACAAGCGCCTTAGGGCCCCTCAATCTGAGGAGAGATTTTGCCTTATGTGTGTTCTACCGCTTGTACAATGGACAGTGTTCTGTAGAATTGTTTAACCTGATGCCCACGGCTACCTTCTACCATCGCAAGTCTCGCCATTGCCGGGGAGTCCATCCTCACACATTGGAACCAAAATAGTTTCGAACTATGCGGTCTGAAAGGAGCTTTCTTCCGAGGATGCTTAGACTATGGAATGAGCTCCCGCCGTGGTTTTCCCAACGGAGTACAGCGTGGGGTTCCTTAAAAAAGGTGTGAAGAGATTTCTGTAGGGTCGGCAATGCGCGAGTGATACCCCTGGTGTTGCAAGCGTCCATAGGCTACGGTAACCGCTTACCGCTTAGGCGGGCCATATATATGTTTGTTTGCTACCTAAGTAGTTTAAAAAAATCCTTTTATTTAAAGGTTTGAGGTAACGGCTTGTTTCTATTATGTGTATTATTTTATTTTTAAAACCGTGATGCAATAATTATTTGACCACAGTTTATTGCTTAACATAAATTGTTTAATCAACTTTAAACTATTGTAATTCTTCTCATATTATTTATACATCGATATTCCAAAATCTCGGTAACATTATATTTTAAGACAAGTATTGTTATTTTTGTTTAATAACGGAGACATGGAAAACAAGTTCACCACTACGATCCGAGCTACCTGACACCATTGTGTTTCATTGCGAATATAGCGATGCGGTTTAGTAGGTAACCAATTAATGAATATTGTTTTTTCGTGCTATTTGTTTTGCTATATTCTAATAAAAAGTTAAATCAACCTGGGAACTATTATTTGAATACAATCTAATGCGTATAAACACGTAATAAGTTCATTTTTAATGATTGTCGTTATTCTCATATGGCGATCTTTACCTCCAAATATCTCGGAAACGTGACACTTTAGGTCACCATATTGCTTAACATTTTTTGTTTGTATAAGTGTCCTCTACCCAAATATACCACTTACACCGTGCGCCGCCACATTGAAAAAAAATCAAAATGGCGGCGGGTGGCTATGCCAGCTCCCATACAAAAAAGTTCGTACCCCTTTACAAATCGTTATTTAGATGTGAAATTGTGGATATACGATTTTACAGTAATCTTTCTTTTTGAGAGAGATTGAACATAGCGTTTTGTCTCGGAGCAATTCGACTGAGAACGTACTTCTACCTTACAGAATACAGCAGCCTAATAACTGGATGTTGTAGTCTTGCGCGTGAGTAAGGTTACCAGGTTGTTTTTTTAAATGTCCTAAAGATTTTAGCATCTGATACCGTTTACATTCTTACGCGGACAAAGATTCTGAGGTGATGTAGTGTGAGTGAAGTATTTTATACCTAATACAAGCACGTATGCTCGTGATGAATGCTTTGTCACCTCACTATAATAATAACTACTCAGTTAATGTATGAATAGTAAGCAATAGTACAAAATGCGTCACTGTCATGATTTATTCACATAACTAGAGTGCTATATTTGACTCGCATTGGGTCAGCTTGAGTTTTCCGCAACGCTTCTGGATATATTTCTGAATGGGTACTTTGTAGTGGTTCTTCTAGAATTCTTAGGGTCGTCAATCAATGGTCAAATCGTGTTTTGAGTCGAGATTATTACATTTGAATTTGGAACCTGCACCAATTATATTAGGTTTATTTTCGATGACGATCTTCTTTAGATTGTATCTCGTATAATACAGGCGATAGGTTGGTTTGAATAATTTTAACGATGGGACTAGCTCTGACATCGCAAATTCATACATGTTGATCTTTTAAAGTTTTTTTTCTGTTTTGTGTTTTCTTTTTTTTCTATAGTAACAGTGGTTCAGCATAGCGATCCAAACATAGGTTTATAAAAATGTCCATCCCAAAGTATCATTACATTACTACTGAGTAATTAGTTAAAGTTATATGAAAAAAAATTACCAAAGAGCTCCTTTATTGAAATACCTAACTCGTTGGATATAACTACCTATTTACGCTAAGAGTACATTACCCTCGAATTCTAAAAACTACCAAATCGCATGAAAACATGATATCATGGACACTAACAAGGTCAACAGTCATTATTTTATTTATATAATTATTTTAAATCTGATATAAAGTTGAATGTTTTAATTTATTCAACAGTAATAAAATTAAAACATAAGCAGACCATATTTGTTGCTATGATCGCTTTGACAGAATGTGACACAATATCTCATCCGGTGCCAAATATGGAGCGAGAAAAATGCGCGGCTTTATACAGATACAATAGAATTCATCGACTGATACAACTATGTCAATAATATATTATTAATTTATACATATATGTCAGGTACGGATGATCGAACGCGTTTCTTTTTGTTATAATAACTATATGTAAAATATCATGAAATTTTCAAGTGTTGAATTGAGAACTATTGGAAAAATATCAAGATGGTAAAAAATCAACTTATTCAGTGAAGTTTCGATTCTGAAAATTCTTTCACTAATAGGTAGCTACATTATTTTCATCATTGTGAGACCACATGGGACAGATAGGCCGTTTTCACACGAGACGATAACGACACCATAAAAATGTCGTGACGATATATGCCCGGTTTCAATAAACATCTCGTCTCGTCTCGTGTGAAAACGGGCTTAGTCATACACATTGAGGAAACCTAGCAATACAATTCCGCAACTTGTGTTATTGCACTGTTTAATAACAGTACTAACCAATCACTGCGTCTAAATGTGTAGTGTGTCCTAGACTTAGCCGATCAGAGTACACTGTCGGTGGTGGGGAATGAGCGGAATAGATGTCATAAAAAATTAACATCATTGCGCTTCTTTGGCTTAATTGTTCGAGGGTCATAAATAAATCAATGTTACCTTTTTGCCCTTATCTTTAAGCTCGTCCATTTTGTTTTGTAGTCGGAACTTCTTCTCGTTGAGGAAGGACACGTTGAGCTCCTTGGCGGAGTATCCGCGCGCGAGGTTGCGCCGCACATAGATGTCGTAGTCGCGGACTATCCGCGCCACTATGTCGGACGTTGATACACCTGCAAATATTAACAACAAAACTATTATAATTAATTTCTTTATGTCAGAAGAGAGCATAGCGTTTATTCGCTCAAGGAGCAGTTCAAATGAGGGAGTTGGTACCTTCAATTTACAGAATACCGCAGCCAAATAACTAAATGTTGTGTTCCGGCGCGTGAGTATGGTACCAGAGCCCATCGGTGAGGAGAAGGCGTGATGCCCCGATCAGACGATGCATATGCTTGTCTACCGAGTTTGTCATATAAGATTTAAAAAAAAAAGCGGACTTCAGCAATACTTTAGAGCAGTGGTTCACAACCTTATCTTGGCCAGGGACCACTTTGAATTCTTTGTTATTAGCAGGGACCACTTGCATCTTCTGCATACACACATCAAAAAAAGTTTGTGACCACTAGCAAAAGCTCCTATTTATAAAATTTTTGTTTATCAAGCAAAAGTGTTTACGTTATATCTTTTTTTAAATAGAAATACAGTATTTGAAATTAAAAATAATCATTTTTTTTATTTTTTTATAAAAAAAAATGTAATTCAATCCTAATGAACAGAAATTTGATCTCTCAAGTGGATGAGATTAAAAAGCGTTTCAATAATTTTCTATCATTTTGAAATTCAATGAGTTCTTCCTCGATTTCTCTGTAATGCCCTTGAAATTATTCGCGGACCATATTTTGGCTCCCATGAACCACTGGTGGTCCGCTGACCGAACGCACAGGTTGGGAACCATTGCTTTAGAGGGATTGCCAATATGTTGCGGAAATTATAAGGCCTAAAGTCAAGGGGTAGTAGGATCACTAGCTCACCTTAACAACGAGATGGATTAAGATAGAGGTTGAGTACCATGGACATCGCCAGCCGATGACCCACGTGGGGGCAATTTGGGAAAAGGATGATGAGTAGCACATGAAGTTTTACATAATTTGTAGTCGTAGTGTGCGAGTCTTACTACCTCTATCTATGGCGATTGTAATAAGAACGAAACCAAAGTTCAAGCAAGTCAAGTGAGGGGACTTAGGATATATATATATAATGGTTGCTTTGGCCACATGGCCAAGGGGGGACCTTGGCCATGTATAATGCCATTCCTTGAGTCTCCAAAATGTTTTTTGAAGGCTAAGATGAAACAAGATAGTCTGTCACAGTTGGATTTAATGCTATAATCACACCTAGAAAAACTTAAGACAACTTTTACTTTTGCAAGGCCATTGGAGACGTCATGTGTACAATGTTCACACGACTAGACCGATATTTTTCAATGTCACAGCCGTATCTACATAGACGGGTATTCCGATATGAATAGCTCGGACGTTCCTCGTTCGATTATACATGATACGTCCTGATATAGATTGGAAACGTCCAGCATTAAATGGACACTCATACTTTAAATTATCTACATTGAAATGACATCGAACTTTCACCGGAGAATAATAAATAACCGTAAAGTGATGTCATACAGTTTCTGGAAATAGTTAATTTGCTACCAAACGTCATTGATAATGTCAAAGATAAGCTGATCCAGAAATTAGGGTGAATGAACTAATAGATTGGTTTGGAATTTTTCCAATTGCGAGTAAAAACTATGTATAAATAAATCTTTTCGTGAAGAGAAATCTTTGTACCCATTTTTACCCGACTGACCCGGAAGGAGGGTTATGTTTTTCATGTGCATGCATGTATATTTCTTTGGCGCGCTCTGCAGCCAAAACGGCTTAATGGATTTAAAAATATGAGGTGTCGTCAGATTCGTCTTAAATGTGGGAGTTACATAGGGTATATTATTTTAATATGGCATCTACGAATAAAAACGGAATTAAAGCTCGTAAAGCAAAACAGTTTTCAATTATTTTGTTCTAGTTTTTTGGTAACAGCTTATCTATTTATAATTTTTTTTTTCTAACATAATAGTTTATCTTTGATAAACACATAATCATTATTTTGTTTACAAATTAAAACTTCTTAATGTCTACTTTTTATTTACTTTTTCTTTGTTATTTTATTAAGATTTTTACTGGACGTGTCAAATATATTTAAGTAAATTTTGTAAGTTCTCATGAAGTGAACTGTTCTTTTGAGAAAATAAAGTTATTTTGAACCTATAAAGTATGTGACGTCACGCAGAACTTTAACGGTCTATACAGGTCGTTGTTTTGGTCAGCGACGAGCGACTCAGGGTCAATAATACAAATGATACTGGTGCTAAAAAAAATATAAAAAATACTTTATTTTTTTTTAATAATAAAAACAAAAAAATTAAAATTTTGAAAATCATGTAATAAGCTAAAGTGTAGACATAATACTCAACGGGAGTACGAGGGAGTAAAGGGGTGGGGCGATGGCGTCTTGCGTCCTGTATATCTTCATATTTTTTTTGTTACATTGACGGAAAACAAATACAAGTCCTATATTTTCTGATAATCTAATTGACAGACTAAATAGAATATACCTATTTTTGTATAAAGTAAGTAGCCTATTGCATATAGACATTTGAATTCCACCAAAAACATGATCTAAGTATGACTAATGTAGCCTATTGTTCGAAGATCTACAATAATAGATGCGTACCTTCTGTTCTTTCTGTAGCGACGAACATGTCTTTGGCCTTAATCATCGCGTATATGTCTTCACAGTCCTCCGTCGTGTACGGTATGTCGTCGTGCGCCACGAAGTCTATCTTGTGCTTGTCTAGGAACTGTTCGTCGTACTCCCACGGCGCGTCCCGGACTACCTGCCGAACGGATTGCTTACAGTTACATTACTTACTTCTGCCTAGTTTTTTCAAGGATAATGGGCTTATACGTCGTGGATACGACAGTCAATAAAACCACGTAAAGTACTCATAAATACGATCAACTTTTACTATGGGACCAATATCAAAATCGAAAAAAAAACTGCAGTTTTTCATACAAAAGGTACATGTCTCCTCGTCAAAAATGTGTGAAAAGATTTCGAAGTTGGTCCCTTAGTAAAAGTTTATGAGTATTTTACGTGGTTTCATTTATTGTCGTGTCGTCGTATCCACCCCATATTGTCCACCGTATAATTAAAGTCAAATTAAATGATATTGAATGGCAATGAAAATAGATTTCAATTTCACGAATAGGTATAGTGAGACGGACACATTTTTTTTTTCATCAATATCTTGCCATAAATTAAAACATTATTATCGCGTCAGACTGGAACCGACATGAGATTAAAAAATCCCAACAATTATACATCCATCATTTTAGCAGATATGAACAATGAAAACCCATTTCATCATTAACTTGAGAATAAAGGAAAAAATTAAACCGTTCACTTCAAAGGCCATAATGACGTCACCGAATCGAAATATCGCCTCGAGGCATTCGTAAATTCTTTAGTGCAACGACTAACGAGTGACCTTACCAGTTATTTTCAGTCATATATTTTTATCTCGAAACTTTAGTTAATTTTAGATATAAGGTAGACAGACAGTAGATAATAATTTGTAATTGTTATTTTTTTGCTAAGAAATTGATTAATTACTTTTATTCTTATATTTGTAGGTATTTTTTTTTTATTTAGGTATTGCCTGTTTAACCGCAATATCACCATGGTAAGTGATGATGTGGCCGAAGGTGGTAAGCACACAAAGCTTAGAAGGAACTGGCTCTCAAGTGCCTGTCAGAACACACTGATAGGTGCTTGGCAACATATATTCAACTTGAGGACGGTAGCCAGCCAGGTAGGTACCACAAAGTACCCTACCACCGTGATATGGTCTCCTCACGATGTTTTCCTTCACCGAAAGCCTTCATCTAGTAACTGAAGTTAAAGAAAAAGCCTAAGCCCACTTGGTGAGCTCAGTGCATATAAGCACCACAGCCTCTTTAAACCAGGCTAGACCAATCAGCTCATTTCCATATATGTATTTGTTTTAGATATTTATGGGACAGGTGGTATATAAAATGATGTAGACGAGATGCGCTCGCGTCATTTTTAAATTCCGGATTCCACATCATGTCAAACTGGTTTCGCACGTGTGTGGATACGATGGCGAGTTTATCCACTTATACAGAACCGGATCGAGGGGTGGGCAATCATCCCAGACTCTTAGGGGCCACCAAAGTATTATTATAAATTAAACAAATTTATTATAACAAAAATCGGAATACAGACTGTCTCTTTCCAACTTCTGTAATCCGAGTTCCAACTTATACTCTTTTACTTTGGATTTTCTTTCATTTAGCCGGAATCAAACCATGTGGTTAGGATAATTATGTCCTTTCTAGCCTGTATCTTTGTCTCAACATACAGGAGCTCAATTAATCCTGCCTCTAAAGCAATATGAAGCATCCACATAATTTTTGCCCCTGGGTCTTCTCATGTATAACCCGGCCCTGAGAGAAGGTATATTATTACCTCATCAACATATCTGCAGTGTCGGACGGCTTCGTACCTCTCGTCTTCTGTCATCACTGTCCGCCCCTTCCGGCTGTGTGTCAAGTTGTCGCTGCATACTGGAACAAAACATTATGTTATTATGAAATCACTATACTCAGCAGGACTTCACGTCTTCCATCAATTTCAAGCATTTACTACGGAATGTTAATGTCCCCTCAATCGTAAATTTATTAATAAACTTTAATGGCTTAGTCGATAAAAAGGTGCACGAAGAATGCAACAGGTCTAGATTTTAGTATGGCAGTAGGTTACGTAGCGTAGACTCAACACGTAATTGAGTGATCAATCAAGCAAGATACACGTCACTTGAGGAATTAGGGTAAATCAACATTGATAATGATGCAAATAAAGTGCATATCAATATCAATGTGTTTTTCACAAACGATTGACAATTAGGTACACAGTTGATAAGTGGTCACCACCGACTATGAATAAGTACAGAGAGGAAAGATACGGGTCAGTGAGGGCAGCTCCCAGGGTTGAAGCCACGCGAATATGGTCTTAAGAGACTATCCCTTACTATTTGAGTTCGGCATTTACAGATTACGAAAAAAAAATACGCGAGAAAACGGCGAACAAGGATCAAAGGGCTCTATGGGACCAAGTTAGGTTAGGGTACTAGAAATGTCAGAAATCGAAAACAACTTTTCCCATATTTTGCGAAGGAAAATTAAACTGAAGTTTTTCTTTTTTAAATCCTGTAAATGCCGATGGCAATAACTCGAAAAGTAAAGTATAGTCTCCTGAGACTATTCGCGCAGCTTCAACCCTTAAGTTACCTAGCTTGCCCTTACTGACCCGTCTCAAATTTCCACCCTGTATAGCAATGACTGACGACTGGAAGGAAGGATGGATAGGAAGGATGACTGGGACAACCCTAAACAATAAAATCTTATTTCCTACAAATGCGAAGGCATCGAGATTCGAAGGTTTATTACTCATTCATTCCATAATGATTACTAACATGATTTCAATTAATATTGACACAGAGATGGACTGGATTTAATATACAGGATAGGTACTTTTTATTCCGCAAATTTACTGCGCAGAAATAGGTATTAGATACATCCTTCGCCATAGTATTACCTATGTTAGTAAAACTGTGCCTTCGCAATATTACAGTCTTATAATTCAGCAAGTTGTTGAAGGTAGGTGTTATCAAAACCAAGGTCAGCGCTTATTACACGTTCATAACACTGGATCAATGCGAGTTTTCGATTATCGCTAATTAATTACGTATACACAGACACGTGTGTACTATCGGTGCACTGCGCCTGCGCGATGTAGCATCGTACGACTCTATCTTAGCCAATAGGATACGACTTCTTTATCATTGCGAAACGAGTAAAATTATTTGATACCCAGTCTGTGGATACGCTATAAATGCTATAATCATGTCAATGATTCATTTTCACTTGATACGTTCGTTGATAAATATTTGTAATGATAATACTATAGTTTTATTTTGTAAATATGTATAATAATAAATCTTTTTATACATTGTTTTTATAAAATTTTTTTGAAGTTTAAAATTTATTTGTCTAAAACACAGAAATCTGAATAAATAGGTAGTTGAATAGGACACAACATGAAGAGGAAAATGGTGTATATTATAAATATTATATTATATTCAATGTATTTTTTATTTTAATCGGAATTCGTTTTATAAATTAGGTACTTACCTACTTACTTATATGTTTACTAATTGTGTTTATCAAAAGGAAGCTCAGCAACGAGTTAGGTATACATCGGATACTGAGATACCTACTTCTACTTTTAGGTAGAATATTTTCGGAAGTCTGGATGTTCGTCGTTGACCGGATTGAGATTAATTTTCACATGTAGAGCATTAGCTTATTATTATGTACTTAGTTCACCGGATCAAACAAGCCTAAAGCCTCCACTGGCCTTGTGATTTTAATAAACTTTCTACAAACCTCTTCATTTCAAACATATTTATGAATAAAGTACCTAGTCACTAGTTCTTTATGACCTATCTTAAGGCCAGGTCTCAGCTCAAATTCACAAAAATGGGTTTCTTTGAGAGTCGAGTATGACGTAACGCAATGAAAATACCTAACACAAAAAATACTGTGGATAGAAGAGGGTTTTGCGAAAAATGTTAACCGAATAGAATATTAAAAAGTGGCTTTGATATTCCCAATAAAAAATTAGTAAGTTACGTCTAAAAAAAAAAAAATTTGAAATTCTCCGTATTTTCAGCGATGACAACAATTTTATTTTTAAGAATATTTAAGATACAGAATTATATTAGAATGTTAACTGAACACTTATTCAATTTAATGTGTATATTCTGTATAATCTAAAGAAAACCCGTAAATAACAGTCCATTTCATAGAGTCGACACATTTATGATTTACCATTTTCAACCCTATTCCAGCGAAGAACGAGTGCTGTCAAAATCGTAGTCAGTCCACGCCTTAACTATCACTTGTATCAAACCCAATTACCTGCTTTTAGGCTTATATCGTTTAACTAACACGATTATTACAGTTATTAGCTAAACGTGTGGTCGCGCTTCATTCAATAATTAAGTAGTATTAGGCCAACCACATACTAGACATGTTTCAAATATTGTCTTTCGGTTTTCATTTGTATGTCGCGTTACGAACACGTCACCGTCAGCAATTAGAATGGGTGTGTTAAATGTGTAGACAGCCTTACTAGGTTAAGTGATGTAGCATGCTCCAAAATTGTTATACTGTTAGTAGAATGTAAGTCATTGAAACTTTATTTATAAGGTAAATTACTCGGTCGGTCAGTGAGTTCTCCTCAAAGTCAAATATACAGATTTGGCATTAGATGAAACTGACCAACAATAAGAGTACCTACAATTTATTCTTAAAAAAGATGTTTGCGTTTGTTTAGTTACCTGTAGTAGGTAGGTACGTTCAATTAGAACCTTGTGTATCGTTGGATAGACAAGCTAATACTCCTCGCTATTCCCTGGGATTCGCGAACATTTATATTTCATAGCAGTCCTAGGAACACAAGTGATGGTCAGAACATCCCACTTGCACATTTTCAAGACCTCATAACCGTTCGTTATGAAAAACTACAGGATAGCATGAGATGGCCATGTTTTTTTTTATGTCAATAGTTTGACAAGCAAGCAGACGGGCCACCTGATGGTAAGTGGTCACCGCCGCCTATAGACATTTGCAATACCAGGAGAATTGCCAATGTGTTGCTGACCTTCTAGAGCTCTTTTTACGCCTCTTTTGTGGACGATCGAGGCGGCTCGAGGATGTGAGGATGAACTCCACATCGCTGTCGAGCAGTGCGATGGTAGAAAGGAGATGATGGCACCAGGTCGAAAAGTTCTTGCGATGTTGTGTGGTGGTTTGAATTGAAATCGATGAACTGGCGGCTCAAGCGACTCACCTCCAACTATAAGGTAAACATTAGGGAACACAGTCTTGGCCTGCTGCAGCTGCCTGGCGTGTCCTTGGTGGAACATGTCGTAGATGCCGTCCGAGTAGACGCGCACCTTGCGCGGCGCGGTGCCGGCGAGCGCGGCGGCGCGCGGGATGCGCCCGTAGTGGCACCGCTCGCGCTCCGACACCGCCATCGGGTCCGTGCTGAACGGGGCGGCTTGCCGTAGTGACTGTAACAAACATACAAACAAACTATCATCACGTTTACAAAAAAGATAAATATCTACTCTACAGTTGCGTGAACGATTGGGAAGTTGGGGACAGTTTCATGTATGGTATAATGAGAAATGAGATAAGGGCAATGTTATGTACACTCATGAGATGGATAGAGGTTTGCCAGTGGATGTACCCCTCTCAACTAACCTAAAGAAACGGCCTGATTGATTGATAACGAGGGGCATAGCGAGGAACGCGCGTCCCATGATAACAATTGGTTGTTATTTTTTTATCTGCGATTCAAAGGATAAATAACTGTCCTCTATGTGGAAATATATTTAGCAAGTTCTCATTCAAAGTCGTTCAGTAATCTGCTTTGACGATGAGTGGGATGTGACTCAGCAAACAGACTTCAAGAATATCACTGAACACTTAACGCTATAAGATCATTTTGAGATGACGTCGCTCTACAAATGTGGAACGTGATCGACGAACAAATGAATCACGTTTTGTTGTTTATTATCTTTACTTTAAAACTCATATTTAAAAATCCTACTGTACATCAAGAATTCTTCACGTCATCGCGTCATTAAGATAACATGAAAAGTAATTTCAGAGACTAAACAGTATAGGTATCAAAACGTACTTAGTTCTTTGCTATAAGTCGTTTATTTATTCACATTACTCATGTCGGTTAAGTCATCTCTGATTAAGAGCATGTAATTTGTATGAGCGGGGCGTGCTTGTTATATGTATAAATATAGTAGTGTAGCACCGATATTGGTGCTCTTGCACCCAAGAAGTGCGAAGAATTGTGTACTAGCACTTAATAGAAACATCCGTCAAATGCTAACTATTATAGGTAGGTGCGTTTACAGTCAGTGGTTATTATATATTCTAACCCCCTTATTCATAATCGCTTTAGTCTCACTCTTTCGATCACCAAATCAAAAATGTCATACAAAGTCTTCGGAATTTTAGTTAATAAAGCTAAAATTCCGAGTCTTTCGTCGTTTGATAACTTTATTGGGGGTTACTCTATGGTGGTAGAGGTTCATTTGTTTCCTACAAATGGACGGACTGAGTACATGGACGGTTATTTTATTTTGCATTTAAAACACGTTCTTATTATTATTTATAATAAGTAACTAAGCTTTGATATTTAAAGTGCAACGAATCTTAACTATACATAATAAAACACATTACTACATTTATTTTACGTAATTTTACACAAAAGCAGTATTATTTTACTGCTTTAGATGGAGTTTATATAAATTATGTGGGAAATGTCGATGAGTAAACCAATTAACAGTACGATGATAGCATTGTGTGTCAACTCACAACACAACACCAGTCCCTCTGAATCACACCCCCTCTGCTTTTAATAGTTATTTTAAATTTTACATAGGTACCTACTGAAACAAGTCAGAAGGAATCGTAAATATGTATTTACTTACATCTACCTATAGGTAATGTGAAAATTATGTCATCACGTTGGAAAATACATTTACTACATACTTAAATAGATTTTCTAATTAGAAAGATAAAAGCTAAATAAATAAAAGCTTCCAAAAAGAAAGAGCACTGTGCAATTACTAATATAAATTTTAAAATTGAAGTAATTTAGTCAAATAGTGGCCCTGATTCTGTTGTTCACAACTAAACTAATTTTAATGTCACTATGTCTCTTTCTAACAAAGTACATAAGAAAAGGATGTAAGGAATTTAGTCCTGCCAAATGAGTCCAATGCTTGTTTCAATATAAATTTAGTCGCCATCTATCGCGGTTACGCCTAAATACACGCAAAATAAGACGGCAAAGATAATTTTGACAAATTAAAATATGTTCTATCCTTTTTCAATAATGTTCGTAAGAAAGAGACGAGATGTGACTAAAATTAGTTTAGTGCGATTTACAACAGAATCGGCACCATTATCTCTTTCTAATAAAGAACATAAGAAAAGTTATGTCAAATTCAATCAAATGTCTATTTGGGACCAACTGCAATTGCACTACAAAAGTCAGAAATGAGAGTCAAAGTCAGACAGCGTCGAAAACGCCCCATACGAATTGATACTCGAATGTTGTGACGTCACTTTCGAGTACTGGAATGTAAAGAGAAAACACGTAATTTGTCATTCTGGTCGCGCAAAACTGCGTTTAAGCATGTTTAAGTAAATAGTTGCCATACAATTATAATTTTTATGTAAGCGTCCTGAAAGTAGCTTTTATTTTACTTTTGTATGATAAAAATCCTGAAATCTCAGGACAAGTCCTGAAGCTACCATAGCTTAAAATATTTCCTATCCTCTTTTAATCATGTTTTAAGAAAAAAATGTAAGGTGATTAAAATGTCTATGCGATTTGCAACAGAAACAGCATATTAATAATATGCAATTCAATGAGTAAGTAACATTGCACGTAACAGTATTCTAATATTTAGTACGCCCACAATGTACCCACATCGCCCACTAGCTCGCAATTCCGTGCCCACGAGATAGAACCGGCTTGTTCTAACAATGGATGTAGGCTCTCTTTACATTTGTCCTTCTATCAAGCGAATAAATGAAAATGTTACTAAACAGGCAAATAGAGTCCGTGAATTAAGGTGGCCCTCTGTGGCCGGCGCAACTTCAACGCAAGCATAGTCTAAAAGCTTGTTTTTTCATCCAACGTAATGTTTGACTGCGAAAAAAGAGAGACAGCATCAGAGCCGTCGGTTATCAGTTGGTATATTCCGCTGATCACTCGCGGCCGCTTCGCTAGGTCGTCATTCATGATTTCGAATTCATAAAACTTGTTTTTATTTTTATATTTTTTTTTTTATACAACTAAGTCGGTAAACAAGCATACGGCCCGCCTGATGGTAAGCGGTTACCGTAGCCATATGGACGCTTGCAACACACGAAGCATCGCTCACGCGTTACCGACCTTTCCCCCCTCCCCTGTGAGCCCTGGCGACCTTACTCACGCGCAGGAACACAACTTTACAGAACATAAAGTTATTTGGCTGCGGTATTCTGTAAGGTGGAGGTACTTCCCCAGTCGAGCTGCTCTTTGAGCGAATATTACGCTATGCTCTACCTCTCTTGTTCCAGGCGTGTACTTCTTGTGAAAAAATCTTACAAGTTTGTGAAAAAAAAGTTAGTTATTTAGAATCTCCAATACATTTGCAAGCCTGGTATCTAAATGTTTTCTTTATTTTTACAATTTATAGGTACATTAGATATGGCCAAAGTTCAGGCAAAAACGCTGTTTTTCGGAGGCTTTGACAGCATTTGTTTCACACTTTTTTTAAATTACGCCTAGATACACGGCTAGATATAGTGCACAAGATACTAATTTGTTCAAAACATCTAACGAAAAATGATTAACAACGCCATAATAAGTACAGGGGTTTTGTATAAAAAGTATGACGAATTGAGTCCTCTTAATTGCCGATTTCGCTGATTTAGGCTATTTTATACCAAAAAAAATGCAAAGAATTGCTTTTGATTTTGTCTACATAGATGTAGAACTCAATTTGTTTTCACGATTGTTCCAACCTAATCGACATTCATGCTTAAACGGCTGACACGGGTCTACCGTTACGAATAAAGAAATGGTAATGAACTTGGAAAATGAAAATGGATTGAATTTAGCTCTCATTTACCTACTGGAATTATATTATACTAATGGGCCGTGAGGGGACAGCCCTCGTCCAGCCAGTGACCCACGAGTTCCGTTCTAGCTGAAATGAATGACGATCATTACAATTTTCGATTTGAAGCCACATTATTATAACACAAACGTCAAAAAAATGCCCCAAAAGAATTGGATATTTTCCATGGAACACGTCGTGCTCTTCAAAATAGTGTCATTAGAGTTCCTACATCGTTATTTCATACATTTTAGTGTACTTTGAAAGCGGGTTTAAATTTTTTTTTTTTAAATGTCTATGCAATTTTACAATGTCATGTGGTGGTGTCAAAGATCAAGCGCCGAGCGGGCGCGGCGGCTGCGGCGCGGGCGCGGGCCGCTGGAGCCGGCTGTCGATGATAATGAGGTGGCGTGATGTGACGTCATTACATACGGTGCCCTCATTCGCTTTCGATTAAAAAACCCCCAGTATGTATATGTACATCGTTATATAAGCACGGCTTAAATTAACGTTTTTTTTTTATGTTGTTTGAACACATATTGAGCGCAACTTGGGTTATCTGTTAATTGCTACAATCAAAACTGAACGTAATTATTGAGGACGTGATTACAGTTTATGTCAAGGCATTGTCAAGGACATACCTAGGCGTAGTACAACCGTGTGAATTAAAGTTTATGTTAATGTTTTAAATAATAACCACGTCACTCACCACGAGCAGGTAATGCTAAGGTCTACGTACACCTACAACCTACATAGGCAATAGATAATGATAAAGCAAATTTATTATTTATCGGGCTAAATTTAGTTAGTACCTAGACTAGATGGTACCTAGTAATAACATCTATAGGTTGCCCGGCATGAAAGAATTCGCTTCAGCGATAAGGCTGCACAAATTATTTGCACAATTTTTTATTCTCTACTTTTTTGTCATATGGTGTCAGAAATATATTAGTAGATATATTCCATTCTGTGATTTTAGTAAGTAGGTAACGTGAATTCTGCGGCGTTGGCAAACAAACAAACGCTAAAATTGTGCTTGAAGAATTTACTATGTAAATATGCCGAAGTGGATGAAAGTATTGAAAGTATACGGGTATACGTATTATGGAAATAACAAACAAAAACATATTTTAGCAAAAGACAGCTTACACACAATAAACAACTATCAAAGTAAATAATAATAATCAATGTTCGATGGTTTTCGGTGCCTGAAAGTCATAATTTCTTTTGCAGACCAAACACTTTATCACGGAAAAGAGTTTATTTCTTTTCTCTGTGCACTTTATGATACGATTCAAAGTAATTATGAATGAAAAATGTGTGCAATTAAAATCTAATACTTTAATAATCTGATAGTAACTCATATTATAAAGTTGAAGATTTTGTTTTAAGCTCGTTTATTGAGAAGGCTATATTATAACGTCACGCTAATGCGGTTGGAACTGCGGGATACAGTTATACTATATAAAAGAACAAGTCCCGATTGACTGATATTGAAGGGATTTCGCAGAGCCTAAATTACAGTGTATTGGCGATAGTAAACCATCACTATCGCGTTTGTGTTTACGACATCGCGCCTCTCGCTGAATACTAATGGAACTAATTTCTCTTGTAAAATTTTTTTATAAACGCGATTGTAAGCGTCTACTAACGTCAATTCCTTACACTCAGGCACATAATAGATTATAGTACCTACTGACGTAACTCAAGGTAGTCATTCGTAACTTAGAGGAAATTTGAGTTGAGATGAGATGGAAGTAACGAGAAGATAACATGGGATTTCCACTGTTTTACTAAATAATTGAGTAGCAAGCAAGCGAAGAGTCCCATCAAACAAAGTAAAGCCTGATAAGCAAATTGGTGTTGATTATGCAAAAAACAGTCTACTATGTAAATGAAGCAACACAAATGATTATTTTTCGGATGTATGGACGGGACCATTAATAATTTTACAAAGTAACAATAATATTTCAACCAAACAAGTTTTTAGTATAGTCTGAACTTTAACGAACGCACTGGAAGTATCATATTCAAGAAAAACTGCTTTTACAAGCAGCTATTGTTAAAAAATTAAATAAAACTAAAAGTGATCGGAATCCAGTTTTTAACAAAAGTATTTTCCGCCAAGTACGTTATACGTACGTTCCACGAGAGCTGTGTTCATTTGCTTTTGAGTTGTTTTTAATGACGTACTACTAATGTACTTAAGTCTTACGTCAATGTACGTACATTTTACTGATGTAAATCAATTGTCAATCCAAAGGCGTGTCCAGACAGACGCGTGTAACGTGTAATACAACGCGAATTGTGTGGACGGCACACGAACTCAAAACGAATCCTGTAGTTGTTCCAAGTGATGGATTAGCTCCAACACCCCGGCACAGGCGTTACATTTTATTTTCATAGTGGCGTCTACACGATGAATTCTCGTTGCATTACACCAGTATTTCCCAATTAGTGGTACGCGTACCCCTAGGGGTACGCGAAGTTGCATCAAGGAGTAATCTCTTGACTGTGATAGACTAGCGAAAGACAGTAATTTCCCAGAAATATCGCCGCAATGGAACTGGTTAAACAACCCCTTCCACCGACCACCTACCCTTCTCTGTTCAAGAGGAATTAATGTTAAGTTAGGGCTTGTAGAGTCAGTGCATGTAGAGTTATAAGCTTGGCTCTACATGAGATCTGATAACTTTTTGACAGTGCGAGCCATGTCTTGGCAACATTTTACATGAAAATGTTTTTGGTGGGATTTATCATTGCTGCAATAAGGGGTACGTGAGTTTGAGGTCTTTCTTGAAGTGGTACGCAGGAAAAACTAATTGGGAACCACTGCATTACACGATACATCACATTATTACACGTATGTATCGTATTTATTGACGAGTTTAATTCAAACCCACAATAGAGACAATTCGTAGTGATTCATATTTCCATCAATCGGAGGCGGGGAATAACGGAATTTTGTGGTGATTACCTACTGTAGCTTAGATATTATACTCTCCGGTTAACACCGTAGACACGTATCATTAGTGATATCTATCTGAAGAGCATTGAGCTCATGAATCATACTAAGTACGGGTCTATCACCCACCACGTACGGGCTAAGTAATCGAGGCGCTAGATAGTGAAAAATATGATCAAAGGTTAGAGAACATTTCTTAAATATGTAGATAAGTGAATCTTTTCTTGGAAAATGTAATATATTCGATGTTTTGGTATGTGATTTAATATTGATAAAGTACGTGTCGTACATGCATATAGCGTAAACAAAGTAGGCAAGGTAAAGTATACGATTACGCGCAAATTGGCATGACCGATGCAGTTATTAAGGCGCCGTTAATTCCTAAATCTGGTAAAAGCAGGATTTTCAAAGCAGTATATCTCTTATACAGAGACTTATTTAAACTTAGAAAAATTAATATCACATTCTCAAGACCTTCTCGCAGGGCTTGTCGGTATCCAAAACATATTTATATATACTTAGTTAAATAGAAAAAAAATTCAAACATACCGCTTTTTTTCACCTTTTAAAGCAGTTTTTCTCTGCATTTTCAATTGTGCTTAACATTTTAAAATATACCAAAAATTCTAAATTCTAAACCACGTAGACTGTCGGTATAATATTTAACTAATAGTAAATATTCAATTTTTACGAATTTTTATACGTTTTTTACGGGATGCGCTTGCTTGATTTCAACACCGCCCGTACCGCGCCAGTGTTCATCAGAACGTAACGGAGGACGGACCTGCGTCGCTTCTCTCCGCGGTGCCTCTTCCTCGTTTTGTATCAGTGCAATTTATGAAAAATCTAGGTACCTACTCGAAAATAATGGGAGATCTTTTATTATGGGACCAACTTCGTAATCGCATTTTTTTATTACAGCTTTTCATACATTTTTGCCGATTTACTTTTTTTATGAAAAGATGAAAAGCTTTTTTTTTCTCTTTCGAAGTTGGTCCCATAGTAACAGTTGATCGTATTTATGAGTACTTTACGTGGTTTCATTTATTGTCATATCCACCCCGTATATAATCTGAATCTCGGAAACGGCTGCAACGATCTTCATGAAATTTTGTACGCGGGGGCAATAAATCGATCTAGCTAGGTTTCATTTTTAGAAAACGTAGTTTTATCCGTGTTTTCAGGCAATTAAAAACTGCTGCAATATCATTAGAATATGAAGGTAAATTTCGCCACTGCTCTCAAGCTTTATAACAGCTCAGATGAGAACGTGCAGCCCCGAAATCAGACGACCCCGGTTCGAGACCAACTAACTATAATTTTTTTTCTTTTTTTTTTTCAAGTTCCTTCTTTTGTGAGAAAAAATTATGATTTACCAAAAAAAACGAGCAAAGCTCGATCACCCAGGTACTGTAGTTTAATCATCGTACTTCGTATCTAAGCATAAGTAAGTATAATCACATCTAAGGGTAGGTTAGGGAAAAGGGTAGGACACCACGCAAACGAAGTCGCGCCGGGCAGCTAGTTTAAGATATTTTTTATCCCCGGAAAATATAAGATTCCACCGCATTCAACCGCAGGGAAGAAGGTAGTAAACTATTTTTTTATAGTTTGCTAGCTTTTGTGACTTGAAAGGAGACTGTTCAAATTTGTATGGGAAGTGCTCTATGAACCAATAGCGATACTGTTGTGTTATTTCTGTGGGGATACCTCAACTATAGGCAAGGTTAAGGGGCATCAATATCTGACCCGGCAGTTTTGAGATATACAGGTTGGACATTTTAGACCGGTCAGCATAAGGGCACCTTACGGGTTGAAGCCACGCGAATATGGTCTTAGATGACTGTTGCAATGAGGGTTTTATTTTTTCGAGTGTATGTATGTATGTATGGATGTATGTCTATTTCTTTGGCACGCTCTACAGCCTAAACGGCTTGATGGATTTAAGCATATGAGGTGTCGTTAGATTCGTCTTAACTGTGGGAGTGTCATAGGGTATATTATTTTTATATAACAATATGGGCATCAAATGAAAGCTTGTGAACAGCCTATTCCATATATGTATATATTGTAATACTTTTGTGGTACCATTTTGACGTAAACAGCAATAAACCATGTTTAATGCAAGGACAGTAGGTACCTACTTACTGGGCGGTTACCGTTCGTAACTCACAGAGTTTGTCATGGTTGTTAGCCTTACTTTACCGTACCGCACATATACTTACTAATACATACAATTCATTCATTAAAAATACCAAATTGTTTGAAATAAATTACATTTTTAAAAGAAACAAAAACCCGACTTCGTAAAATAAAAAATAACATAAAAGAATTTAATTAATAATAATAAATTTAATTTAAAGAAGAGCGCTTTAGAATTTTGAATATAACTTGAATTTTATAAAGTATTGCAGTCGGGGATAAACAAATATTACAAAAAAATACATACTTAGGTTATTGGTTTGTCCCCGACTGCAATAGGTACCTTATGAAAGTCAAGTTATATTCAAAATTCTATAGATTAAAGAGCTTGTTTTTCTCTTTACAGTTATTTTTTGTTTTTTGAGTAATTGCAATCTACATTTACGGATTCTGAAAATTTACAAACAGCGAAAAAACGGCTATATTTGAAATTGAACGGGTTAATTGATCCTGTCTTCGACAAGGATTAAAAGGCTCTATGGGGCCAAGTAAGGTAAGGGCACTAGAAATTTCAGAAATCGAACAAAAAAAAAAAATTAATCTTGCATACTGTAGTGATATAGTAGAAGTTTCCTTGAGCAGCTTTGGCAAGAGACCAGAAAGCGCGACTTCCAGAGGGAAGGCTAGTCAGCCTCTCACCAAACCTGCCAACGAAATCAAATTAGCCCTGTCAATCATACGCTTACTGAACCTCGAGGCAGCGTTAAATTTGCGTTTCGCATCAGAGATGTTAGGATCCTGATTAGTTCGGGCCGTGTTTCAAGCCTCATACAAGGTCTGCTTATTTTGTCTAACATCTTTGCAGGGCCGATTAAACCACGGTCGTTTCTTCACCCCTGCAATCACTAGCGGGTTTGGGATATAACATTCCATTCCCACCAGTATCGCCTCAGCAACGGCAGCTGCACAGGTGTCAGGATTTTCTGATGCGAAGCAAAGCTGTCTCCACGGGTACGATGCGTAGAAATCTCGCAATCTACCGACTTGTAGTGCTATACACGTCGCCATCCGGAAGGCCGGGACGAGTCAGGTCGAACGTATTGCACTTGCGTCCGGACGAGGCAGTGGTCTCATGAGCCAAGTGGCGCATCCACTGTCACTGCATAGTTTCCGGTCGCGTAGTCAGCAGAAGGTCCAGTAAGATGCTAGTATGGCTCTCAATATCTGGGATTTTCATAGGAGAAAGAACCAGTTGTGAGAAGCCATAGACCAGGGCAAAGTCATCAGCAGTTCTCCCCGCGAAGTCAGTGGATCGAGAACGAAGCCACTCAACGTGGTGAGCGTTGAAGTCTCCTAGTATCAATACACACAAGTGTCATACGACGTTTTTCAACACACTTGCGAGGAAAAAACAGACTAGTATTTTGCAATAAATGTATTTTACGAGCGAGTGTTGAAAAAATTATTATACCCGCAAAAATATTACAGAATCTCCTGTACATTTTTTATGCCGATCATGTCAGTAAAGTGAATACTTGTAGTATATTATAGTACATAATAAATCAATATAGCTATACAGGCTGTTGTTTTGGTCGGCGACAAGCGACCCAGGAGCGGTAGTACAAAATATATATTCCCCAAAAATGAACTTAATTCCATTAAATACTGTAAATATGATGAGAAATACCTTATTCAATTTGAAATAAAATTACCGCAAAGTATGGTTACTAGACACGTGCACAGACTAGAGCTAGGCACAAGTCGCCATCGCCCCACCCCTTTACTCCCTCGTACCCCAGTTGAGTATTAGGTCTTCACTTTAGCTTATTACATGATTTTCAACAAAAAAAAATTATTTTATTTAAAAAAAAAGTATTTTTTTTATATTTTTTTTAGCACCAGTATCATTTGTATTATCGATCCTGAGTCGTTGGTCGCTGACCAAAACAACGACCTGTATAGCACCACAGAATGCGTACCTAAAGTTCATGAGTAATATTTCATGGCTACTGAAAATATCAAAAATCTTTTTATGCAATGAGTAATTTGACGTTTTAGGACATAGACATCCATGTAACTTTCCATGAAACGCTTCCCATACATTTTGTTAAGAAATGTATGGGAAGCGTTTCAGTAGTGCTAACTACTGACACTAATTACATAGTAGAGCCTTTTGACCCTACATATTGTACAATAATCGCCGTTTTCTCGCTGACTGTTTTTTTTTGGAAATGCCAATTGCAATAACTCAAAAAATAAGGGACAGTCACCTAAGACCATATTCGCGTGGTTTCAACCCGTAAGGCCTTTACTGATCCATCTAAATTGTCCACCCTGTATATATTTCAAAACTGCCGGGACAGATTTTGATGCCCCTTTGCACAAAGGTTGTTAAGGTGTAGTTCAGGTATCCCCACAAAAATACCACATCAGTATCGGTATAGGTTCATAGACCACCACCCATACAGATTTGAACAGTCTCCTTTCATTTTTAATACTTGTGTCAAAATATTTAGAGAAATGTTACAAGAAATAAAATATATGTGTAGCCTATTGTTTTTAACCGACTTAAAAAATTGAGGAGGTTCTTAATTCTCTTGCATGTTTTTTATGTTTGTTACCTCATAACTCATTTATTAACCGATTTGGAAAATTTGTCATCAAGTCAGGATTTGATTACTTTTTAGTGTACTTTGAAGTCAAGAAGAACAGTTTTCAATTATTAGTTTTGAGTAGGTATTTTAATGCGCAAAATATTTTTACGAAGTAGGTACCTACTTACTAATATTATAAATTTTCTTTTCTAGAAATTACTATTAAAATAATGTATAATTAAACTCAATATATGCATACAATATTTACAAAATAATTACAGTACAATATAGGTCGTGATTGTTGTACCGTCATGTCGCATGCCGTAATGCGCGAGTCTAGTCTACAGATGTAAAAATCCCGGAATTATACGTATAAAACCAAATGACCTTCGAATCATTCTTGAATTATTCTGAATTATACTCTCCTACAAAAATAAACATACTTTATTTTACACTTTGTGAAAACACAATTTGAAGTTTGATTTAATATTCAAATCAATATAAAGTAGCTAAATTACTATTAAAACTAATAAAAGTATGTAAACTGACAACCACCACCTACTGTTTTGTTACTGTTTTGTCAGTAGGCAACACTTTGGTGAACCGTCGCATACGTACACAAAACTCATACACTCACGCGGCGCGAGAGTGTGCATTTGGCATTTTTCGGAATGATTCGGCGCCCAGCGGAATGATACCATATTTTACGAAATAAAACGATGTGAATTATAACCATTTAAAACATTGAAAACAAAAAAGTGATTATCAACACAGTTTTAATAATAAAGTGCTTATTTACAGGTAGCATAGGCAGGTTACTTAACTAAAATTCACGGAAACCTTCAAATCACATGATACCTACCATACTTGAAGGTAAAAACTCTATAATTGCCCTTTAAATGCCTCAAAAAATAAAAGAAAATAGTTTTTATTATAAAAATCTCAGTTTTTAACTCTAAAGGAATTAAACGGCATTTTATGGAATAATACGGAATCATTCCATGTTTGGAGAATAATTCCAATCGGAATGATTCGAATTATTCCGGGCTCACATCTATAGTCTAGTCTAAGAACTACGCACGCGACCTGCGACGCGGACGGCGCGGGGCGGTAAGCGGCGTGTGTAGCGTGAGGAGGTGAAGGGGACAAAACTCTTTTAATTTAAGGAGCTGACAGCGCCTTAAGTACCTATTCGATGGCATTAACCATTATTGGTCGACCGACCAAAAACTAAAAATATTATTTGAGATTTTAGATTATTGATTGAAATACTAAAGACTCATTAACTAGATTCGAAATTGCAAATTCCTGTCTATGGAATCAAATAGTAATAATTAAGTATATTTTATTTATATGCGTCTTTTTATTAAACAACTATCCGAAAAAAAGAGTATTGTTTTCAGGGTTATGTATGTATTTTAGGAAACTAAAAAGGCTACAAGAATCAAAGTGGGGCTAAAAGTTTAAATGGGGTATCATAACCTTCCGTCCGACCTTATAAAGCCCTTTCATATATGTATCCATTCATCCATTGTATATTTCCATTGATAAAACCACTAAATATCCTACGGATATCGAAAATTTTGGGGAGAATATTGTAAAAGAATTTTCTAAATTGAATGAACAACTTTTTGCGTGGATACGTATCACGTGAATATAAGTAGAATTAATTCAGTAGAAGCATTGAGTAGAAGTGAAATATGTATCTAATTTAATTTAATAAACTATTAAGTTTTTACTAAAACGAGGGATAGGAAGGAATAAGCGCGAGTTTTACTACCTACTTGTGCGATAAGAAATAAGAAAACGATAGCGGCTGCAAAGGTGAGCAGTAAATAAACGATGAAAATACAAAAATGAATTTAAAAAAAACTATTGCTTTTTCCTTCCAGTGTATCATAGTTTATACATATGGTGAAAAGGTTTTAATAAAGGCTTCCATATCTAAAATATATTACCTATCCTATAGGTACATATTTTAAGATTTTTGGGGACAACAAAATGTCAGATTTGCAAAAAAAAAAATATAACATTATAAGAGATATTAGGTATATATTATGATTATGAAAGACATGTCCTCGGCATATTAATTTTTTATTGATAGTTTAAATATACCACCTGTTGCTCCATAATAAATGAGTTATTGACGCAATATACTTAACGATACAATATTTTCAAGCAAGTTGTTTCCTCTATGTTTGCGTCAATCAGCTGAAATAGTCAGTGCTCAGATAACTTAGGTACATCTATACAATTGACAAAATAAACGTCAATGATATACCTACACGTGAATATCTTCGATGAATTTATTATTCAGTTATTTTAGGTCGTATTTCAGTTTACACTATATTACTTTCATGTGTTGTACCACACATATGTCTTATTGAAAATATATAATATATTCGGTAAGATATTTAAAATCTTCGTTTCTTGGGTTCCGATCACCTTACATGCTTAATCAGTGAACCATGCATCCGTTCTCAAAAATGCATTGTTATTGAGAATTGAGCAGGTAGGTCAACTGTGCCACTGTAAAGTTTTGTAAACCTACAAACATTTACGAGCACTTAAGCAAACCTATATAATGTTGCTCCATCATACGTTACTTTGTGATAATACTGAGAGGTAGTAGTCAGCTGTCAGATACATAATATGGGCGAAGAACACCAAGCCCTTCTAGCAGCTGACGAGAATAATGCTAGCTAGGTCACATCAATGGCCCGTAAAAGACGGAAAAAATGCTGACGACGAACGGTTTACTCATATTTTGGTTCGATATGGTAGATGAAGGGTACAGAGTTTATAGAAGAAAATAACACTGACGTGTATCATCAACGTGACAACCGATCATCCGATTTAAATGGGAATATAACCTGAGATAACCTTAGCTTCAATGGTCAAATAACCTTATAGTGATACTACATTGTCAAAGTAGGTATAGGTCTATACCTATACCTACTTTGACAATGTAGTATTATAAAATATATCTATATATATTTTATATAATATGTCATTAAGTATATCATCAAACAAATCTTGAGCTTGGGGCAGTTATACTGAACATGGTAGGTACTTATTATAATTTTAAATGTCTCGAATGTCAATGATATTATAGAAGCGATGACCAAGAAACCCAAGATAATTGGTTCGTACGAAACTAATAAATTCTAATTGAGTTCCCAGAACATCAATGCATTTGACTGATCTAAGGAACGACACAATTAACAATCACTGATATAAAAGAATATGATAATTGATGCCGAAGCATGAATTTCACATGGAATGTACTTCTACGAGTATAGTAACTAAACGCAGAGTATTGTGTCTACTGTATTAATCATTTCAACGGAATATAGAAAAACAAGTAAACAATATTTTATAACTTCATCGGGTCAAGGTTTTCTCAACAAGTGGATATATTATCAAGGTACCAAGTAGGTATACGGAAGTCAATATCAAGCACGGGGTTATAATAGTTCCATAGATATTTATAAAACTGTTTTATGATCTAACCATCAACATAGAATTGAATACAATACGTCATGTACTCGGTATTGTATATGAAACGAGTTACCGTAAGCACCTAAATTCCTCATTGGAAGTCGATAACACAATAATTGATGTTATGTTACGAAGCCAAATAACACGTGATCTATAGCCAATACTAATAATATGAATGACAGAATATCTATTTTAATATCAAGCATAAGTTTCAAAGCATGCTCAATTCGTGAGCTTGGGGAAGAAAGAGTGCAAGACAGTGACCCCGACGAACGTAACGTAATGCTATAAATACTCAATATTATGCGATTATCTAGATAGATACCTATCGAATTGTCCGCGTAATGAAAGATTACGATTAACTAATTAAGTAAAGTACTTATTTAATTCCAATTACCGATTCATGTGAGTAAATGTGACAAAATAATTAATTGCCGACATTGAGAAAGTCGAGGAAACGATATCTAAAAATAATAAGACTGTGCTACGTTTGGTGTTACAAGAAGCAGGAAGAGCAAAGATTACGTTCTTCGGACGCTAAGACAGTCCATAACGATAACACCTCGGACCTCGATCTCTAAAACGCGACATTTAAATCCAGATTGTCTACTTTCTCGTATAATCTCTTGAACGATCTTGAACTTTGTTATTTTTAGCATTATTAAGCCATTAGAATACATAATAAGGAACGTGTCCAAGACAAGCGAATGGTCTCTTTACGACGACTTGCGTCTGCGTTTTGCTTCCAGCTCAAACTTTTATTGTTTGGAGGCAGAATTTTTCTTATTTCTTTTTATCTGGTATCAAAAATAAGAAACAATGAGACAGATAAAAACTATTCAAATAGGTTCTTACTTATATTCAAACTATATTATCACTGGTTCCTGCGAAGTTATATATTTGTTCAGTTGACAACTCTTTACGCACGCATTTTCTATCTTATCAAGAAATTCATACAATTATAGACATTATCGCATTTGAAGGCAAGCATTAATTTAAATTGTACAGTCTACAGTAACATATTTTATTTTTAATTTTAGACTTAAGAGGACTCAATTCGTCATACTTTTAATACAAAACCCCTGTACTTATTATGGCGTTGTTAAACATTTTTCGTTAGATGTTTTGAACAAATTAGTATCTTGTGTACTATATCTAGCCTTGTAACTTGGCGTAATTTAAAAAAAGTGTGAAACAAATTCAGTCAAAGCCTCCGAAAAACAGCGTTTTTGCCTGAACTTTGGCCATATCTAATGTACCTATAAACTGTAAAAGTAAAGAAAACATTTAGATACCAGGCTTGCAAATGTATTGGAGATTCTAAATAACTAACTTTTTTTTCACAAACTTGTAAGATTTTTTCACAAGAAGTATACTCCTGGAACAAGTTTTATGAATGCGAAATCATGAATGACGACCTAGCGAAGCGGCCGCGAGTGATCAGCGGAATTTACCGACTGATAACCGACGGCTCTGATGCTATCTCTCTTTATTCGCAGTCAAACATTACGTTAGATAAAACAACCAGCTTTTAGACTATGCTCGCGTTGAAGTTGCGCCGGCCACAGAGGGCCGCCTTAAACGTTAGAGTAGTTAAATTAACGACTCAGGTCAAGACTACTGGATTACATTAAATTCAATGTGAACATTTTGCTTATAACTTTCCTTGATAATATACCACAGCAGGCGGCTAGGTAGTTCAAGTCCTAGTTACTGAAACTAGCTCTAGCTCTTAGCCAGTTCACGGTCGATACTGACCACAATATCCGCATAACGGTAAAGTTTAATAGTCAATAACCCCATAATAATGTCGTCTACCTACATAACATTATATGATTACAGCTTAGCTTATTACCAGACATTAGTCATTAACTGAGATCAGTGCCGTAATTTTTCATGGTCTAATGACGCGACAAGTAGCTCATTACTAAATACTTTATTAATTTTAATCGCAATTACGAAGTATCTATTAGTATTTTTCTTTCAAGTTTGTCAATAGTAGTGACGTCAAGGTTATTACGAAATGAGTATGAAATCAGCATTATTTCCTCATTTGTTCACTGTGGGATTTTCATAATTCAGCCGTGTTTTATATGCCTCTCATGCTTTTCTCCAAACTGTACGTACAGTGTACATTTTTTTGTCTCTTCCCAAATCTTATGACCGTTGGTACGGTCAGTGAATTCTATCAGTGGAAAGTCTGTTTCACATTCTCATCCAATTTCATTGACTTTATCAGTACTAACATTGTTTGGGTAGCATGGAATTGGATAATCTGTACTGTTGGTTCAGCAACAACAAAAAAGCGCTGTCTATTAAACGCAAAGTTTAGCCAACTTGTAGCAACTTTCCATGCAGTTGTTTCAACAAAGATACGTACTATAAGAACTTTCACTCATGCCTGTGCACAGAATGTTGTTTGTCAGATATTTTCTAATATGTAGATACACAGATCCCTACCATATGTCCATACACGATCTATGGAACTCCAAAGATAACTATTCAAATTTTAAAATATTATGATTGGCGGCTAGATCCGTGTAATCCTACAGCCTTATTTGTTAATAAACAAACGTTACTTACAGGTGCGTCTGTCGGTTCCTGTTTCACATATCCGTTTTTTCTGTAGCCATTCAAACTTGTCTCCAGTTTTCCATTGACGTGCCCATTTGTGAGCGTGGTGGTCACCGTTGTCACCGCTGACATTTTCGATTAATTTAAATTTATTTCAAATAATAAACAAAAAATACTTTTGAAATATCACAATAATAAAACTGTACGTTGCATCATAAACAGATGTATACAATCTAAAAAGTTAAATCAGCACGACCCTCAAAATGAAGATTCCAAAAATTTCACAGATCTTTTTTGACTTTGACAGTGATAATGATAGTTTTTAATTGGGCGTTGCTTCTGACCGGCCTTTTCTGAAGCAGTATTTATTTACCGAACTGTCGAACTATTCGGTTCTTACAGCAAAGAAACGAGCTTGCTCCGCGAATAGTGGGCCGTCACTAACTAAACCGATATCAGGCGTACAGTCAGTGCCGACTGGCGAGGAATGTCTGGTATACAACAGCGTAGCGCCGCCGGGAGCTGGCGGGTGTATGCGACGCGGCGCGGGGCCGGCGGTCGATGCCGGTGGCGCGACACGCCGACGTGGAGGTTTGTCAGACACGCGACGCTCCACGAGTTGCTCCGAACCGAATTAAGCTAGGGGACTTCATCGTTCACCAGTCTAACCTCTACAACAACAAGTACAACAACCAACAATTCGCAAGAATCGTATAGCACTTCCATTGATACCATCGCCTCTATTTTCCGCCATTTTTTCAATTGTTTTGAACAGAATGCCGTAGTTTAGGACCATTAATGTTCGACAATCATTCCGTAATGGAAGGTGGTATGTCTGCATCTATGCATACATGTCTCATAAAAGATGTTGATGTTGCTGTACTTTTAGGAGATTTTTTTTAAATGGAACCCCCGTTATAAGTTTTTTTTATCTGTCTACTGCTAGTAAGGATCTTATTGGGTAAAGAACCTGTTTAATTAGCCCCCAAGCTTATCTTTATTGTAAAACTAGTAGTGCTGATTAATTAAGGGGAATATTTTAAAATATTATCTCTTCTTTTCGACCTATCTGAAAATATCCATTGTATGTATTATTATTTTCTGTAATTTGCAATGCAATCTCAAAAAGCGTAATTTTTGGTTGCTTCCTACGATTAACTTCACGGCATTGTCTTAGCTTCAGTATACTCATGTGGTCCAAAGTGTATGAGGAGAAAGTGAGATCTGTTTCTAGTAATTATATCTCCATCTATTCAGGCATTCCTTCAATGCTGACAAGGTTATGAAGTTCCAATTGTCTGGCTCTATTGTTCAGGTTGTCGTTTAGTATTCTAGCAGATAAGGATGCAGATGTAACAGAAGTAATACAACTTAGTGTGACTGTAACAAATTCATTTAGCTTCTTTGGCAATAGGTATTTTACGCCGCACAAAACTAAGATTAGCTGTCATACCATAATTTATTCATTTTGTCAGACCATCGTATCGTAAGATGTCAATATTTTAAAATGACATAAAATTCTTACGCAATTAAATCTCCGACCAAAGAACATCAGTTGCTTCTTATGAGCAGTCTGATTTCTAATATCAACCTACAATGCTATCTGTCTTAAAATAACAAGCTCATGATACATGAGAGGTGCATATAATGTTTTATTATGTAAATGTTATGTAATGAATCTAGGCTTGTTTTGAAAAGAGTAATTGCCGACTGGATTGCCGGCTCTTCTCAGCAAATGCAATTTTCCGAACCGATATTACAGTCAGACCATTCATAACTGCCAGCGAAGGTCTATTTGAATAAATAATTTTGTTTTTGAATTTTATTCTCTTATGAAGTATCACAATGTCCCCATAGTGTACGTATGATCGCTGGTGTATCTATACCAGACTGCTCTGTTTTTCGATATCTGAATTCACTTGTGTAGAATGATGTGGAGATTAAAAAAATGCAGGTTGTATATAATGGCGTAAGGTAATCTGACAAAACAACTTCTGATGCTTCTAAAAACTAAAGGGGTAAATCTACACGACTTGTTGTATTGTATTGAAAGGAATGTTTGACCAGGGAAATTAACGGACGAAAGAAGAGTGAAAGCATCAGAGATACGAATACTGAGATCTTACTTGAGATTGATTTATGGAGTAACTAGAATGAATAATTTAAGTACAAACAGGGAAGGTTAAAGTTGCGCCAGTAACGAAGGTAGGTTATCAAGGGATGCGAAAGGATTGTGAAGAGGATGGTGTAATAAATAGTATTGAGATGCAAATTAAACATGAAAATATGTTATGCCAGCCAACTATATTCGATTTAATTGGTTGCTTTGATTATATCGAATCATAGGTACTACGGAAAACATAAGAATCATACTTATTGTTTGTATTTATTTGAAAATAAGAGCCGCTCGGGCATTATCTTCGTGTAATCGCAGGAATAAAATACATTAAGAAATTTTACTGCAAGTTGTCGACCTTGAAAGTCCCGCGATCGTATTGGTACCTACTCATCCAAATGCCGAGATTCGAGACGAATTACTCCGCGGTATTTATTCTGGTTTCGTCCAGTGAGACTTCACAGTTGGATTGGTTCATTTTTTTGTAATCTTACTGGGTGTACTCGAAGTTTTTATTTTTAAATTAAAATGCAGCGTATATTTATATTTCTGCTAAGAAAATGTAATTCAACCTTGTCTCGTGGATACGATGATATGATTACGAGCTGTCGTTTTTATAGGAACAATCCGAACGAAGATTCGAATTTTAGCTATGACTGATGATTTTGGCAGTTCTATTTTGAGATCATAGACGTTTTGAATTTGAGATACTTACTAGAATTTTTGTGTGTAACGTAAGACAAGGTACGTGTGTAAATACGTTCTTGGTATAAAACGGAGACTACATTTAGTAGCATCATAAATCATAGAGTTAGTTGCTTACCTGAGACATTATATTATTTATGACAGGTAGGCCAACTAAATCGTGAGTTATTGAGATAAAATTTGAACCCAGGGTAACCCAAGTGAGCCTTAATTGTAGTTTTGAGTATCGGTTTCTACCAAGTTTCTATTGGCTAACTTTTCCTTGTATTTAATAGGTAGTTGCTTTCTATATAGTGCCGTTCCGTTTTTTGTTGTCCTGCCTAATCTAAGCACAAAGGAGGCAACGACCGGCACACTAACCGAGATGGGGGCGCCAAAAAAGAGTATTTCACTAGGCTAGAAGTACGATGAGTTGCCAACACTGACATAGTGTCACGCCTCCGATCGCGTTGTAAATAGATAGGTCGCAGCCAAAAATATCCGAGTTTGTGTTCGTGATTGCTACAATTTGATAAGATAACAAGGGTTTTGTAATCGTGAGATATAATACGGCAAATAAAAGGGCGTTTGTTGCTTTAGATTAATATATGTACTTACTTTGACTACGTAATATAAATGTTCAAGGCAATATCAATTGTGTACTGCTCATGAACTGAACACAGTAGTTGTATTACGTGGTGGTGAATTGAAGTATTTCTTAATTAGTGCGAATGCATTATAAAATTTTCCCTGATTTCAAGCAAGAATGATCCTTTATGAAGCAGATGGAATTAATTTTACTTAGGCTCAATTTACATAGCCGCGGAACGGAAGGGAAGCGACTTTTTGCAACGAAATCGTACATAGCATAATGAACTTTATGTCAATTGTGTAACGTACAAATTAGACACGAGCCAATAAAAAAGTCACGCGTCTTCCGGCGAATTCCCGCGCATTTTCGAGCATTCTCCTGCTGACTGTGACTGTGACTGGCTCGTATTTAGTTAGTATGTTATACAATTGACATAAAGTTCACTAGGTATGTTATAGACAATCTCGATGCAAAAAGTCGCTTCCCTTCCGTTCCGTGGCAATGTAAATTGTGCTCATAGTTACGTAATGCGATAGACCGCTCGACGTCTCCGCTAGAATTTGATTGTGTGGCATGGTGAGTGAGTGATCACGCCACATCGTTGGACGCGAGCCCGAACTATTGATTCAATTGGCTTTAGTTTTTAAATAACCACATATCGAAAACAATGATATTGCATCCAGCCAGTCACAATAACATGTTTACTGAAAACCACAACGCCATATACGCTGGCAAAAACTGGTCAAAAATCCTAACTTAATATTATAAATGCGAAAGTGAGTTTGTTTGTTACGCCTTCACGCCTCAACTACTCAACGGATCATCATGGAATTTGGCATGCAGATAGCCTATAGAATGGAGAAGGACATAGGCTACTTTTTATCCCGGGAACGCGGGTGAAACCGCAGGGGACAGCTAGCTTCTTATATCACCTTAAAGTGTGGGTGGAATAATCAAATGCCAATCATTTGTAACTTACACCCTCTTTCATTATTGTTTCATTAGTGATCTTGGATCAAATGATATTTTACAATTATCCTAACTAAGGATGGAGTATAATAATCTCTTCCTTAGTCATAAAATACACCATACTATTTTATGAATTTGATAAAGTTATACTGTAAGAAAATTCAGTATTTCCCTCATTATAGATTGTCACTGGGTAAAAACTTTTTCTCTCACTATTTAATATAATAAAAGAAAAAGACCACAAAAATTTTGGAAAGGCAGGAACAATGTAGACTGACACATGATATAAAGGTGTGGAAAACTCTGGGGAGGCCTTTGTCAAGGGCATGCTGAAATACAAAATTATCTACCTAATACAATCATAATTAGGTACCTACCTATTATTTATTATGTATAATGATATAATAATAATAAAGGCGCAGGGCAGCTTGTGGCGAGCTGTTGGTGAGTAGCAACACCACGGAGCCGAGATCTCCCGGGGGCAGTACCTATGCCCCCGCCTCTGGCTTGCCTTCACTGGCCAGCCTGAGTGGAGCACGAGAGCTATATGTTCAAAAGGGTGGAAGTGCTCAACCTGCGTAATAGCAGGGAAACCCGCTCAAAGATTACTCGCGATGGTGAAACCGGTGCACACCTCTCGACATCCTTAGCTGCTGACACCAATCTTGCTCCCTTTGTCACCTTTGCTTCGGTGACTGTTTTTGGGGGGCCCATTTAGTTAGCAGCGAGTCACCATCTACCAGGATATCAAGATTGAGATGTTTGATTTGGCAGGCGTCCCAGTGTCTCAATCAATAGCCCAGCAACCAGTCCAGCATATTTTTAATAACTCTTTACTTTTCATTATAAAATTGTTTATACAATTGAGGGAATCCTATATTGATTTTCTTTGAGCCATATTATGGCTGGGGCATTGAACTGGATTATAATCCACTTACATTCTTAAGCTAAGTATTTACCATGCAGGGATGGCAATCTGATGATTATTTTATTCTTTAGAGGATTTACTTAATTTATTTGAAAATACTACAAGCTATTATCATTGTCTGTACACACTTTCGAAGGCTATTTCGATACAAAATAAAAAAGTATTAGTAACTTGCAATTTACCTCCACAAATGCTATTGCTACTTGAAACCTGATACAAAAAAAATGCTTTGTTGAGTTTCTTGCCAGAGTCTTCACAGTTTAAGTGTATTCCGGTGGTAGATTCAATAGTATGTCCTTAGCATTCATAATTTCATAATACCAGGGCCTAATGTCAATAAATCATAGCATGCCTAGATGATCAATCAAAACACATTGTATACAAGTTGAATACAATTTAATTTGTGTATTTATGTATATTAAGTATGTATTTATGTGTACAAACAAAAAGTAGGATATGTATTATATGAGTTATCTGGTTTCCATAGTACAAGTTGTGCTTAGTTTGGGATCAGTTAGCCGTGTGTGAGGAATGTCCCAGGATATTTATTATTCATTTGCCACTATTATTTCTTTGCAATACAGAGAGATCCAAAGAGATCATTTTCATAAGACGATAGACTGATTAAAAAAATATAATGTGCCAACATTGGTGATACTTACATCACTCACATCTGCTGCATCCACTGGCACTTGGCTGGTCGAGCTGGTAGAGTTGAAGCTCATCTCACTGCCATTGTGCCCTTCACCAGATCCCGTCTCCAACAACTTTGCGCTCATTTCTTCCTTGCTTCCAATACGTGATCTTTTCCGAGACATTGTCACATAGCCCGCCAGCCGCTCACACTATGAAATAATCACTTGTAAGACTCGTAATTCGGTATAACTGTGAATTGTCTATTGTAACTGTATTTCCCTTTTTTGACCGCGTAAAGTATTATTAGTAGAGTTGGTGCGAAATTGTTCAGTGTTTGGTAAAAGCAATCGGATTTTAACCTTTTCGAACGAGGTTCTATAAATTTTATAAATCAAAAATCAAATCAAATCGAAGAAACCACCGATATGGCGATCTCTCTCTAGGATAAAGCACAATTTTTTTTTTTTTTTAATAATGTTTATTCATGACCATAGAAACAGAGTCTTTCAGTCGCATACATAAATAATGATAAGTCACAATAATAATAAAAGTAAGCAGATTATCCTAATATTTAAGCTATTACAAAACATGTTATTTATCACTAAATTTTTTCGAACCTATTTCTTCATATTGATTCACCTTTTTCTATAGTATTACATATATATTTATACAAAAAATTAAAATAGTTCTTATTTGCTAATAAATCTTGAACACGGCGGGGAACACTTTGTTGACTTTCACTATCACTGGACTTTTTGGCGGGAACTTGCAGAGTGACGTAGCATTTTCATTTTTATTTTCATAAATTCGTGTATTTTGAGTTATATTGCATATTATCGGTGGTATTTTATTCAATAAAGATCAATATATGTGCACCAGTGAAGTGAAATGAAATCAATATGTGTATCGTGACTTTACAAGTTGTCTCAAAAAGTCCGTGATAAGTTTTAGTACAATGACCACCATTTTACTAAAACATGACTGGACGGTGACTGAACATGCAGACTATGTGAAAGTGAATGTGCGGACTATATTATAGTGATATTATAAATAAAATGTATGCGACTGAAGGACTTAGTATCCATGGTCAAGAACAAATTTACAAAAAAAAAATACATTTCACTATCACTTAGGTTGCTGTCACTGTCATTAATATCACTCGCTAATATCAACCGTTGAATGTGAAAACTTGTACATTTTAGAATTAAATGATCCAAATCAGCATTTTCCAATCCACAGTGAGGACATCGACTATTGTTGTATATACGGAGTCTGTTCAGGTGAGCTGGTGTTAAGCAATGTCCCAAACGCATACGTGTTATTATTGTTATATATCTTCTCGTGATGTTTTTGATATTATGATACCAAGGTATTATCGGTATCTCTTTTTGGATTTCAGCATACCACAAGCACAAATAAAGTGTTGCCGTGTTGCCACACTATTATATTTATATCCTCTTTGGTTGCCACCATGATCCAAGAAAACAAGGTCTGATGGGCCCTCTACACGTTTGCCAAGCCTCGGCAAGCCTCCGCAAATTCAAACGTGTGGATGTGGATGGGTGTTTGCCGTGGCTTGCCAAGCGTTTGCCAGCGCTTGCCGCCGACCCGAGCCGTGTCGGTTTTTCATGCACAAATCAAAGGAAGTTTGCGGCAAGCGTTTGCGAACCATCCACACGTTTGTGTGTAGTTAGTACAGTGCTGCAAACTCTCCTTCTTTTCCAGGAGATTCCATGATTTTTGGACATGTCTCCTTATCTCCTTATTTATTTTTCAATTCAATGAAAATCTCCTGGATTTTCACGATGTGAGTAATTTAGTTTCTAAGCACACTCCTAGATGGCGTTACAAAACTACAGCCTCTGGCTACTGGCCATACTTAGGGAGGTAACATTTCTTTGTATGGGATTGGGTATCTGTACTGTAGTATTATATGATCTGTGGTAAAGTGTACTACATTTTATATTTAAAGTATCACCTGATATTGACATAAAATAAACCAGTCAATGCTCTGTATAATCTGTATCTTTGTGTAGAACTTGCAATGTGACGTTGCATTTTCGTTTTATTTTGAAGAGTTCGTGTATTTTGAGTTATATTGCATATTTATCGGTGGTGTTTTACCCAATAAAGATCAATGCATGTGAAGTTGAAGTGAAATGAATTACGTGTAGCGTGATTTTTCAAGTTGTTTAAAAAATCCGTGAAAAGTTTTAGTTCGATTACCACCTTTTTACTGAAACATTTGTATGTCAATAAACTGTCAATTTTATTACTGACAGAGCCGTCAATGTGGAAGTGATTTATAGTGACTAGAACTTATATAACTCGACACTGGTAAAAATAAGTCCTAATAAAAAGGATTTGCTTGTTAAAATTAAAACTAAGGTATAATATAAAAAATCCTATTAATCTAAATACAGCAAAAAGGGTATTTTTTTATTTCTCCTTCTTTTTTACCCTGTCTCCTGGATTTTTGGCATAAATATACTTCTTTTTTGCATGTTGGGGTTTGCAGCACTGAGTTAGTATCGCTTGCGCACTGGCGGCGAACAGACGTGTGTCTGCGTACTGTTAAAACTATAAAATGCCTAAAAATATATGATTTAATGGTCTATTCAGTAATTTTACAATTCCTCGAATGCTGAAAAATGCAGGATGCATTACCCTGCATTATAACCGACGAAAAAACGGAGGTTTAAAGTTTACACGTATATATTTTTTCTTATGTATGAACATGCATATCTTTTTATAGAGTAGTCCGATTTTAATCATTCTTTTTTTATTTCGAGGTGTACCCTCACCTCGAAATTGTTCCCATATAAATTTGGAAAAAAATAGCTATCCTATAGGTGGGAAATAAGGGGTGATTTATTGTTCACTCACAGATTTTAATGCTGAATTGTGTATTAAATTAAACGTAATCAAATATTATGTATGTAATAATGCATAAACCTAATGCGTAAACAAAAAGAGTTAATGGTAGATCCAGTAATTTTACAATTCCTCGAATTTCCTGCATTACCCTGCATTTTAGACGTAAAGTATTGATCAGAAACAAGATACTAATGCATGGAATCATGTCAGTCAGATTTTAAATAAGCATGTTATGGAAATAAAATACAAGAAATAAATACTTATGGTTACATTCCGTAAACATTTAAAGAAGAAACGTTATTGCATAAACGAGCTCGACGTCCGTCATGCTTGCTTGTCAACGCACTACCAACGCTACTCGCAAGCGTTTGCAAACGTGTGGATGGCTACGTTTGTCTACCTTGATTTGTACAAGCGTTTGGAGTTTGCAAGCGTATGGACGAGGCATGACCATGGATGTAATATACAAACAGGATTGAGCTCTTGGGCCAAAAACGCGAGCAGAGAGAGATAACGCATACCGAGGCTGTTTATCCCATTCTAATAGGGTGATCAAACATTTTTATAACAAACAGGAAAGTTGGATTTGAGAGATAATTTGTGTCCGGTTTACACTTCTTCCTAGTCGTGCACTCTTGGCAGAGTGATCGTGGTCATGGTTAGACCCCTTCGCGCACAACCGCTGCATTACAAAGTTCCTCCAATTTTGTCTGTAGCGTTTTGACACTAGGTGATTTCAAATTATTGTTTGTATTACAAAAATATTAACATTATGTTACTTAAAATAGTGAAATAATAATTTATGGAAAAAAGAAGAGATAAAACCATAATAAAAAACTATACAGTGTGTAACGGAAAGGTCATATACATCCGAAAGGGGTGAAGACTACATCAGATATAGAGTCTCTATAAAAAGTTTCAGCTTTCAGCAGAGCAAAATAAATTACTCAAAGAATTCATACCAAATTTTTGGTTCCATAAGTTTATTGAATTCAAATCATACCAAAGTGTCACTGCACTACGAGGGTTATTATCCTTGCAAATAATATTATTAAAATCTCTTTCGTAATCTGTGCGCCTAGTACAAGATGTGCCGTCGCCGCCTCGTGCCGCCGCGGCTTCCCTTTGACGGCGCGAACTAACAGGGATGAAACGAGCCGATAAGCGGTAGCTAGCACAGACACCGACGAGCACGTGTCATCTTAACATACCTACTTTAGCCCCATACTTTATAGCCAAATAATTGTTAACCATTACTTTAGGTAGGTAGTATTGAGTAGTTTAGTGTATTAAGTAATAATGCGTTATAATTTAATTACACGTTAATATCGAGCTAGAATTAAAAATTATGTAAAAAATCGGTTTAGATAGGTACCCTAGCTACTTAGCTATTTTTATTTTATTCCTTAATCCTACCTAGAAAACTGTAAAATCTAAAGCCATACTTAATGTTGTAAATTAACTTACATTTTTAAAGATAGGGTTCGATGTGGTGGCCTTGGTATTGTATGCACAAGGCCACTCGCTTGTTCATGGACATCTGAACATTCCGCAGCATTTCTGGGGTAATTGTCCTAAAGGCGGCTTCGATCCGGACTCTCATTTCATGCACTATATCGCACTGCACTGCGTACACCACATTTTTAATGTAACCCCATAAAAAAAAGTCTAAAGGAGTTAGGTCTGGGGATCGCGGAGGCCAAGCCACGTTCCTACTACCGCGCCCGATCCATTGAGAAGTAGGTGTAGTAGAAGTAGGTGCGTGGAAGGAACCGGTTTGGTGCAGACGATGTATCATCCGATGGAAACTGGCAACAGAAGGCAGCTGCCGATCAGCAGCGATCAGCATCTGGTCTGCCTTCGATAAATCTTTGACGATACAACCAAATGAAATCAAAATACTTTATTTGTAACACAACACAACCACATATTTATAATACAATCCTCAGTGACACAACTCTCGGGCAGCGCGCACATTGCCATCCTCGGCCCCGAAACACAACATCATTTCCTAATATTCGCTATTACTGAACGACATTTTACGTAACGAAATCAAAGCGGATGGAGAGAGCGACACAAAGCACAACAAACTCGAGGATAGCCTACGTACGACTGACGACTTCTGTGAATCAAAAATATTCAAAAACGACCCTAAAAATTTCTTCCCTCCTGGTACTAGGGTAGCTAGGCCAATTTCGTATTATTCAATTATTTTTCTAATCAACTAACTGGGCCACTGCTGGATGGACATCACTCGGTACTTACCACATCTAGTCAACCTAGCTACCTTCTTCAGGTCGTGGCTGAGTACTACCTAATAATAATAATTTAATGAAAACTCTGAATTTAATAGGTACATCGACGCACACTAGGGCGCAGATTGAAGAAGAGCTAGGTCAGGATACTAGTTCAGTAAAACCCATGAGCTGATCAGATGAGTTGACAAACGATACCGATTAGATCACTTGTTGTTGACTGTGCTGGGGGTACCTACATAAGTCCGTCGTTGTATTAATTTGTAAGTACCTACGGAATAATCACATAAGTTGAGGTTCGATTCAATCTGGGGCACGGTTAAGTGCCCCCGCCCCGCGCTTAGACGGGCCATTTTGCATGGTTTTGCTTTAAACCATGTTTTGTAAGGGGGATAAAGTTTCAATTGCATAGTTTTATTGTTATCTAAAAAAACCCGATTTCGTCACTGACTCACTGATATGGTCTCGTCTTGGAAACATTTTACATGGAAATGTTTTTGGTAGGATTTATTTATTGATCAAAATCAAAAGTTGTACCAGGAGTAAGTTATCTCCACCTTCGTAACTGCAACTGGCCTATTTACCCTATCGTTGTATTGTATGTATGCATCATCGAAATTAGGGTTCATTCAGTAATTTTGTTATTATTGTGCGCAAACTCTATTCGTAAAACTCTCGTTGCTCATGAGGTCCTAGTACTTTTAATAATTATTTCCTTAATTTGATTAACGGAATATTAAGGAGAGACTTTTGCCTACTTAATGTGTCTTCTTATACCACCTTTTACAACGAACAGGACAGTGTTCGGAAGAATTGTTTGACTTGATGCCCACAGCTACATACCTTATAAAAGCCTTATACCACCGCAACTCTCGCCATCGACACGGCGCCGGCGCCGGCAGCGACGCGACGTCCATTCTCCTTCATACCAAATAATAAATAATAGTACAAGTGCTCATACATTGGAACCGAAATGATTTCGTAATGTTGGTACTGTGCGGTTTCAACGGAGCTTCCTACCGCGGACGCACGCTCAGGCTAGTGTGCATTCCCCGCCCGTAGTTTTCCCAAGTGAGTACAGCATGGGGTTCTTCAAAAAGGCCGTAAAGAGATTTTTGCAGGGTCGGCAACGCGCGATTGATACCCCTGTAGTTAAAAAGCTACTACCTACCAACTTATAAAAATACATGGCAAAAGCTACCAACTAGTACCAACATATTCATAATACAACATACCATATCAACATATCATGTGATATCATATTTAAATTAAAAGCGGAACCCACTAAAATTATTGGTACCAGGAGATACATAAGTTGCATAGGAAAGTCATTCAGGGTTCATTTTGATATAAATTTATGTTACAAAATCCTTTTTCGGTTCTGTTCCATACATACGGTACAACTTTTACAAATCTTACCTACAAAACGTCTTTTTTCTGTATTAAATAATTTCTAATTCCAATATTTACCAAAAAAATTAAATTCTGATACTATGGGTATCAAAAATTCAAGATTCAGAAGGAAAGAAAATTAAAATAAAAATAAAAAATTGTACTTTGTACTATGTACTTCCCCGATGGCGCCCGTTTTGTACTACAACACGACTGTGACGTCTCACCCCCCCTCAGATCACAACGTATCGCGCACGGGTAGTATGTACACAATTAAAAGGCACCTACATTTACACGTTCATCGAAAGTCGCGTAGTCGTGAGCTAAGTATCCGTTATGTTCAACAATCCTAGCTTTCTTAAATCTAATTTAAACTAAAAACGGAACCCTTTAGCATTATTTTTGTACCAGGACACACATAAGTTGCGTAGGAAAGATATTCAGGGTTCATTTGAACATAAATTTGTGTTACAAAATCCTTTTTCTGTTCAAGTTCCATAATTTACTTTCGCAGTACCTACCTATTTAACTAGTTATCTAAGCAATGAATTTTTGGTACAGTATGTATTGTCAATGGCAACCAATAAAAGATTAGATACTTATTTGATGATTTACTATGTTGAACCTACCCAAATTGTGTGGTAGAAGATTACTGTGGATAATAGTGCGTTTACTCATTTACATTACATACTATGTTATGTTTATTATTTTACGTAGGTACGTTAACGTGTTAGGTGTTTTATCTAAGTAGGTACCTATTATTCCGTAGTCCCTACTAATTCGCTACAATATTTGTATTTTAGCTTGTACACAAACATAATGTTCGCTTTTGTAAGAGAAAGTTAAAACTTATTAATAATAAAATAAAAATCCGGAACCCATTAAAAAAATATCCATAAATACCAGGAGTAAGAAGTTTGTTTTCACGTTTGAATAGGTCAATAGCATCGACCAGCTGACTTGTGCTAGTGATGTGTTTAATTTCAATATGAAATTTTTGGTTTTTTGGTATCATTGATTTGGAATTTCTCATCTTCCTAACAGTTAGACATAGGATTTAAAAAACTCTATAGTATGGCTTATTATCATCCAAAGAAGTCGTGCACTTTATATGTATATGACCTTTCCGTTACACACTGTAGATATCGAGATACTTTTTCACGAAAACCCATTATTTGAAACTGAACATTGTATGTTCTATGTGGGTGTTGAAGCGTGTACGCATGATTAATCAAGATATAAATTTCCAATATTAGCTGACCTCTCATTGTACGGAAATCCTAGACAATGCGAGATCAGTTTATACTGGAAATGTATAGCTTGATGTGTAGCCGTGTATACCCATGTTTTTGAGAAAAGTTATGATTAATTTTTGAGTTACGTTCTGTGTCGAATCATCAAATATTACGTATGAATAGGCAAGGGTGCATGCAGAATTTCGCTCCGGGACCATGACTTTTCCCCTTGCTCTTTTTTCAGTTTGCTCTACAGAGCTGTTATTTGGGAATTAAAATAAAGGCAAAGGGAAATAAAACTCAATGTGCTTGACAAAGTAGGTATTTATTAAAATTAAACACGGCTAAACAAAATCGTTTTATTTGGTTTCTGCTTTAGGCCAATCTCACTGCCTAAGTTTCTGAATGCATTACATTTCGCGTGGTGAATAGGTACGAATGAGGAATGTTAATAGGTATGCAAAATGGCTTGAAAGTTTGTAACAGTATAGCAATTATGTATACAAATAGATTAGTTTTTGTTTCGTTCAAAAAAACCAAGTAGTTATGATTTTACAGACATTTAAAATTCCCCTAAATATCGAGGCCCGCTAACGGTCACGTGACCGCTGGTGACGTCATGTTTCAACGCTCCGTTCACTCATATTAATCGCTAGCGGTGGTACGTAGGTATCTTACGCTATTAGTGGAAAGTATTTTGGATTTGAAAAAGGGCAACCGTAAAATCTACATACAATAGGTTGAAATGAAATGAAATTGTTTATTTCGCCAGAAATGTCGTACAATTTAGGTGGAATCTTAAAATAAGGTCTACACATTTCGCTACAGAATAGCATGCAAAATTATAAATTTAAATTGAATCTAATAATTAATGTAATATAATAAAGCAATATAATTAAATAAGATGTCCAAATCATATAATTATTTTATTTATCGACGAATAGTTATTATTCTGTTGCCGCCGAAAAGCGAGAAGAAAGAATGCAAATGCTTACTCTCCTGCCTGTCTAATATACCTAAAATAATGATTTTATAGCTGCAATGCAAGTAGGTACTTATTGAACCTTTTAAGTTTATACTCTTCTTAGTAAATTTTAAAAAATACATTGATTATATTGCAAATGCAGCGAGTTGAATAGATGTATTTAACCTTTTTTATGTCTTATCTTTTTTATACAACTAAGTCGGTAAACAAGCATACGGCCCACCTGATGGTAAGCGGTTACCGTTGCCAGATAGACGCTTGCAACACACGAAGCATCGCTCACGCGTTACCGACCTTTCCCCCCTCCTCAATGAGCTCTGTCTACCTTACTAACACGCGCAGGAACACAATCTACTTTATTCATCCAAATAAATAAAATTTAAGTGTCTGTTATGTAGTATCAAAATAACAGCTTTTTATTAAACGTACATGAAAGTACCTATATACAGTTGGCGACACTCGATAGTGTTTTAGCCGCTAAAAGTTCGGCATAATCTGGTCGCTCCCCCTAAAATGGTCGGGTATCCTTCGAGGATTTTCCCACGCTAATATATTTTTTTTTATTAATTTTCCGGCTAATCTCCGAAAGGCTGGAACGATTTTGACTGGATTTTTACTCTTAGTTAGCTTATGGTACCTTTAAGAAGTAACATACGTTACATTTATTTTAGAATAAATATTTTTCCCCGCAAAAAAACGGCTGGACCGATGTAGACGAAACTTTCACTGAAAGATAGGGGATGTTAATTATAAGGAATAACTTAAGCTACTTTTATTTCAGATAATTTATAAGGAGTTCCTTGCAAAATAATTAAAACGCTACGCGCGGGTAAAACCGCGGCTGCGCTGGGGTATCAAATAACTGCACATTACAAAAGTGTATAATATTTAGGTTCATAGTAGACTGTCACTATTCTTACGTCAAAACGATCTTCACAGCATTAAACTTTGCTTTTATTTCTAAATAGATCCAACCCCTTCACAGTTTTTATCCATTTCTCTCGCATTTGGACATCCATTGGAACGAGTAAAATCGACTTTTCCGGTGGACTGGTGGTTGTATTTTTACATTTTGGTATAACACATGATTTTCTAGTATTTGTATTGGATATTTAAAAACCAAAAAGTCATAATCTTCTAGGGTAACGTACGGAAGAGCGCGACCCGTCAGGGTATTTGTTCTGTGAGCGCGATTGACTGAGCGAGCGGTGTAACATGACGTCATCGCATCGAGTACCGGGCCGGTGGAATCCCTCGTCGCGCGCTCGTTTTAACATTCCATATCTCAGAAACTAATTGACTTATCAAAATAATTCTTTCACACGTATTTTTTATTTTCTACAGTTAATGCGGAGAGCTAAAATTCTAAATTAGTGAACATTCTTCATTATTAGCCAATGCTTTTACTAGTTGCAGTTCGTGCGGTTCTTCATCTGTTATGCATTGGAAAGGATGAGGTGGATTAATCAGATGTTTCAATCTTGTAGAAAACATTCGTTTTAATCGCATCAAAATTGCATTTTTGCTTCATTTCTTCTTTCGATGGAAAGCTGTAACAAACATAAAAATAATGCTATTTCAATTATGCGATACATAGGTACAAATAATTTGTACAATAGGTACACATTACAACACACAATAAACATTATACGAATTATATTTAGTTTTAAACAGAATTACACTAACTTTAGTGTCTTCCGTCTACATTTTTTTTTTATAAACCATGGTCAAACTACTTATGACTCACCATTGTTAGTAAATAAAATCATCGTTATTCCTTACTTGTGAAATGAAATCCCACAACCAGCATATGATTCACTTTTACATGTCTTGATACAAAATTTTTTCACCATTTTCACGATAAAAAGTATAAAAAACCGTAGGTAAAACTTAAAATGCGTTATGCGTTTCCACAAAACAACAGAAAAAGTCACCATGTCGCCATGACACCATTGATGTCAGATTTCAGTGCTACCAGAATAATTTTATGATAGCTACCAAACAATCATATTATTTTGATTATTTTACTTAAATACAATTATTTATTATTATGTACAGATGTAAACCTACAAAATAAAATGATTTAAAACTAGTTTAATAGCAAAAAAATATTTATACGTAATATATTTTACTTGTTGTGGTGAAATATTTTCTACCATCTTTAACATTTTTATCTTTTGGCAATTGAGGAAAAGGCACAAACGGCCTCGGTTCGGGCTATCTCTCTCAGCTCGTTTTGCCTCGGCTAAGATAACTAACAAAAGTAAACCCTAACGTGCATGACTTATGGTTTATTTTTGTATGATTAAATGTTTGGAGAGTTCAATCCTGTTTGTATATTACGTCCATGGGCATGACATTCCGGGAGGGACACAAGAACGTCAAACTTTAAGCTTCCCGCACATGAGCTACTTTTTGAAGCCGAGATAATCGCGGCGATTTTCTCGGCGAGTTTTGTCAGCGATTTTGTGAGCGACTCAACGCACACGACCTTCATTTTGTCGCTGGCTATCGAAGAAGGGATGCATTAGGGATGGGAAAATGAAATAATATATCGTATCGATATTTTTAAAAGATATTGATATACTCGTCGTATATGATAAGATAATGGCCCTGATTCTGTTGTTCACAACTAAACTAATTTTAATGTCACTATGTCTCTTTCTAACAAAGAACATAACATAACAAAAGGATGTAAGAAATTTAGTCCTTTCAAATTAGTCCAATGCTTGTTTTCAATATAAATTTAGTCGCCATCTATCTCGGTCTCGCCTAAATACACACAAAATATACGGCAAAGATTAATTTGACAACTTAAAATATGTTCTATCCTTTTTCAATCATGTTCGTAAGAAAGAGATGAGATGTGACTAAAATTAGTTTAGTGCGATTTACAACAGAGTCGGTACCATTATTTTCTTTAACCTACGTATTTATGTATGAAATTGTATTTATGTAAAGGCTTATATAATTATATGTCTGTACATTTATTTACCTATCTATTTTTTGTTATAAAAGAATACATCATCGTCTAATGACGTGTCTAAATTACTCTCCATCCAAGGGTTGTCTGGAAGAGATCGCTTCTTAGCGATAAGACCGCCTATTGTACTTACAGTAGTTTTAATTTTAAGCATTTATATTTTATACTCTGTTAAATACTTTTTGTACAACTAGCTTTTTCTCGCGGCTTCGCTCGCGCCTTCAAATTTTGAAACCCCATTACACCCCTGCCATAAAGACCAATAAATATTAAAAACATTATGTAAAATTTTATTATAATCCTAAAATGGCGCCCGCAGTTGGAAGCAAGGGTGAGAACTAAATCGACATGCAGCCTAGATTTGACTTGATTTGACCTCATTGTCAATTTTGTTGTGTTCCTGCGCGTGAGTAAGATTGCCAGAGTTCATTGGGGAGGGGGAAGGGTCGGTAACGCGTGAGTGATGCCTCGTGTGTTGCAAGCGTCCATATGGCTACGGTAACCGCATTACCACAGGCTGGCCGTAAGTTTGTTTACTGACTTTGTGGTATAAAAAAATTGACTTAATTTGACATTTATATTACATGCGAACCAAAACAATATGTAATAGATTGCTACCAGGCCCCCTAGAAAAGAAGCTAAAGCAATATAGCAACGGAATATATTTTTCGAATTCGCGCCAGATCCTACGTAATTCCAATATTTTATGATAAAATATGTACTCATTATATACAATTCAATTCATTAAAAGATTAAGAATTGATAAATTGCATAAGATTTGCTGTAAATTCGAAGCTCGCACTCACAGTGGTCTAACCGTCACAACCAATTTAAGAATTTTGGTGTGACGGTATTTGTAAAAACATCCATCGCGCAGTATCAATATACCTTCCATAACGTAAAAATTAAATACGATTTAGATTATTTAAAAATTGCTATGGTGCGTCCACGCTACGCGAACCGAGCACGAGCTAGCCACAAATTAACAGAATTCATTCGTTGCTCGCGATGTCAAGTGTGGACGTTACAACGAGTGCGATGCGAATCCCTGTGTTCATTAAAAAACGGTCAGTCGGGCGGAACGCAGTCGAGCGCGAGACGAATGCTCGTTCGAGGCTCGCAAGCCCGTCCTACTATTTCGATTTGCGCTACGCAAATCCGTGCTCGCAGTGTGCTCGTTCGTGGCTCGGCTCGTGCTCGGTTCGCGTAGCATGGACGCACCATAAGGAAGAAACTAGCATCTAGGTTCGTCCTAGTTTAGATGCTAGTAATCATTAATCATTGTTATCATAGCATAATAAGTACATAAACTTAAGAACCTTTTGTTACCTATATTGTTGTTACTATTCATTAATATCAATAAAAAAATATTATCATTATTAGAATGTTCTAGCAAATCAATAATGATCACATTTAAATAATACTAAATTTTTTAATAAATAAGATTGGATCCACTTATCGAATATTGTTTTAACCCGCTAAACTTTCCCCACCTACTATTTAATTTTAAACATATTTCTGCCCTATTTTTTTTTTTCATTATAATTAATTCGGCTAATCCAGTGTCGTAAACACATGGCCATCTTTCCACTTCTTGTATTAATATATCTATGTCGATATCCATTGCAGAGATAACGTCCATCCCTAACATCAGTAAGCGGCCGACTGTCGCTGGGTAGTTGGTGGTTCGTGTGCGTTAGCTAGTACATTTCCAAACGTTCCATTTTACAGGAATAATCGCCGCGCCCGGGAGGCAGCGATTTTGTCAGTGAGCGATTTTTTGTAGCTCGTGTGCGTTTCAGTATTGAACTCTGAATGTTCTATATTGAGCGTCAAAAAATCGCTCAGTAATTATCGCTCGTGTGCGGGCTCCTTTACAGTTGCCACTTTATTGTAACGAATCATTGAATTATGGAAATATTTTCAGTCACTATTTTGTCAAAAATATATATAAAGCATTATAACTGACATATCGTTTGTCTAATCAAACAAATAAATTATATTAAACGTGAGTGAGCGTATTATTTTAAATTAAAACCTTACAGTTTTATTGTATTCCCACCGGAAATACTAGGGGTACGGGAGCCATGATAACATACGACTGGTAACACAAAAACGTGCCGTCTCATTGACATTTATTGCCATTTTGACGTGTATTGTTATCTTTGTCGAGCATCCATAATTGTGATTTTCGCTCTCGCTCAGTCTCAGTATACGGAGAGTTTCTCAAACTTTTAAGGACGCGTTATACAGTCGGTTGCACAAAGATCACCATTAAAACTTCATTACGTAATGATACATTAACGCTAATGAATCCGTCAGTTTAAAGATGTTGCACAAAACCACTTTAGGCATAATTAAAGGTTCATTAGCTAAAGACGTCAAAAAGTATGTTCTCAGTTACAAATCGTAATAAAATGGCAACATTGAACGAATGGAATGAATGATTTCTCTACATTGATATTTCTGACCATTGCTTATGTAAATGCATAGATTATTTAAATACATCTAAGCATTAAACGCGGTGAAAAAATCGACCCCCAATTTGGGTGGCTAAATTCTTTTCCCGCGTACAATGACAGTTGAGTTGTCATTGACATTGAATACGTTTGTGTCTTTTGTGTGACAATATTGTATTGTTTTAAATTACTTTTTGTTGATTAGTGTGCAAAAATTACTTTTAGTATGGACGTAAAAGGTTCTACCCCTTTTTAATGCTCATATAAACTGCAAATAAGTAAATCAATCAGATAAAATAGAATTTAATAAATTTTTGAATACACCATTCCTGGATAGATGGACCTTCATGGATAATGATCAATCTAACAATAAATAATCAATGTTTCTAACATCTTTTCTGTCACATTTCCTTTTGACGTTTGAGCTAATGAGCCTTTAATTAGGCATGAAATAGTTTTGTGCAACAACTTTAAACTAATGAACTAATTAGCGTTAATGTCTACATTTTGTACAGTCGAAGACAAAGATATGTATACACGTATCATTATAAAAAAGAAGTAATCATAAAAAGCTCCAATAATTTGTACTCATTCAAATGCTAACAAATATGTAAACAATATAGACAACATAAATATGTACCCGACACGATCATTAATATGTACACGTTAGATAAAGTAAAAATATGTATTCCCTGAAAGATGCATAAAATTGTTACCACTCAATGTGCCAAAAATATGTATACAACCATCTGAACAATGATGACACTGAAGATCACACAATATTCATTGATATATTATGTAGTACCTACATATACAGGGTGAATTTATTTTTCTAGCCAGTGAGGGCAACTTCTGAACTACAGGTCTTAGAGAAAAACGCTGAAGGGAACCCCGAGCAAAATTTTGAAGAAAATAAAAATGCCATTAAAAAAATTAAAAAAAATGTGTTTTAAATTTTTTCAATTTTTTTTTCTTTTTCTACTTCTACCTCACAATACGAACAAAATTATGTATGACAATCTTGGTCTGAAGTTGCTAGAAGTTATCTAAATTGACCTCAATTTTTTTGTCAGAATGCCAATTCTTTATGGTTAAACATAGTGAAGTCCCTGCGAGATCTGCTCCACTTCGTCAAACTTTACGCAGCATAAAACCATGGTCAAGGAAAATATAAAATAATATTTTGGATAACTTCTAGCAACTTGAGAGCAAGATTGTCTTACATAATTTTGTTCATAATGTGACGAAGAAGAGAATTTCGAAAAAAAATATTTTTTTGAAGAAATTCAATATCTTCGAAAATACTAATTTTTTTAAATAAATTTTAATGGCATTTTAATTTTCTTCAAAATTCAGCTCGGGGTTCCTTTCAGCGTTTTTCTCTAAGACCTGTAGTTCAGAAGTTGCCCACACTGGCTAGAAATAAAAATTCGCTCTGTATACAGGGTGTTGTTTTGGTCGGCGACAAGCGACCCAGGAGCGGTAGTACAAAATATATATTCCCCAAAAATGGACTTAATTCCATTAAATACTGTAAATATGATGAGAAATACCTTATTCAATTTGAAATAAAATTACTGCAAAGTATGGTTACTAGGCACGTGCACAGACTAGAGCTAGGCACAAGCCGCCATCGCCCCACCCCTTTACTCCCTCGTACTCCCGTTGAGTATTATGTCTACACTTTAGCTTATTACATGATTTTCAAAATTTTAATTTTTTAATTTGTATTATTTAAAAAAGAAAAAGTATTTTTTTTATATTTTTTTTAGCACCAGTATCATTTGTATTATCGACCCTGAGTCGCTTGTCGCTGACCAAAACAACGACCTGTATATCGCTGCACACATTATTAAATATTTACGTCTTGTGATGTCTTTAGAACAGGGCATGACGTCATTTGCGTGTTATTTGTTTCATAAATTACACTTTTAATTTGAACTAGAGACCCGCCCCGTCTTCGCACGGGTGCAATGTCGTGTGGTGTCGAGCGATCTGCGCGTCCGCGCCCGTCTCGGCCCGCCCCTTTACGGTATCGCGAATACTGTGTCTTACTAATTTTAAATCTGTGATAAAGAAAGAGCAAACTTTATCTCCATTAAATGTCCATCGTGACTAACTTACTAAATTACATAAGGATTAATATTATATGGGTCAAAATAACCCACAAAAAAATATCTCAATCGCATAAAAATTGTTAGTGTGGGTTATCCATAGAATATAATTATAATAAGGTCCTTCTAAAGTCTTGGCGTATATTTTTAGAGATGGATGTATACATATATGTATAGGTCATTAGCAATCAAAAAAAATATTAGAAAAATAATCCGTACATTGAAAATACTACATTATTTATAAATTAATACTTGGTACTTACGTAAAGATCAACTTTGTTTATTTTTTTTCTCTTTAACCATCAGACTGGTAAAAAGTGGCAGCCATTTTAATTATTTAGTTACTGGTCCGATTGCTCTCAAAATGGATATCTGAGAGACCCTTGGGCCGCATAAGATGAATTTTTGCTCAAAATTTAAAATATTGTCCGCCATTTTGAATTATTTAGTTACTGGTCCGATTGCTCTCAAAATCTATATTTGAGGGATCCTTGGGCCACATAAAATGAATCTTTGCTCAAAATTTAAAAAAGGGGCCGCCATTTTGAATTATTTAGTTACTGGTCCGATTGCTCTCAAAATGGATATTTGAGAGACCATTGAGCCACATAACATGGATTCTTTGCAAAAAAATAAAAAAAGGGGCCGCCATTTTGAATTATTTAGTTACTGGTCCGATTGCTCTCAAAATGGATATTTGAGAGACCCTTGGGCCACATTACATGAATCTTTGCTCAAAATTTAAAATAGTGTCCGCCATTTTGAGAGACCCTTGTCTCTAATATCGATTTTGAGAGCAATCGGACCAGTATCTCAAAAGTCCAAAAAGGGCGAACATTTTTTTAAAAATTTGAGGATAGATTCTTGTTTTGTGACCCCGAGGACTCTCAAATATCGATTTTGAGAGCAATCAGACCAGTATCTAAAAAGTTCAAGATGACGGACACTTTTTAAAAATTTTGAGAATAGATTCTTGTTTGTAAACCCGAGGACTCTCAAATATCAATTTTGAGAGCAATCGGACCAGTATCAAAAAAGTTCAACAAGTCGGACACTTTTTCAAAATTCTGAGAAAAGATACTTGTATTTCGACCCCGAGGACTCTCAAATATCAATTTTGAGAGCAATCGGACCAGTATCTAAAAAGTTCAACTCCACTATGGAGTTCCAGTGCTTACCGTTCTTCTCCATCATCAGACCCTGAAAACCATATAAGGTCAAAGTTCATTTCACGAAAATTCCAACAACCCCAAACACGGCTAGGATACGTTGTTCCGCTATAGAGTTCTAGTGCCCACCCTCCTACTCCATCATCAGACCCTGAAAACCATATATGGTCAAAGTTCATCTCACGACAATTCCAACAACCACAAACATGGCTAGGTTACGTTGCTCCGCAATGGAGTTCCAGTGTCCACCCTCCTACTCCATCATCAGACTCTGAAAACCATATATGGCCAAAGTTCATCTCACGACAATTCTAACAACCCCAAACACGGCTACGGCTACGTATCTACTAATTCAAAATATTTGAAATAATAATCATGAATAAATATGTCACGACGAATTGTTGAAATTGCTCAGTGAGTGCCCTGTTACAGGGAGCGACAATAACTTTACACTTCTCAACGACTTGATCACATCATGCGGTAGGCGACGTTGCCAGCCAGCTTGCGCACGAGCTGACAACATCGCGAGCGCGAAACTACCAACGTGTCCGAACACAAAATTATTGATTTTTTTAAAAACTTTTTTCAAATACCTACCGTTTTTCAATTAAATTCCATGAAGGCCTTGACTTCAATGAGTTTACATATTTTTGACTATAATGATGAATACATATTTATGGTATTTTGATTGTTCACAAATTAATGATTTGATACATGGATATATATTATTGAACTTGTTGTTTACATACATAATTGTCCAACAGTGTTTACTTATTTTTGAACTTTTGTATGTTCCCATATCTATGATAATGTGAACGGCTACTTTTTATGAGGCTTGGTGGTGTATACTTATTTTTGTCCTCGACTGTACATAAGCTATAATGGTGATCTTTCTGAAACCCAGTGATATCCGACAATAATGAAAGATTTTATAGACACATATTAAACACTTATTTAACTTTTTTAACCACTATTTTTGATCCAAAATGTGTTTAATTGGTGCTTCTTGAGCTATTAAATTTTATCTAAAGAACTGTCATTTTAATGGAACTTTAGTTACTAATGTCGCTTTGTGCAACATAAAACTACGCAAATGAGGTTTTAAAGGATCGTTTGACACTTCATTAGTTAAATTTAAAGGAGGCATTAGTTATTAGTCAAATGACTGTTTGTGCAACAGTTTAATGGAAGATTAGTGTTTAATACCCACTTTAAAATTTAAAGAACGTTTCTGCAACTGACTGATAGACTTATAAAAATACTTATTTTTTATGCATGGCTGCAAAGTGGTTTTAAGTTATAATGGACTAAAAAACTAAAAATGTGAACCATAATAATGGATTAAAAATTAACATAATAAGTGATTCTTGTCAAGTTCATATAAAATCTCAATATAAATGTCAACTTTAATAGTGAAATTGAAATGTTACCTTTTGAAATTATTGTCAAAGGTTACCGGTCTCTGCATTTTAAGTGCTGTAGTGTTTTTATCGGTATCATTGCACTGCACTGGCACTGATTCGACTACATTGCACTGATCACTAACACTTTTCCCGCTGCAAGTTGTCGCGAAAGCGATGTTATACATGCCTATATGTACGGTAAGTTGTGTGATCGAGCGAGGCGAATGCGTTCTGTGGCTCGAGCCGGTGGCATGACATTCACGGAGCAGCATCCGAAAGTGCAACATATGTGAACGCGAACGATGGCGTGAGATGGATCTACCCGCCCCGGTGCCCGAGCAGAATCATGTAAGTAGGCTTATCAGTTATATATATATACTAATATCCCGATTTATTCGCAGGTGCCGGAATGCTGTTACTATTTACCTATTTTAATATGAATTAGTATAAGCACAGATAAGATAATGGTACTGACCGTATTAGTAATACTGTCTAAATCATGTGTATGGTAATATCTCAGACTAAGCTAAGTATCAGTATGTTGAGAGTATTTAGATTTAGACCGGTACCGTAGACATATAACAGAGATTGAGATTGTTCATAGTAGGGTGCTGTTCATCCATAAATTAGACCGGTACCAATGAAGCGAGGAACGGGATGGATATAAGGGGAGGTTGGAGGTTACTGGTGTTTCATATTACTAAAGTCTATGTGAATAGATTTTGATTCATTAAGTTAATTCTAAATTTTTTTGTCCAGTTATAAATTTGATCAATAGCTATTTGAATCTTCTCAACTGCCTCGTTGTGGCTTTTCCCTGTAGCCATTATGGCAGTATCGTCAGCAAAGGTAGCGATGGTGTTGTTTTCAAGTTCAGGAATATAACAGGTGTATAAAAGATACAGGACCGGACCCAATACACTACCTTGTGGTACACCAGCTCTTATTTCTTTCAGTTCAGAGAAGGCATCTTCTTGCCTTATTCAATATAAACTAGATCAACTTTCCCCGTGCTTAAAAGTTTGAGAACCGTCGACGGCGGAAATGACGTAGGGTTGTGACACCTGTGTCTCGGAATGTCATACCTGATATACTTATACCATAGTTGCCACCTTGTGCTACAGCCGTTGAGCTCACAGACATATAAGTCCGTGAAAAGTTTGAGTACACTGACCACCATTTTACTAAAATATGACTGGACGGTGACTGATCATGCGGACTATGTGAAAGTTTATGTGCGGACTAATAAAAGTGAAATCTAATCTAATCTAATCTAATAATATATATAAAATGCTTTTGTGGGTACGTAAATACGCAGTTTTCTCAATCACCACCAACCCCAATCAACTTCCCGTTGGGGTGGTAAATACCCCTTGGCTTCCAGGTGGTAGTAAGGGAGTTTGGTCACGGTGGGTGGAAGGGGGTGGTTGTGGGTGGCGAAAATGTTAAAACATATATTGCTGTCCTTTTCTAACGCATGAAGACTTCTGAAAAGATCTCAAAATTTCTGGAATGGTCTAGAAAGTTCCAAAATGTGTAAAACGGTTATAATCGATCTGAAATTTTCTAGAAAGTTCAACAAATATCTGGAATGATCTAGAAAATTCTAGAGTGAATGCAAACTATTATAATCGATATAGAATGTTTGAGAAAGTTCTATAAATTTTCTGGCTTCATCTAGAAAGTTCTAAAATGTCCAAAACTGTTACTATCGAGTTAGGATGTTCGAGAACGTTCTAGAAACTTCCCGAATGATCTGGAAAGGTCCAAAATTAGTGCAATTTATTATGATCGATTTAGAATGATCGAGAATGATTTAGACATTTTCCGAATAATCTAGAAAGATCCAAAATGAGTGAAACGGTTATAATTGATCTGGAATGTTGTAGAAAGTTCTAGAAATATCTGATATTATCCAAAAAAAATTAGAATGAATGCAAACTATTATAATCCATATAGAATGTTTGAAAAAGTCCTACAAATTTCTGGCTTCATCTAGAAAGTTCCAAAATATCCAAAACTGTTTTTATCGAGTTAGAATGTTCAAGAACGTTCTAGAAATTTCCCGAATGATCTGGTTCCAAAATGACGCATAAGGACTTCTGAAAGGATTTCAACATTTCTGGAATGGTCTAGAAAGTTCCAAAATGTGTAAATATCTGGAATGATCTAGAAAAATCTAGAATTTATTCAAACTATTATAATCGATATAGAATGTTTGAGAAAGTTCTACACATTTTCTGGCTTAATCTAGAATCGAGTGAGAATGTTCGAGAACGTTCTAGAAATGTCCTGAATGATCTGGAAAGTTCCAAATGAGTGCAATTTATTATGATTGATTTAGAATGATTGAGAAAGTTCTAGAAATTTTCCGAATGATCTGGAAAGTTCCAAAATGAGTGCAATTGATTATAATCGATTAAGAATGTTCTAGAAAGATCTAGAAAGTTCCAAAATGAGTGAAATTTATAATGATCGATTTAGAATGTTCGAGAAAGTTCTATAAAATTCTAAAATGAGTGCAATTTATTATAAGTGATTTAAAATGTTCGAGAAAGTTCTAGAAATTTCTAGAATGATCTAGAAAATTCTAAAATGAGTGCAATTTATTATAAACGATTTAAAATGTTCGAGAAAGTTATAAATATTTCTAGAATGATCTAGAAAATTCTAAAATGAGTGCAATTTATTATAAGCGATTTAAAATGTTCGAGAAAGTTCTAAAAATTTATGGAATGACCTGGAAAGTTCCAAAATAAGTGAAATTTATTATGATCGATTTAGAATGTTCGAGAAAATCTAAAATTAGTGCAATTTGTTATAAGCCATTTAAAATGTTCGACAAAGTTCTAACTTTTTTTGGATTGATCTGGAAATTTCCAAAATGTGTACGAGTGTTATTATTGATCTAACTAAAAGAACCAAATCAAAATCGAAAATAGAAATCTATAATATCTGTTAAAAAATGTATCCTTATATATTTTTTATACCACTAAACATGCGATGTATTTTAACCCGAGCAACGCCGGGTTTCGCTGCTAGTTATAAATAAAATGTATGCGAATGAAGGACTTTGTATCCATGGTCTTGAAAAAATTTACAAAAAAAAAGGTTGGCATCATGGTATGTCAGTAGTGCTGCAAACTCTCCTTCTTTTCCAGGAGATTCCATGATTTTTGGACATGTCTCCTTATCTCCTTATTTATTTTTCAATTTTTTTTTTTTTTTTTTATTATTATTATTAAAAGAATACATAAAACTTATACATAAAGTGTGACATAAACCAATTTTGGTTTTTACGCACACCATCGATTCGTCGGTACAACAAAAAAAAAACATATAAGTATTTAATAATAATAATAATAATAATAAACGACTGTCGGATCAGGTGCGGGTCATCCAACGCAATCATAGGTTGGATGATGCTGCACTTGATAGGCTGCGCTCAGAGATACTGAGCAACCATATCGTCTCAACTTCGGCACAAACCGCGGCAAAAGCAACAATTGATGCAATCCCGCCGCGGTCCAATCATCATGTTGAAGAGGAGGCTGATAGGGTTGCCACAGTAAGTAGCCAGTGCAACGTCCGATTGAGGAGCGCTCTGGAGGATGCGTTTCGCGAGTATAGGTACACTTCTACCGAACTTAGACCCCGATTACCACGCCTGCCTATGCACAACAAAAATAGGGCACTGGTGTGTGCCTTGGACTCGCAGCTTAATTTTTTTTTTGAAAGCAGCGAGGACCTCGTCGATACACACTCGATTCTGTATTGCGCGGCTGTTGCGGCATGTCGTTTAGCTAACGTCAAGTTCCCAAAAAGTGACGAAGCTACTCGACCAAAACCGGCCGTACCAGCCTGGCAGTGCAGGATCGAGCGTCGTATCGACGGGGCCAGGGTACTCATCGCCAAATTATACTGCTTCAGGGAGGGCAATACACGACCACGAGTGATGCGCTTTGTGAGGCGGGCATTCTCGGGGACTGGAATCAGTCCTCCAGAATACATGTCCCGTGTCACAGAGCGCATCGACTTCCTGAAGCAGAGAGTTTGTGCATGGGCGAGCCGTATTCGGCGGTATAAGCGGCGGGTTGACCGATACACGCAAAATCGCATGTTCCAGAGCGATGAGAGGTGGGTATACAGAGCTTGGGAGCGACCTGAACAAAATGTGACGGACGTGTGCCGCCCGGATGATGCCGCTACGAGTGCATTCTGGCGCAGCATTTGGGCGGTGCCCGTCTGTCACACTGAGGCTGGCTGGATGGGGGATGTCTGGCGAGTGTGTGAAACTATAACAGAAATGGAAAAAGTCGAAATTACACCATCAGACGTAGCCAGAGCAGTCCGTCCGTTACCGAATTGGAAATCACCGGGACCAGACGGACTGCACAACTTTTGGCTCAAATGGCTAAGTAGTTCACACACTTGCCTGGCATCTCAGTTCCAGTCATCCTTAGAGTCTGGGTCGCTACCCCAGTTTCTAACAACAGGCGTTACCCACCTGCTCCATAAGTCAGGTAGTCCCGCGGAACCCAAGAATTATAGACCGATCACATGTTTGTCAACGGTTTATAAACTTCTTACATCCATTTTGAGAGCGAAAATTAACACTCACATTGAAAATAATTCAATTATGTCCGCCTCTCAAAATGGATGTAGGAATGGGTCCCGCGGTACTAAGGAGCTACTCCTCATTGATATGGCCATAAGCCAACAGGTTCGTCGATCCCGCAAGGATCTGTCTACATGCTGGATAGATTATAAGAAGGCCTACGACTCAGTGCCACATACATGGCTCTTGAGGGTGCTGGAGTTGTATAAGATTGATGCAACTCTACGCACCTTCCTTGAGTCATGTATGGGGCAATGGAAGACGGTCCTTCGCTATCCGGGATGTCGACAAATCCAGGGGAATGATGAACCTGTATGGATTAAACGGGGAATATTCCAGGGCGACAGTTTGAGTCCACTTTGGTTCTGCTTGGCCCTGAATCCTCTAAGCACACTGCTAGAGGATTCAGGTCTAGGCTATCGGTTGAGGAGAGGTGGTCAGGTTATATCTCACCTCCTCTACATGGATGACCTGAAACTCTTTGCCCCCAACAAATTGCGACTGATGGAGCTACTGAAGTTAACTGAAACATTCAGTAGCGCCATCAGGATGGAATTTGGTGTGGACAAATGTGCAGTTATGCATGTAAAGCGAGGGGAGATTATGGAATCCGAGGGAACCCTACTCTCGGATTCCATACAACTTAGATCCCTCTCCTCATCCGAAAGCTATAAGTATTTGGGTATGTCGGAAGCGTTAGGCATCAACGTTGCTGACATGAAGCAATCGTTGAAGGAGCGCTTCTTTGGTCGCCTGAAGAAGGTATTAATTAGTCTTCTTTCAGGCGGAAACAAGGTGCGCGCCTTCAACGGTTGGGTCATGCCGGTTTTGATGTACTCTTTCGGCATACTCAAATGGACTCAGACTGAACTCGACGCCCTGGATAGAAGGGTCCGTACACTGCTGACCGCAAACCGGATGCATCACCCACGCTCATCGGTGATGAGACTGTACATCCCGCGGAAGTGCGGGGGTCGCGGCTTTTTAAATGCTAGGACCCTCCACAACCGCGAGGTGTGCAGTCTCAGGGAATATTTTCTAAAAGCCGAAGTGGGTATGCACCGTGATGTGGTGGCAGTGGACAAGGGGCTTACCCCGCTCTCCATGGCTAAAGAGAACTGGCGCAAACCTGTGATACTTACCACGGATAACCGCAGGGAGATATGGCAAAGCAAGGAGCTTCACGGGCGCTTCTATCGGGCACTTCATGAGCCCGGTGTAGATTTTTTAGCGTCCGTATCCTGGCTACGTTTTGGTGACCTCTTCGGGGAAACAGAAGGTTTTGTCTGTGCAATTATGGACGAAGTTATCTTGACGAATAACTACCGGAGACATATCATGAAGGACGGGACGGTTGACGTGTGTCGGGCATGCCACCGTCCGGGTGAGTCCATAAGACATATTATCTCTGGTTGTTCTCGTCTGGCTAACGGCGAATACTTGCACAGGCATAACCAAGTAGCCAGGATTATTCACCAGCAACTTGCTTTGAAATATAATCTTGTGGATGCTGAGGTACCGTATTACAAGTATGTGCCCGACCCAGTTCTCGAAAATGACCATGTCACGTTGTACTGGGATCGGTCTATCATTACTGACAGGACTATTGTTGCCAATAAGCCTGACATAGTGGTGATAGACCGATTAGCGCGCCGCGCAATGATAGTAGATGTTACCATTCCACATGACGAGAACCTCGTGAAAGCTGAGAAAGAGAAACAAATAAAGTATCTCGACTTAGCACACGAGGTTGTCGACATGTGGAATGTGAGCTCGGCTATCATTGTGCCGATTGTCGTAACGGCCAATGGCCTGATGGCCCAGAGCCTCGACCAACATCTCTCGAGGCTCTCGTTAGGCGGTTGGATCAAGAACCTGATTCAGAAGGCAGTACTCCTCGATACGGCTCGCATTGTGAGGAGGTTCCTGTCTCTGCAGCCCTAACCACCGGTAGCTTGGACCCTGCTCCCGACATCGGTGGACAACTATTTTTTATATTTTTAAATGTTTTTTTTAATGATTTTTATAAAAATATTTAAAAATGTATTTAATATGAATTGTAAAATAAATAAATGACATAATAATAAAGCCCTTTATTCAGACAAGATATTACAAATCTCATAAACTAATTATAATGATGTCCATACTTACTGATATTATTACATACAATTCAATTACATTTATACCATATTAATTAATTACTTATAAATTGTATTGTATAACATGCGTTTTAATTATATTTATTTCATTTAATTATATTTCCTTTCTCTTAGACACCGGCAATCTTAGTCTGTGTGCCCTTTGGCATAGGCCTCCTCCAATTCCTTCCATACTGTCCTATCCTTTGCAACCCTCGTCCAAAGCCTTCCTCCCGTTTTTATTATGTCGTCTTGCCATCGCTTGTTCTGCCTTCCCCTTTTCCTTTTCCCAGTTCTTGGATGCCAAACGGTGAGCATTCTACTCCACTTGTCTTTTCCTCTCAGTGTGTGGCCCGTCCATCTCCATTTTAATGTCTTTATTTTTACCACTACATCTGTAACCTTTGTTTCTTTTCTTACTTCTGTGTTTCTTTTTCTATCTTTCCTTTTGATTCCAAGCATGCTTCTCTCCATAGCACGCTGGCACACCGATAATTTGTGACACTGTGTACTTGTAAGGGCCCATGTTTGACAACCATATGTCAAAACTGGTAGGATGCACGATTCAAAGAGCTTTCTTTTAAGTATCATGCTGAATTCCTTATTTTTCATAACCTCTTTGAGAGACCAATATCGTTTCCAAGAGTTAGCTATACGTCGATCCACCTCCTTTTCGTTTATTTTGTCCATGGAGATAACTTGTCCTAAATATATGTATTTGTCTTGATATTCGATTAAGTTGTTATTCACAGTTATCTCCACTTTTTCACGATTAGTTATTAATTTGGTCTTTTCAGCGTTCATTGTTAATCCCACCATTTTGCTTTCTTTATCTAACTCTTCTAGCATTGTTTTCAGAACTGCTGGTGACTCTGAAAAAAGGACCACATCGTCAGCAAACCTTAGGTGTGTCAGTCTGGTTCCATCTATTGCTATTCCGAAGTTGTCCCAGTTTAGCCGACGAAACACTTTTTCCAGTGTTGCTGAGAAGAGTTTTGGTGATATTGGGTCTCCTTGGCGAACTCCTCTTTCAATGTCTATACTCTTTCCTTTTTTCTCTAATAGAATCCTCGCTGAGCTTTTTGTATACACATTTTTTAGTATCCGTATATATTTGTTTTCCACGCCTTGTTCTTTTAGTGCCTGCCAGATTGAGTTATGGTCGATCGAGTCGAAGGCTTTGTTATAGTCGACAAAAGAGCAATATAGTGGTAAGTTGTACTCCGTATATTTTTCAATCACTTGTTTTACAGTGTGTATGTGATCGATAACAGAGAACCCACTCCGAAATCCAGCTTGCTCGATAGGTTGGTTCTCATCCAATACTGCAGTCAGTCTACTCAGTAGCACTTTAGCAAATATTTTATAAATATTGGACATGAGACTGATGGGTCTGTAGTTACTGATGTTATGTATATCTCCTTTTTTAAACAGTAATACAATATTCGATTGAGACCACTGAGTAGGTATGTATTCTGTTGTTAATACTTCATTAAATATTTTTGCTAGTATTTTTGCCATTGCAGATTTGTTGAATGAGAGTATTGCGTTCGAAATTTGGTCGGGTCCAGGTGATTTATCTCTCTTTTGTGATTCTATTGCTTTTTCCACTTCTCTAACTAGTATTTCCGGCGTAGCTTCGTTATCATATTGTAAATCTATGTCTTGCTCTTCATTCTGTTTTTTATATAGGGCTTTGTAGAAATCGGTTGCTAAGTTAATGATATCAGATCTTTTTGTAGTGTCGCGTCCGTTTTTGTCTTTCAGTTTTGGGATCCATTCCTTTTTGTCGTTTAGGCTTTTTTGAGCTTTCCTTATTCCTCCTGTTTTCGCAATATGTTCTTCTATTGTTCGTAGTCTCTTGTGTTCCCTTTGTCTCCTCATGTTTTCCCGTATTAATTTGCTTAATTCAGATATTTCCTCTCGAATAGATTTGGTCTTGTTGTTTATGCTAATGAGACATTTCCTTTGATGTAGTAATTTAGTTATTTGTTCATTTATATGCTTTTTATTTGGTTTATCATCTTTCATTCCTTTCGTTTTTAGTGTTTGTTCTAACTGGTTGTACTTTTCCTGTGTCGTCATTTGGCATGTTTGACCTTCGTAGTTGAGTAATAAATTCTGCAGATTTTTACCAACAGTTTCGAGCTCAGCGATTCCTAACTTTTGGTTTGCGGCGTGGTATTTTCTTCTAGAGCTTTTCTGTGGTCCAGGGTTGAAACTTCCCCGTACCATTCTGTGGTCAGAGTGGAAATTGAATTTATTTATGACATTAATATCATCAAAGCTTTCCGGGTTGTTAGTTAGGATGAAGTCTATTTCATTTTTCGTTGTTCCATCAGGCGACATCCAGGTTCATTTACGGTGTTTCCTTTTCTTGAATTTACTATTTAGAATCATAAAGTTATTCTCGAAAGCAAAGTTAACTAGCATCTCACCATTTTTATTCCTTTTTCCATATGTGTAAGGCCCCATAATAGCATCTTCAAACTCTCTCCGTGTTCCAACTAGGGCGTTGAAGTCACCCATTACAATGACTTTTTTGTGGGCATGATGCTTTATTGCTTTATTTAAATCTGTGTAGAATTTGTCCACCTCTTTTCCTTTTTCTTTATTCGTAGGTTCTGTGGGAGAGTAGACTTGGATAATGCTCAATTTTTCGTTATAATGTTGCATTGACATGTTTAAGACGGCAATTCGTTCTGATACTCCAATAATTTCATCGATGCTTTCCTTAAGGGTATCTCGGATAATAAAGCCTACTCCGCGTTGACCTGGTGTTTCCCCTTTATGGTAGAACAAGAACTTCCCATAGTCTTCGATTTTTTCTCCTTCTCTTCTTACCTCACTTAGTCCTAGAATGTCCCAGTTTATATCATTAAGTGCCAATTCTAGTTCTAGCAGGCTTTCCCTTGACTTCAAGGTTCTTGTGTTTAAAGTAGCAATGTTAAGTTTGTTTGGTTTTTCCTTTGTCACCGTATTTAGTTTTGGAATTGGAGGGTTATAGTCGATCTCCCCACGGTGACCGGCCGGATTGGGGATCTTGTGTGAGTTTTTGCGTTTTGTTGTTAGTTGATTGCCGGTGTCTATTTTATCCTATTTTTTGTTGAAAGTGTTTTTCTCTGACAGCGAGTAAGATTTTGCGCGCATGTAAGAGAATGCATTAATTCTTTGTATTTTGGGATCGGACTCGTTTTCATCCTGGGTTTTTGTTAATCTTGGCCGGGGAGATGTGGATGCCGTCCTCTTTCTTTTTTCGCTATCTCTATTTTTTAGATTGCGCTGTAGGATTGCTTCTTTGGTAAGGTCTTGAGTTATGTAAGAGTTTGGGCCCATTTTATTCTTGTTTCTTAAAATCTCTATTTTCTTCCTGAGAGTTGTTACGGCTAGTATAATTGGTCTGATTTTCCCATTATCTAGTTTTTTCCCCAGACGATGAACTTTATCGACTTCTCCAATATCAAGATTGACATCTAAATTGTGTATTTTTGTGACTACCAAATCCAGTAATTCTTCTTCGCTCTCAGTTTTTGATTCGGATAAGCCATGAAGTATTATATTATTTTTCCGAGCATTTAGTTCTAAATAATTAATTTTTTTGTTAAGGATTTCTACTTCATTTTTCAATCTTGAATTCTCTTCTTTAATAGGTTTGTATAAGTGATGTGTGATATAAGTATTTAGTAAGTAACAAATAACACATTTCCAAAAACATAAATAATAATGGCTATACGTAGGTACCTCGTGTAAGAGATTTAGTAACCACAAACCTACATTATGCGTGGCACCGTCGTAACATGTAGTGCGAGAGAACAGCGAGTCTATTCTATTATATTTTGTTTATGTAGGTAGCTACTCGATAGAAGTGCACAGCACAGCTGGCGGTGAGTCTATCTATGAATCACTATACAGAATGTTTTCTATGAATCTATGTATGAATGAAGTCTTTCTTTTTTTTTTATACATTTTAATTTTTATTTAAGTTTTTTTTTTTTTTACTAAGTATCCATTCGGTTCAAAAAGAAGTTTTTCAGTTTATATTTAATATTTAGATGCGTTAGTTCATTTTTCAAAATAGGTGGTAATTCATTTATTATATTCGGTATCAAATTGATATAGCGAAATTTTCCATAGAAGTTATTATATTTAGGAATTGCAAGTTTATAGTGTTTGCGACGTGATCTGTTTTTATGTGTAAAACTATCATTTTTGATTTGAAAGGTCTCATTAAAATAATTTTCCTTTAGTATAGTGTACTCAACCTTATCATGAATTGGGATGAGTTTGCAAAAGCGGAACAAGTCATGATAGTTGTTTTTGTATTTATTTTTTATTTTAAGCGGTACAATGGCCTTTAATATCCGTAATTGGAGTTGTTAAATGGTGCTCAAATGAGTTTTAAACGTGCGGCCATAACTACTTAACCCATACGATATTATTGACTCACCTAGCGATTTATAAAGCCTTAATAGAATATCATAGGGGATTTTATTCTTTATAATCACGAACTTTGCCAGAATAGCACGCAATTTATTACAGACGTGCTTAATGTGTTCCGTCCACTTCAACCCATCGTCTATAATGAGACCTAGATATGTATGCTTATTAACAACTTCAATAGATTCACATTGGCATAGTGTTGTATAAGAGTGAAGACATGCATGGTTGTGTGCAATAAGATTCGGTTTTTCCGCTTTCCTATTGCGACTGGAAGCTATGTACAGCAATTTTGTTTTGTCAGCGTTAAGTACCAGACCTGCGTCGTGGGACCATTTAGTCAACAAGTTAAAATCAGATTGCAAATTTTTAAGAGCTATCGACAGGTCATTATCGGCAGATATAATACACGTATCGTCTGCGAATTGATAAATCTCACAGTTTTTAATTATGTTTACTAGGTCGTTAACATACGTTATATAGTGTAAAGGACCGAGCACCGATCCTTGTGCTGTTCCCTTGTCGACACAAACTAAGTCACTTAACTGGTCTCTGAATTTAACACAATACGTTCTATTAGTTAGGTAGTCTTTACACCATTTAAGAGCATTTCCACGGATTCCACAGTCTTCTAATCTATTAAGTAATAGGTCATGCCGGAGCGTGTCAAATGCTTTGCTGTAATCGATGAATACTACTAGGACATGTTTTTTATTATTCAGGTGGTTATAAACAACATCAGTGAACGATGAAAGTAATTGTGTAGTACTTTTGTGGGGTTGGAAACCATACTGTTTCTCAGTGAGTATTTGATTGTCGCTATAGAACTTATATATACGATTGGCTAAATATTTTTCAATAATTTTATCTATGGTGGGCAGTATTGTAATAGGCCTATAATTTTCATAGACTGTTCGGCTACCTTTTTTATAAACTGGCCTAACAATTCCTGTTTTTAACTCATTGGGGTATTTTCCATCCTTTATACTAGTATTAATTAATTTTGCAATTGCTATGGTAATATTCTTACTTATTAACTTAATATCTATTGCTCTAATACCATCTAACCCTGGCGCCTTTTCACTACTGAGAGACATAATAATTTTATGGATTTTATCAGGGGTGGCTTTTTGAAACCGTAATGTTACATTTGCTGGCTTACGATATGTATTTTCGTTTAAAAGTTGCTTATAACATCTTGGTACAATTTTATTGACGCCGTCATTAAATGTTGCTGCAAAGTTATTAGTAATAGTTGCGGGTGTTATTGTTTTTTTCTCAAATGCTTTTGTTATTATGTTATCTATAGATTCTTTAACTTTACCTGTAATTTTATTTAGTATTTCCTATAGTTTTTTAGGATCGTTTTTATGTTTAGCTATTTCTGTTTTAGTTTGTTTATTTTTTGTTTTAACGATTAACTTATTAGCATAATTTCTACATTTATTGTATTTTAATTTTAAAACTGCATTACTGGTATCATTTTTCCACATATTAAATAGTTCATCTTTTATACTGCAAGCTTTAATAATTTTTTTATTCGCCCAATAATTACTCACGCGTTTAGAATTAATTTTACATTTAACTTTAATTTGGGATTTGGTATAGCATTCGTCCATCTTATCTTTAATGCTTTTATAAATTAAGTCAGGATTGATCATTTTAGAAGTGGGATACCAGTCGATTTCATTTAGTAAACCATTAAGCTTGTTGAAGTCATACGAGTTTCTATAAATAGGAGCACCCTGTTGCTCTGCTTGGGTTTGTGTTGGCGCACGGCTAACGCATGCGACTACGACTGCTCGGTGGTCCGCCAGTACAGTCCCTAGTGCCGCGGTGTACACTTCTTGTGTGTAGGATCTCGCATATACATGATCGATACATGATTTGCATACTTTGTTATTAGCTATCTCTATTCGAGTATATTCGGAGATCCCACACTCAAGTCCCAGGCCATATAGCATGTTGTTATATTTATGTATTATAGGGGAGTGTGCTTTTAAATTAATATTGATATCGCCTAATAGAAGCAAATCGAAGTTAACCGCTAATTCAAGTACAGTTCTCAGTTCATCGATAAATAAGTGCTTGCTTGTGCTAGGAGGACGGTATGCAGCACACAGAAATGCGGAGTACTTTGTTTTTGTAGTTATTTTTCCCATCATACATTCGAAATGCTTTGTTATTGTTTTAGTTTTAATAAATTCGTGTTTTTTATTTATATAAATTATTATACCGCCGCCTTTACGTGCCTTCCGAAGTTCTGTGTGCATTTCGTATCCGTCCAATGAATACAGTGAACTGATTGAATCAGAAATATTTGCTTCCGTAACTATAATAACGTCTATGGTTTTGTGACATGCACTAACGCATTGTTCTAGCATTGAGAAGTTTTTTATTAGGGATCTTATATTGACATGCATACAATTTATAGTTATATTTTGACAAGAAATCTTTTCTATAAAGTTTTGGATATTGGAACAGTCGGACAGTTCTAAAATATTATCCTGAATTATATCCATAGGATTTAAGTAAATTAACGAAAAAAAATACACGGTGAATTACATTATGAGTGTACCTACAATTTTAGTTTCATCACATCTTCCAGGGTTCTTATTATCTGAGGCTTGTCATTTTGTCCTTCCTTGCGAACTCTGATTACACCTCTTTTGCACCAGATATACTTATACGTATCCCTTAGCTCCTGCTTGGTATTCCATAGTAGCTGTTTATTATAGGGTGTGAGTGCTTCACGTATGTATATTATTTGAGATTTGGATGCATTTGGTACATTTTGCATAATATCTGAAGCAGTTAACTTGTTCTCTTGTACTTTAGCAGCAGCTATCCACTTCATTTGTATGGTTTCGTTTTTCATTTGGACATGAATAAATCCAGGCTGTTCCTTTCTACTCGGCATTCTTTTGGCAACTTCTATCTCACCAATGGGAAGATTAAGTTTCAAAGCAATTTTATCCACTACTGAGCTAACATTTTCATCCTCTTGAAAGGGAACATTAGATATTTCTATCTGTTTGAGTAATTTTTGCTGCTCACTCTCTTGCACACGCTGTTCCATAGCAGCTACTCTGAGTTCTAGGTTTTTATTTCTGTTAGTTAGGTCATTATTTTTTCTTTTTAGTTCCTGAATTGATTCCTTAAAGGCTGCAATGCTTTCCACCATTTCATCCAGCTTGTCACTCTGAAACTGCATGGAATCCGTAATTGCTCCGATTTCTTTATGTATTGCCTTTTCAACTTCCTTAGAGATTTTGCTGAGGAGTTTTTTAACGTCTATGTTGGCTGACATCTTATCTTCATCATCTTCATCATCATCAGAAGGGATAATAACTGACCGACGTTTGGACGAATCTTGATGGCAGTCCAAACATATCCATTCCAGATTTTCCGCAACACGAAGAGCAGTTAGCTGCTTATTAGAAAGACCGGAGCACACAGTAGTGAAGTGGACAATTTTATCACATCTACTACATTCAAGTCTAGGACTTTTTTTCACGATATTTTTAGTACATTTATCACATTTACTCATTTTAGATATGGAGGGTACTTCAATAGAATTTTGGAAGCGTGTTGTTCGTTCCAAACTTCGACAACGAATGAATTTATGGGTTATACTTTCGAATTTAAAATACCTGTTAATCCTTATCTAATTAAATATGTTTGGTTACGTTGGGCATTTAATGTAGATAATGTTCTCCCTTTATCACAGATTTACAATTAGGTACCAAAAACCGCGCCAAAACCAGTCAGTTCAATGAAAATCTCCTGGATTTTCACGATGTGAGTAAAGTGTACGACATTTTATATTTTTATAAAAATAACACCTGATATTGACATAAAATAAACCAGTCAATGCTCTGTATAATCTGCATCTCTGTGTAAAACTTGCAAAGTGACGTTGCGTTTTCGTTTTATTTTCAAGAGTTCGTGTATTTTGAGTTATATTGCATATTTATCGGTGGTGTTTTACCCAATAAAGATCAATGCCTGTGAAGTTGAAGTGAAATGAAGTGCGTGTATATTTTTCAAGTTCTTTAAAAAATCCGTGACGACGTGAGTCGTACTAAAACTTTAGTACGATTACCACCTTTTTACTGAAACATTTGTATGTCTTATCGAAAGTGTCAATTTTATTACTGACAGAGCCGTCAATGTGGAAGTGATTTATAGTGACTAGAACTTATATAACTCGACACTGGTAAAAATAAGTCCTAATAAAAAAAAGGATTTGCTTGTTAAAATTAAAACTAAGGTATACCTCATATTAATCTTCTTCTAATATAAAAAATCCTATTAATCTAAATACAGCAAAAAGGGTATTTTTTTTATTTCTCCTTCTTTTTGACCCTGTCTCCTGGATTTTTGACATAAATATACTTCTTTTTTGCATGTTGGGGTTTGCAGCACTGTATGTCAGCCCTGTGTCGTTGGCAACACTGATCACTGCTGTGGTCATAGAACATTTATACTCACGAGAAGAATGACAAGCGCATAGATAAAATATGAGACAGAAATTTAGCCATCTAGTGGCACCCCACTAAACTTGACTGACTTGTATACTAGGCGGGAAATTTAAATCTTAGGAATGTAGGTATATATACCTACATATATATAGGTATGGACTGTTATACTTTCAAACTTTGAAGTTTTCATGTATAGCCCACACATGCCTGCGAGTTTGAAATGTTCTTATTATAATATTAAAGATTGACCTGCTTATCAGGTTATCAGAAAAAATAAACAAAAATAGGAAGAATATAAATATCAGAAACATTTCAAACTTGCAGTTTATGTCGGACCACCAGTAGACCAGTATATATTACTATATTCCAATAATTAACTATGATTAGTTATAGTTTACTATACCTATAATAATATATATTATTGAAATATAGTATTGAACTGTTGGAATTAAAAAAATTGTATCAGTTTAACAAATTTATTTCTGCAATATGTATTTAAGTGTACAGAATGTAAAAAAAAATGTTATACAAAATAATCTCTCAATAATAAACGCACAACTTATCAAAATTGGCACAAATTTGTTTAATGGTTTGATTAAGAAATAAAAACAAACAAGACTTGATTGTAATTTAGTAAATAAATATCCTGGGAAATCCCTTACACACGGCTAACTGAACCCAAAGGCAGAGCTTGTTCTATGGAAACCAGATAACTGATATAATGAAATACATACTTAATATACATAATTACACCCAGACTCGGGACATAAAGACATGTTCATACACACAAATGCATGTCCTATGTGGGAATCGAACCCATGACCTGCGGCGCGATAGGTGGAATCTTAACCAGTCTTAAACAACCGCGCCAACTGGCCCGTCAGTCTATCAGTTACTAATGTGAATAGAAGGTAGTGCGTCTAATTTTCTACTCTATACATTTTGTTTATTTATGACCAAATAACCCACTTTCTCTAAAGAAACCAAACTCAGATTACAATGAGGAGTTTTCTTTCCATAGTTTTATAGAGTTTTTAACAAAATACCTGTCTAATCGTGTACTTAATTAATGTTCAAATTAGTTCGAATTATCAAGTAAGAAAATTCCTCCTTCTAAACAAAAATTCAAATCTTATTTGTTTTAGAAATGGTATAAAATATAATCGACTTCTTAGTCAATTTCATTTTCTATCTTAAACATGTTTTGTTTATTTGTCTTTTAAAATATTTGTTAAACAGAACATAAATTGGGCAAATTAGTCTTCGGTTCTATTTATGATAAATCATATTCTCATAGTAAAAGCTATCGTGGGAATGAGTAAATATCCAATAATGTTAAAGCAAGATTCATAATATAGTTTTGATGTCATGTAGTATTTTGTTTTAATTTCTGTTTAAAAAATATTCTTATTAAGGCAAATAAATACAGGGCTATTTCTTAATGACTAGATGAATTTTCAGGGTAGTATTTTCTCATTAATATAAATAAATTTTAGCTTGGGACAAACTCAAAAAGCGCGTATCAAGAAAATTAGTATTATCAACCCTGAAAGATTAGCTACTCGTAAAAATAGCCCCGTTTAAATGAGACGTTTTCTTTCCATATAGTTTTATAGAGTTGGTTAAAAATACCTGTTAAATAAATATCCTGTATAATACATTGTATAACTTCCCTAATGTGTATTACTTTTGTTATTTTTTAATATGTCAGTATATACAATAAAGAATATTTCATTCATCCTGGGACATTCCTCACACACGGTCATCTGGTCCCAAACTTATATACTATAATACATATACTACTTCTTGTTTGTAAATACATACTTAATATACATAATTACACCCAGACTCAGGACATACAGAGTAATACAGACATGTTCATACATACAAATGCATGTCCTGTGTGGGAATCGAACCCACGACCTGCGGCGCGTAAGATGAATCTTAACGAACTGCGCCAAGTGGCCCGTCTGGTACTTAAGGTTCAAATTAGTTCGAATTATCAACAGTTTGACAGGTATTTTCAACCAAACTCTATAGAACTCTATGGAAAGAAAACATCTCATTACTTGTGTTGTAGTATATTAATTTTTCTCTTCAGTGAATTGACATTTGATTCTTCTGCAAACATACGATTCTTTAATGTGTAAAATCTTTTTATGCATATGTAAAATACACTTTTTATTATATAATTAATATTATTCTGTTTGTGTTCTTCACATTGATTTAGGAAATCCCATGTTATAGAATTTTTTAATAATTCTTTAATGTTGATGTTCAGTTTTCTTTTATACGCCTCTTTTTCTAAGAATTGGTGAATTATTGTGGCACTTTTTTCAATGCAAGTAATTAACTCTTTTGAGGCGTATATCAGTGATTTTTTTATTCCATCGTATTCTTTAAATTCTATAAAACTATGGAATTCCTCTTGTGTAAGAGACACAAACACTTTTTTACAAAGTTCACAATTATTATTTGGATTATTTTTTACTATAAATCCACAGACATAGGCACAAGCTTGCATTTCACCAGTTGTTTCAACGATTTGGTCTGTTATGTTGATGTTACGTGTGATATTTTCTAAAGTATCAGCTGTAGTGTCAGCTGTGCCTATGTCTGTAATTGGAGTTAAGAGAGTCTTAAAATTATCCAGGATGACCTCATTGTCGTCAACCTCACAATTCCCAGAGGTGATATGGGATAAATTGCTGAGGACAGCCGTTTTTAACCCAGCAACAAACTGTCCAGTGGTTGGGTTTGTATTAGCTCCACAGTTACTGCGAATGCAGCCAAATAAATTTTCCAGCGGGTCTTGCTGAATTCGTCTGGTTGACAGGCTTTTGATAGACTTGTGTTTCTGTTTTAAATTTTTCCAGAGTCGTTCAAGCCCATTCAAACTCCAAACCCAACCTTCTTGGGATGGAGGAGAACTTCTGCACCCCAAAAAAGTAATATTTTTAAAAAAATCCTTCATTTCTTTAAAAAATATTAAATGTTTTGTGCTGTCCTTTAAATTTGTGGCCAATGGTTTCCCTCTTCGTAGATCTGGTGTGTACGAATTGACACTATCAAATAGTTTGTCCATCCTGGCAATAACATCTGCTGTCGTTGTGGCATCACTTGATAATTCTCCTGGAAACATTACAAAAAAAAAACATTTACCAACCGACCAATTACACTAATAACTAAATGATAATGGGTAATCTAAATATCACGCTGCTTGACTGGTTTTTTTACCCGAAAGACCCGGTATTTTTTTTTTTTTTTACTATTTATAGGCCTGTGTTTTGACCGCAATCTCACCATGGTAAGTGATGATGCGGTCGAAGGTGGTAAGCACACAAAGCCTAGAAGGAACTGGCCCTCAAGTGCAGCTGTCGGAACACACCGAAAGGTGCTTGGCGACAGATTTTCAACTTGAGTACGGTGGTAGCTAGCCAGGCGGGTACTACAAAGTACCCTACCACCGTGCTATGGGTTCTTCATGATGTTTTCCTTCACCGAAAGCTCAAGTTCATTGTAGAATTCGAACTCGGGACCTTCGTCTCGGTATCCGACGTCACTACCACTGAGCTATCATCGCCTTAAATAAGTTTTCAAGTGTATGTATGTATATTTCTTTGCCATGTTCTGTGAGGATGAGTTGTATGGTGATATAGTGTATACTATTTTAATATGGTTATTTATGGGTTTCTTTGAATAATTTCATTTATTTACTTTGGTTGGGCTTGTTTTGTTCACATGCACCATGGTAAGTGGTGATATGCTACTGACTCTCAAGTTACAGACAATAAATAATAATCTTAATTTAAATCAAAATCTCTCTTGACATTTTGAATATTATAGTTAATTGGATGAATGATCATACTCTAAACATAAATAGTTTCTAAACAAAAACAAAAATAATGCAATTTAGACCTTACCAAAAAAACCCTCTTGACATAAATTTCATTTATAATAACATCAAACTAGAATGTGTTATACGTTCACATTATTAGGCTAAGACATAGACACGAATATCAACAAAAACAACGACAAAATAAAAACCAAACTCTCAAGCTTTACATATGCACTTCGGGAACTACGAAAGGATACAGATCTCAAGACAGCGTATTACGCGTAAGCATATGCATGGCTCCGGTACGGTATCCTTCTATGGGGAAATAGTGTCAATGCAAAAGCAAACTGCTAGACCGATTTTGACGGGACTTTCACTGGCAGATACCTGATATTATAGGGAGTAACTTACGCTACTTTTATTTTAGAAAAAGAATAAGCTGACCATCGCGGTTTCACCCGCATCGACGATATTTTTTTGGGCGGACTTATAATATCAGTTATCTGCCAGTATGTCTAAAATTTAAAGTAAAAGACCTTTACCTGTTCCTATTTTCGCATACATGCCTGCTGCTACTGAGTGACTTAAAACTTGAGCAGCAAGCTTGACCTTCATTTTTTGTTTTGTGTTTGGATTAAGGTGGTCTTGTTTTAAGCACGGTGCAAACACAAAATTGGGGTTACTGTTGTCCTGCTCGTAGAATTCTTTAATATAGCTCCATTTAGCAATACCTGTAACATATTAATGAAACTTATTTAATTATGTTGTTTTTGTAATAGTTGACCTTATACAATATACAGGTTGTTGTTTTGGTCAGCGACGAGCGACTCAGGGTCGATAATACAACTGACACTGGTGCTAAAAAAAATATAAAAAAAATACTTTATTTTTTTATAATAATAAAAATAATATTATTTTGAAAATCATGTAATAAGCTAAAATATAGACGTAATACTCAACGGGAGTGCGAGGGAGTAAAGGGTTGGGGCGATGGCGGCTTGCGCCTAGCTCTAGTCTGTGCACGTGCCGAGAGATACTTTGCGGTAATTTTATTTCAAATTGTATAAGGTGTTTCTCAACGCATTTACAGTATTTAATGAAATTAAGTGCATTTTTGGGAAATGTATTTTTTGTACTACCGCTCCTGGGTCGCTTGTCGCTGACCAAAAAAACAACCTGTATACAGGTCGTTGTTTTGGTCAGCGACGAGCGACTCAGGGTCGATACTACAAATGATACTGGTGCTAAAACATATAAAAATACATCTTTTTAATAAAAATAATATTTGGAAAATCATGTAATACTCAATGGGAGTGCGAGGGAGTAAAGGGTTGGGGCGATGGCGGCTTGCGCCTAGCTCTAGTCTGTGCACGTGCCGAGAGATACTTTGCGGTAATTTTATTTCAAATTGAATAAGGTGTTTCCCAACGCATTTACAGTATTTAATGAAATTAAGTGCATTTTTGGGAAATGTATTTTTTGTATTACCACTCCTGGGTCGCTAGTCGCCGACCAAAAAAGCACCCTGTATATCCTAACTAATAATATAAATGCGAAAGTGATACCCTGTGGTATGCAAAAGGACATAGGCTACTTTTTATCACGGGAACTCGGGTGAAACCGCGGGGGATAGCTAGTATAGTTATAATTAAAGGAAACTAACAGCTATGTAAATAAAGTTTAAAAAAAATATGCTTAGTTGCTACTAATAAGATCCCGATCCCGATGTATATACAATTTGGCGGATGGCCTATTAATCGTTTTACGATAGTAAAAGATTTATAGTTCCAATCACAGGCTCGAGTGAAAGAGACAATGTAACTTGAATATTTATCAAATAAAAATACCACAGCAATTGTGATTAACAGAACGACAAAATTAAGTTGCTTTCATTTATTATTGTACAAAACCATCTGGGTATGAGGCCAACTCTTTTTTAAGATTGTAAAAGATTGGAAGAGAGCTGTATCAAAAATACCAGACAAGTGCGAGTTGACCTCGAGTGGAGAGAGTTCCGCATGTTAGTTGAAAAACATGTTCCAAACCATAGCTCGTAATAGGGTAGTTTGTAGTACACACATAACTGGCTACCACCCTCAAGTATAAATCTTCCACCAAGCACCTATCTCGGTGTGTACCGATAGCTGCACTTGAAAGCAAGTTCCTTCAAGGCTTTGTGTGCTTACCACATTCAGCCACATAATCTCTTACCATGGTGAGATTGTAGTCAAACACACACAATATACACATAAAAAAAAGACTGCAACATAATTATAAACTTATAAAAAAATATTTTTAGACTATAACTTACCAATTCCACATTTGTTGTCAGATGATATATTAGTTTGACATTTTATATCATATTTAAGAAATAAATTTCTAAAACACTTTAGTAAGTGGGGTGTGTCGAAAATAGTGACAATTTCATGATTTCCTAATTGAATATAAGGCTGCTCTACAGTAGCTCCCAATATGGTTAAAGCTCTCTTGTTCACTGCATCTAAGTCACATACTGTGGCAGCTATATTAAGGCCTGCATCAAAACAGCAATTTAAGACCTGAAATAATATAATAAACATTACATGATTTTTGTCTGTTACTCTCTTTAAACTTAAAAAAGCTTACACACAGCTTATGATAATAAAATGCGTACAGAGATAGTCTCATGAATTATTGCGAAATATTATGCTCACCTCCTTTAGGAGAACTGTTAGTCTATCAGCAGTTACAGATCCACCAGAAAGATAGTAGGCAACTGGTTGTTTTACTTGTTTTCTTATACCAGCCACCATAAAAACGAGTGCATATGAAGCAATTTGTGGTGATCGTCCCTGGGAATCATGGTCTTGGTACCCTTCTATTAAATCCTCTTTCGGATTGTACCATAAATTCTTTTTTATAGACATTTCATCAAACATTAAAACATATTCTCTGTCCGATGGCAACTGGGATTTTACTGTATTTTTTAAAACATTAAAAATATTTTTGTTTATACCGACACTTAGGTTAAAATTATTTAGTAAGGACTTTAAAGTACTTGGTGCTGGAAGACATATTAATCTTCTTAACAGTCTGTAGCATGTCGGAGACCTTTTATAAAGCCTTAGGGCTGTTATCTTTGCCTCTGAGTTCCATCTACGGGCTCTACCCGTTCTTTTAAAATTTTGCAGTTCCCCTTGCAGCAATAGTGCAAAAGTTGATGAAACTTTGGATTTTAATATTTCATTGACTGCGCTGTCTTTGCTTACAACATTGAGAAACGAAACATTCTTTAAATGTTTTATGGTTTTTTTAAGTCTGTAAACTTTCTTCAGGTTTTTCATCATTTTCCTGTACAATTTTCTTTCCCTCTCACTTTGAGGTTGCTTCGCAGATATTGGAACTGATACTAATTGCCTTTGTATGTGCTGGGCAGACACACTGGTTGTATTTAATATATTTATATTTTCGACCAATGGTTGAATTATTCTTGATGGGCCTGCTACTGGTACAAAAACATTGATTGGTTCCGATGGACCCAGAAGAGGATTTGCAGCCTAAAAAAAAAAAATATACACAGAGTACTACTACTAAGTATATTACTATTAATACTAAGTAGCTTAATGCATAAAAATGTTTATTAACTCACCTCATCAGGTTCTTCAGATGGTACTGCTGTTCTAAAGAGCTTCCGATCTACGAAACATGTCTTTTTAAAATGTTTACTGCACAACATTTTATGTTGAGAATGCAGTTTCCCTTGGAATACAGGTGATGACCATGGTTCATTCGGGAAACAGTACTTAGCCCATAATTCACAACTGAAAGTAGAGAAAGAAGGCGAAATTTTAGCTACGTAATAAAAGTTTACAACAAGTAGGTATATACCTACTCAAAAATCACCATGTGACTACTACATACCGAAGACTATTTGTTCGGCCTGGTTTCGGAAAACGATGTAATGTGATGCTGGCATCTTCGGAAGGTGAAGAACCACACTTGATGCACTTTCTTAAGTTTTCCTTTATCCGATTCATCATCGATAAATACGATAAAAAGTCACTGTCTCACTAAAGAGTCACTTTCTCACAAAGAGTCACTTTCTCAAAACTTGATTTCACTTACACAATTAAACGGAGGAACAGGATGCTCGACTCAACGTTATAATGGCAAAACAAGCGAATAAGTTTCTATAAATTTAAATAAACACAAGAAAAAACGACCGTCCTCAACGGCAGACATTTATCTTGTAGTGTTACCAGAACAAACTACCAGAGTATATTAATATTATATTTTAGAAACAGAATTAATTAATTTATTGTTCTAAATTTAGATAATTACTTCCTAATTTAATAAAAATCATTGATTGTTCCAAAATTGATTAAATTACTAATTCATAAGCTACGTATAATTTAAGAAAAAACTAATGTATAACGTTGATATTTTATTTAATTTAACATGGTAACATTAAAGTGTATGTCATCATGTTAGACAGAGGCGGCAACAATCGCTATTCTTGTCATTCGTTCAAGCCCACGTCGTGTCCAAGATCACCTATTGACAGTTGACCGGGCCTGCTCTAATATGACATTAAGACTATTTTATGACCAATTAATTAATCAATTATGACATATTGACAAAAAGTGTGACCGTTTAAAAATTAGGTATGTAATCTAATATTAAGCTGAACGTACACTTATCCGAGCCGAACGTGCCGAATGCATCGAACGAAACGAATTTTAGAATTCTGTATATGAAATCATTCATCACCAAAAACATTCTGTAAAGTTTTTTACAGAA